>CM050173.1:25700248-26247397 GCA_027410445.1 Discoglossus pictus | reverse complement strand
TATGCGTTTGAAAGAACATGTTTTATACATAACAAAATTAGCACAAAATACTTACACTTATGTGAACCTTGTAGTAACTGTAATGGTCCATGACTTGAAAAATAAGTATCACTATAAACAACGTTTCAACTTATTGTGGTTAAAAATTAGCTTTTTTGCTTCCACAAGTTGTCTGGAATGACTCTCTTGTTTTTCAAACTGTATCAAAGCTTTGTGAGTTTTCAGTCTTGCACAGTGCTTTGGGGAAAGCATTATGGACACCGGATTGTAAGCTCAAAGACAGGGCCCTCCATCTTTATAATGTGTTAATATTGCTATAGTTTTTTTACCTCAAACATAATACATGTATAGCAACGGAATGTGTTGGCACGTTACAAATAAACCATCTTCAAAATATGTCCTTTTCTCACACAAGAAACTCACTCCTTACCACCCTTCCTTTTATTAGACTCTCTCCACAACAATTCATCTGAAATGTCTCCTATTTCTATTCAGCCATTACTCATCTGATGCCCCGCGCTGCCAATCCCTTCACTGGCTTTTTATCCCCAGTAGAATTAAGTTCATAATCCAGACACTCCCCTAGAAAGCTTTTAACAACACTGCACGCTCCTTCATATCAGATTTAAGCTCCAGATACTCCCCAACTGCTACCTCCACACTTTCCCAGAAAACACACCTTCTCTGCAAATTTATATGTTCACTGTATTCCTTAAACTTAGGGTTAATGTTGAAGCTTTATAAATAAAGGATACTTGTCATGATAAAGGACCAGCTGGACCTTCTGGTTAGGTCCTCATATCTAATGTGTATGTCTACCTTCAGTGACTGTGGGATAAAGATTCCCCTATTAAAGCAAAGTAACTGTTGTTGTTATAAAGTAGTTCCCTGAAATAACGAAATACAGCTTACACACGTTATTGGGGGAGTAGGTAAACATTGTATAGGGAATCAAACAATAGATAAGTCAAACACTAATCAAAAAGGCGACAATTACACACATCCAATTTAAACCACCCTCCCTTTGAGACTCTCCCAATCAGGGACCTGCTGACGACAACTTCTCTGGGATTGGGTGCTGGAGAATCCCATTGTCCAACAATGTAGAGAACTCATGCCTGGGAAACTGAAGTCAGTAATTGTAATTATTTATGACTCAGAGTTTGCACCTTTTGATGGTCCTGGATATATTTGCCAAGTATATAGAAGTATTCTAGTGCCTGGTATATATAGTATTCTGTGTTTTGTCACCCTCAAATGCTGTACCCAGCTAGTGGACAGGACACCTGTAGTTTAAACAGGAGGGGCATTACAACTGCCATCCCACCTAGTCCAGTTTTGCTTAGTTTCTTATGTATCCTCAAGAACTCAGAGCACTCTGCATTCCTTAAAGCGTAAATTTCTTGTAAAAAAATAAATTGACAATAGGCATGATCCATAACTTTTAAGAGAAGCTCTTATTGAACTTCAGTTATCAATGTTTCCGGTTATTTCAGTGGTTTCTCCTATAGTGATGTCATTTTTCTAGCCTTGAGTTCTGAAATATGATGTAGTTTGACCTTGATTATAAAAGGCTGCAGACTAGCACTTCCTTTTAGTTCAGGGCGCCAACCTTTTGAACTGAAAGATCACGTTTAGATGTTTTTCTCACAGAAAGGGCAAAAGAGACCGATAACTCATAATCTATTCAATGATTTAATTCAGTAAGCTTTTTCACCTTTTCACAGCCACAAAGGGTGGTTGTATTAGTGCAGAGTATATGCTATTAAGGGGTATTTGAAGAACTTTTAAAATTATTTGTGGAATAGAAGTGGGTAGAATTAAAAGGACCACTGTAGTGTTATTAATCATATTTATTGCATGTGCTTATGAGAAGTCTTGACAAATCCCACGGAACCATGGCTTCAAAAATGTTACATATGGCTTTAGGTATTGATAATGGGGCTGTAAGTCTACTCTGAGATTTAATTAAGCCAAATTTTTAGATTGCCAGTACAGGTGGACCTTTATGTCAACCCTTGGTTTATGAAGAACTTGACTTGATAATGGGGGAAAATGTTTGTGAGAGTCTTAAATAAATAAATACATTTTAACTATTATATTTAATGTTGTTTTCATGGTGGTAGACATATGTTTTTGCTTTAAACAGGACTAGAAACCTGACAGGAAAGGGAGTAACATTCATACAGAGGTAACACGTCTTTTCAGTTCAGTTCAAATACTGCTACTACACTTGACAAAAGAGAAGAGCAATTCTCAGTAGGATAATCCTAATCCTCAGATGGTTAATGTAATTGTAAACACATTGTGTACACCTCCTGTGTATTATTGACTGATCAGTCCTCTGGAGAAGTGTACTATTTTTCTCTTGAAGGAAGTGCTCATGGCACAAAATGGATCTGCTCAATTTAAAGGGCCAGTGTCATGACTGACTTTTTGGGAGTCGGACATGTTACTTTTATGTGTACTGTTTAAAGAATATTGTGTGTTTTACGGCTATTGTAACATTTAGACAGGCAAAATTAATTTATATATATATATATATATATATATATATATATATATATATATATATATATATATATATATATATATAGATGGATAGATAGATAGATAGATATATTGAGTGTGTGTATATAAAATGTGTGAGCTGAGGACAATGTTGAACTGAAGATCTTGAGAGTACTCAAATCCTGGGAATATCCTGTGTGCGGTTTTTCCTTATGGAATCAATCAGAGACAAGGCATTTCAATGGGAACTGATAAACTAGGAATTTAAATTAGCTGCTGAATACATTCAATGAACAGTACAATGTTCAACCCCCCAAAAAATGATTTAAAAAAGCTGATTCTAAATAATTCAGTATTTTAAGAGAATTTATTAATGGATGTAAATAATTTAACTAACGGTTTATATTTGCATAGCATCATGCTGGAAACTGTTAATATATACACTTCCTGTTCATTTTTGTAGAAGTGTTGATTCTTTTGAAAATTAATTATTTGCACAGCTGATGGAAATAATTAAGACAAAGAAATTTTGCATCTCTGGCATTGTGCTCATATGCCTTCAAATATTTGAAAAGCTGTGCCCACCATTTAGGATGGCTCAAATAGATGGAAATAACGGCAGATGACAGCTTAGTCATGTTACCTTCGAGAGAGTTGGAACAGACCAATAACATGATTATTAGGCAGAAAAATTAGTCTTTTGAAACCATCTACTACTTTAAGTTTATTATGATGTGTTCTTTCAGGTTCCCAAGTGTTTTGGCCACCTAAATATTGTGCTCTTAATATTGTGAATACAGCCGGTAAGTTTTTCAGCATCACGGTATGAGTAGAAGGCATCTATGACCTATTTTGTTAAACTTTTGGCAATTGTTTTTTATATTTTAATTTAGATCCACATTGTGTTGGTTCTTATGGTACATTTACCCTTGATACTGATAATTTTTTTCAGTTGTCTGGCTACAGGATCTCTTTTTCCTTTTCTATTTATAACAGATTACTTTAAAAAGCAATGGGACATCCGTTAGTGTGTCCACATGTAGGAGCACCATCTGATGGTCACAGGCCTACTCTACTGCTATCCTTGCAATTCTATAACCAATTTTTGGTTTAACACATTATGGGCCATATTCAATTTGGAGCCCGCAACTCGATTGCAGACAGCCGAATGTCTGCGAGTGTGTTGCAGGCTCCCATTGGTCTCCATTTGCAAGGCTATTCAATTGCACCAGGTTGCGAGTTGCAATCTTGAAGCCAGCTTCATAAACCATGCACTGTTTCGGAACAGTAGTTGCGGGAACCGTATCAATTCAGCAAGCCCATAACTGCCCATTTCAAATCAGCCAATAGAAAATAATAGAAATAATTACAGCAGTAAAACATGGAGGTTACATGTCAATCAATCAGATTTGGGGGTCCGACATGCGATCAGACTTGCACAACTTGGAAAATAAAGAATTATGAAAATTAATGCCAATACTGTTCTAGTCCATATGGGTCACCTGATATGTATTAATTCATTGATACCCAAGATCGTTTTAACCCCGAAATGGCACATAAATATCAATTTAATTTCCTGCAGTTTTGCGAGCTTGAGACTGTTGTGCAATTAATTCTAATGTCTTTCATCGCTCTCCCTGTAATTTATGGTGGAGGATTACTTTCTAATTTGCATTTACAGTGCTACAAATTGGTGTTTAACCTCTTTGCGGGTCATCTTGAGCACATATAGGATTTTATCCTCCGTTTGCTGTTCACAAGTGTGGATACGTTTGCGAGCTTGGGGAATTGAAGCAATTGAGTAGCGATTTACGAAAGTGACAGATCAAAGGCTTCTGGAGGCTGTAAGTTAAGAGTTTGATGGACACCATCTTTTTAAGCTCGTAACCTGATCCAAGCCCACAAAAAGATGCCAATTAAATAGCAAATTTGCCTGTGAGCTTACGTACCGGCCTCCAGATTTCAAATTCGGCCAATTGAATGGGGATCATTATCTTTCCTAATCTAGTCTTAGGAATGTATGGCTCCTACACTACTAGGATATTTACTGAAGCACTTATTCTATCTTGACTACTACAGCCTTTTACTTTGTCTCCCTACTTCCCATCTCTGCAGTCAGTTCTCCTTGGAGCTGTCCACATCCTGTCCCTCTCTTCTAGATGTCTTCCTTCTCCCATGCTTTGGCTGGCTCTATTAAAGTAAAAAATAATCTTTAGAAATCTCCTCTCCTACTGTTCACTCTTTACCTAGTCCCTATATCTCATCTTTCCATCCCACTATATCCCAGTTTATGTTCTTTGTCTCCTCACCATTCCATACAGTGGAAGCCCCGTGCCACTAGAACACACTGTTACACAATATTAGAAACATCCGCATTACTGGATCTATACAAATAAAAATACATGAATACAATGCGCCCCCCCCCCCCCACACACACACACACACACACACCATCCTTGCTTACTCTTATTTTTCTTCCTGCAAATACTTTACTACATAAAAAATATTTCACAATTTTAAAGCATTGTAACTGGAAATTAAGATTTTGTAACTGAAATTCAGTAAGATTATGAAATGTATTTATTTATTTTTGCAAAACATTCTGCTAAAGCAATTTTTGAAGCATCTAAAGTAAATGAGATTTCTGTTTTAATTTCTGTATTTTTATTAAATTAGATTTTTACAAAAAATAAAAATGTTTTACATAGAATTGTAGTGATGGAGAAAATGTAGTTTTTTTTTGTTTTTTTTTAATCGTTTTTATTAATGGGAATAAAAGTTATAACAGAGTAAAGATGTACAGTACAAGAACAATATATATAGGGCCTCATTCTATAATCGGCCGCAAAACGGCCGCAAAGCTGCGATTCCTTGCGGGGCTCCCGTTACCTTGCAATTCAAATAGACGGCGCCCAAGGATATCCTCTTACGGCCGGCCGCATATCTTGTAACCGACCGCAAGGTCTGAAAACTTTAAAAGCAAATATAAATTCAAGACGGCACTGTAAAGCTCTGTAAATGATAGACATAATGGGGGACATGAGGATTAATAGCAACCCCCTCTCAAGCTTGCACATCAGCCCAAATCCGAGATTTCATTAACTGTTTATTTTCCGGCCGCAGCGTGGGCGGGTCTGAGGTGCTCCAAGCCCTCGGGACTTTGTCCACGGATATTTGACTTAAATTAAAATAAAAATTATTTACGGATTTAAATGTAGGGGAATGTTGTGCTATGAATGCTAACACCTCCAATCACTTTATCGTCTCATCAGAGTGCAGGATGGCTTTATTATGGCTTTATTATGTGCTTAATTGTGTGCTTGCGGGACCTTTTTGCTGCAAGTAAGCTGCGGCTCGGTTTTAGCCTTGCAGAGAGGGTTCCCGGAGCAATTGAATAGCAACCGGGATTTTCTTGCGGCCGTTTAAGATCAAAGGCTTTCCTGAGGCGAGTGCGGCCGCAAGGGATAACAAGGCGCCGGTCGCAAGCCTGCCGGAGTCCCCGGCCGG
The DNA here is from genome assembly GCA_027410445.1 of Discoglossus pictus. Lineage (NCBI taxonomy): Eukaryota > Metazoa > Chordata > Amphibia > Anura > Alytidae > Discoglossus > Discoglossus pictus. The sequence continues at coordinate 26,241,379 of CM050173.1, read as the reverse complement.
AAGGGAATAGAATAGGCAAATAGCCTGCGGCCGGTCCTTGCGGTCCCGCATCTCCTACGGTGGTAATAGAATGAGGCCCATAGTATTTAAATGACAACTGGAAAACATGGTTGCTTTTGTTTTCCCCAATTTTTTTGAGTTGTGTTGCATGCATTACAAATAAAATTGTCATATTATGCCAGTACAAATTAAAAGAAAAGACAAAAAAGATAGAAAAGAGAAGTAGAGGGTGGGGGGTGGGGGAGAACAAATTTAGTTTTTTAGGTGTAGATAAAATGAAACAACCCCGTATAATTCCACACAACTGATCTTTTAACACATTGTTTATAACTTCCCTTAGTTATTCTATTTTTGTATAATACAGAATTCTATTGTATACCATGTCTTTTATCTGAAAAAGGTGCGTGTTATTAGATGAGAACAAACTGCATGACTCCTTAAAATATATATGTTGTCCTTATCTCCTTTGTATGCAGGAAACCATATGGTAAATATCCTGAATGGCATTATTTTTGAGAAACAATAAGTACATTTGTATCTGAAGTTGCTCAAATAAAGGAATGACCACTGTATCAGTTGAGCAATTGTTGGTTACTGGAGCCTGTAATGTAGCCGGTAAACTAATTTGCGATTCAATTGGCGTCTTTTAGCTACCTGCAAACAATTTGCAGGTTACAGGCCGAAAATCCCTGTGGTTGTCCCAACCCATCTAAGCCTTTGATCTTTCAAGCTCATAAATGGTACAATAGCAAATCGCTTATCAATTTCTACAATTCCTCAAGTCCCCAAATGTTTTCACACCTGTAAATGGCAAATATAGAAGAAAATCCTACGGGTACAAGACAGGGCTCGCAAGGGGGTTAAACACTGCATTTACAGTGCTATGATCCAAATAAAAAATCAATACTACACTTTAAAAGATGGAGAAAGTGATGAAATGCATTAGAATTAATGGCACAACAGTCTCAAAGAAAATTATTTTTGATTGCAGATTTGCAAGCTTGTTTACTTTTCATGTTATATCAATCTCGGTAATCAAGGGAGTTAATACATATCAGGGCACCCACATGGATTAGAAGATTTCCTTTGTTCATTTTTATTATTTTGTACTTTTCTGCATTGTGAATCTGATCGCATATCGGACTTCTAAACGTTAATTGATTGGCGTTTAACCTCCATGTTTTACTGACATCATAATGACGGTCTCATTTACTGTGGGCTGTTTCTAAATTGGTAGTTACGCCTTGCTTAATTGATCATGATCATGCTCTGAAATGCTACTTAGGATTGCATGGTTTATGGTTTACGCTTTTGGCTAGGTAGCTACGGGCTCATTGACATGAATTCCTCTGTAACTGTTGCAAATATCAAGCCTACAGGGGCCTTTAAGTTTGTCTGAGTGTAAATAAACAGTAAAAAGTTATTAAGGCCGTAAGACCCAGGAGGTGTCCATAAATCATTGGTAAACGCTGTGTGAGGGAGAAGGGTGTTAACATTTCTGGAGAGCTATGGTTGCATTGAATTATGCAAGGGGTCTGCTTCTTGTCCAGTAAAGGAGAAGGGATGTGGTGTGAATTTCTGTCTTATTGTAATTATCACATAAACTTCCATAGTTTGTTTTGGGGGTATGATATAGTGTCTATTGGGATCCCTAATAAACAAGAGGTTGCATGCAAATTTCCTATTCAATTGGCGTCTTTAGACGGCCTCCCAACATCTTCGAGGAAACAGGCGTGAAAAATAAATTACGGCGGTTAAATACGTTTTACAGGCTTGAAACAAAACAATCCAAGAATTTTAAGTAACTTGCCTGTCCACACTCCACTCCTGCGTCCATACTCATGAGCACAGCCATTCTTCGTCCGCGTCTCCAAGTCTCCTCCTCACTCCAGGTACTTTACATTTTGGGCAATTTTAAGTGAGTGTAGATGTAGCCTATCTAGGCAAGCCCTCACTATATTCTAACCAAGGGCCACATATTTCAAGGTAGCGGGGCATTGAGTTCTCCATGATATGTGTAATTTTTTCATTGATATGAAATAGCAATATATTCTATTTTATTTTTGATCAACTGAAAGTCTAATTTTTCCTGCTTCCAATTACTGGCGATGTGATATTTTTTTTTTTTTTCGCTAGACATATAAACTGCCATAGATTGTTTTGGGGATATGATATAGTGTATATTGGGATCCCTAATAAACAAGATTCTAGCTCCCCCTTTATCAGAGTATGATAGAGATCCGTAGCTAATTGAGATATTGATGGCCAAATTAGATTACTTTCCCAACAAATCTGAAAAAAATAGCCTTTAGAATTGCATCCCCTGAATCACTTTGGGTTTGCTCTATGTTTCCATTTGGCTATTCTCTCTGGTGTTAAGTAAGTTTGATGAAGTACTTTTAATTGACGTTTCTAATAAACTTTGATTTAGGGAATTTGAAATCCGGAGGCCGGTAAGTAAGTTCCCAGCACTGTTTTTATAACCGACTCCCAGTCCTTTATGTATTTATCTTTTTCTAATGTGTCTTTAGAGTTATAGATATTGTAGATGCCACTTATTATACCTTTTAGAAGTTGGGAACTGAAGGCAAATTTGTGACAGCCAGGTCTTCTTGGTGGAGCCCTGTTTTTTAATTAGGGACATATCCACAAAATGTTAAAGCTATTTAAACATAATACATATACAGGACTCGACTAACAGGCTAGAGATCTCCTGCATAATGCTTTCTGATGTGAAATGTTTAACTGAGCTAAATTGGATATATATGTTCCTCCATAAACACCCAAGTGGGTTGATGAAGGGGGGTAATTAATTATGGGAATGAGGGATAATTGTGCCACTATAATATTTTTTTAAATGAGGATAAGAAAGACCACCTTTTGACTTGTGTTTGTACATAAAATTTTTGTTAATTCTTGCTAGTAAATTTAGCCAAATAAATGTAGCAACCTTTCTTCGGAAACCTTGCAGTTCTGTCTGATTTATCGGTATTGGGAGAGCTCTAAATAGGTACAAAAGTTTCAAGAGGACACTCAATTTGAATCATTTATCTTGCCCAGCCATGATATTGGGTATTTCGACCATTTCACCAGGTCTAGGCTCAAACATTTTAGAAGGGGATGATAATTTTCCTTGTATATGGTATATATTTTTTAAATGATTTTGAGACCTAAATATTGTATAAAATTTGCGGCCCATTGAAACCGATATTGTTCTTGCAAAAACTTTTTCATGTGGGCTGGCAAAGCTATGGCTAGTGCCTCTGTTTTGTCCTAATTTATTCGTAAGCACGAGATATAGCCAAACTCTTTAATGGTTCTCATTTAATTTTTCTAGGGAGTTGTCTGGGTCTGTTAGGGTACACAAAATGTCATCAGCAAATAGCGAGGTTTTGTAATGATGTAGACCTACTTTCAGACATTTTATTACTGGGTCTACTCTTATGGCTTTGGCTAAGGGCTCCAATGCTAGCACAAGTAAATAATGGAGAGAGCGGGCATCCTTGTCTGGTTCTCCTAGATATATGTATTATTGGTTTGAATGGGTCAGGTAATTTCAGATATGCTATTGGATAATTATAGTAAATTTTTAAGAGATTCAAAAACTGACCTTGGATACCAAACTTAATTAGAACCATTCCAAGGAGTCTAACGCTTTTTCGACATCCAGGGAACGTAGACAAAGTGGCGTGTTGGTGTTATTAGCTTGATGGAGAATATTAATCCCTTTCTGGAGATTATCTCTAACTTGCCTATGTGGAATGAAAACCACCTCGTCTTTATGAACCAATCTGGGTAGAAAGGATGTACACCTGTTGGCCAATATTTTTGCAAGAATTTTAATGTCTCCATTAAGGAGAGATATGGGCCCTTAGTTCTCCCCCCTTCTAAATTGCGGGCCTTTCAATGAGCACCTTCGCTCATTGCAAGCCTCTCTCTCCCTCTACTTTACAGGCCTCACGATGAGCGCCTTTGGTGCTAATTGCAGACCTTGGCAAACCCGTCATTTTTAATATAGCGTTACAGACAAACTCGCAGTTACGACAACTATATATATGATTATTGTCCCTATCTAAACCTAAAAAGCTTTCAATCTATAATATTTATTTCCTCTCTTGTGTTTTAACTTTTAAACATTAAAACCACTCATAAACTTTATCCCATAAAAGTAATAGTGTGATTAACAAGTGTAATTTTAAAGAAAGAAATATAAAAATATACTTTCTCAGTTTTTACATTTACTCAATTGTTCCCTTTTAACTATTAAAGAGGGTGGCACGACATCTGGGCGCACAAGACGTGTGCGCCGCCATGTGCTCACCCAGAATGCCTGACAAATGTGCGCACCAACACCAGTGCGCCCGGATGAAACAGCAGTTGTCTTCTCTATCTTCTGCACATTTCTTTCTTTTCTCCATTTCCTTTACCACTCATCTCTTTCTCCCTATTATCCTCTCTCTTAAATTCCCTCAGTGTGTAAAACCGTATCCTGTAACGTAGGCTGCAAGACTTACGGCTATTAAATTGGCCTTGTAAAGCTACCCGCAAAAGATCTGTGTGTTGTAGACAGAAAAACCCTACGGGATGTCGAAATCTGAACTACGTTGCCGCAAATCCTTTAATCTGCCAAGCCCGTAACTGTTACAACTGGAAATCGCTATTAAATTGCTACAAATCCACTGGCGTTGACACCGGTAACCCGCAAATGGTGCCAAAAAGCCTATGGTTACTAGGAAGGACCCGCAAGGGGGTAAAAGTCCCTTCCATAGCACTGTAAATGCAAATATCAAAACACTACTGTACATAAAATGAAAGGTGTTGTGGAGAAATACAAATATCCATACATTATTTATTTAGTGCGTGTGTGTGTATATATGTGTGTGTGTGTGTATATATATATATATATATATATATATATATATATATATATATATATATATATATATATATATATATATATATATAGCATTTATCAGTTTTGTAGCATTTGTGATATTTGGCTCGATGTAAGCTCTGAACCAGTATTTTTCCGTTGCAGGACGTAAGCTAAGAAATAGTTAATTCTGCTTTTACTTACCGTATTTATCGGCGTATAACACGCACTTTTTCTCCCTGAAAATAGGGGGCAAATGAGAGTGTGCGTGTTATACGCCGATATTCTCTCCCCCCTCCTCATCCTCAACCTCGCTCCTCATTCTAAACCCCCCTCCTCATTCTAAACCCCCCTCCGCATTCTAACACCCCCCTCAAACCCAAACCCCCCTCCTCCTCAACCTAAACCCCCCTGAATACCATCCCCTCACTTACCTGCTTCTGCTCCGGCCTCAGCTCCGCTCCTTGACCCGGCGCACATGTGACGTCACATGCGCACCACGTCATTAGCATATACCGGGTGCCGGCACCCGGTATATGCTAATGACGTGGCGCGCTGGCGCGCATGTGACGTCACATGCGCGCCGGGTCAAGGAGCGGAGGCCGGAGCAGAAGCAGGTAAGTGAGGGGGAGGTATTTAGGGGGGTTTAGGTTGAGGAGGGGGAGGTTAGAATGCGGAGGGGGGAGGTTAGAATGCGGAGGGGGGAGGTTAAAATGCGGAGGGGGGAGGTTAGAATGCGGTGGGGGGAGGTTAGAATGCGGAGGGGGGAGGTTAGAATGCGGAGGGGGGAGGTTAGAATGCGGAGGGGGGAGGTTAGAATGCGGAGGGAGGTTGAGGAGGGGGGTTGAGGTTGAGGAGGGGGGTTGAGGTTGAGGAGGGGGTTGAGGATAGGGGGGTTGAGGATAGGGGGGTTGAGGAAGGAGGATGAGGATGGGGGGGTGGAGGAGGGGGTTGAGGATGGGGGGGTGGAGGAGGGGGTTGAGGAAGGAGGATGAGGATGGGGGGGTGGAGGAGGGAGGATGAGGAGGGAGGTAGAGGAGGGGGCTGAGGATGAGGAGGGAGATTGAGGTTGAGGATTTTGCTTCAAAGTTCTTTATTTGATTTTTTTTTTTCCTGAAATTCCCTTCTTAAAATGAGGTGCGTGTTATACGCCGGTGCGTGTCATATGCCGATAAATACGGTAATTCATTCTTTTTTATTCTATAACTGTAAAAAAAAGTCCTTCTTTCCATAATAAAAATTGTTCTGGAGACCGGACTTAAGGTTAACAACACATTATTGATTGCTCAGAAGTGTACAATATGGAGGTGATGCGCACAATGATTTAGTCCAGGATAATTATGATAAACAGACTTGACCTAAGCGTAGAGACTGCAACTTGGGGGTGTTGTACGCAGATAATGTGACGTACCAGGCATGCTTGATGCGTGCTAACCACATGTTTCATCTTTTATTGGATTGCAAATATAAATAATCATTTATTGGCTTAGCAATGGGTGTGGGTGGAATGTGTCTTTTTTTTTCTTGGAGGTGGTGATGGAGTGAACCATTCTCTGTATGTATAATTACTATATAACCTGTGTTGTTTATAATTGTCGTCAGTCAGTAGCAGACATTTTTTTTTTTTCCTGTTGCTGACCCAAGCAAGTCCAAATAAAATCTGACAATAATAAAATAATAAGAGGCAGCTTTGTTTTGGTATCATGACTGGGTTTTGGAGTAGAAAGTCGGTTTGTGGATATGTTTTTCTACAACAAAGGGAGAGTGATGTTTGCTATTAATATTAATAGCACAACATCCTTAAGCTCACAAATCTGCTATATAAAATAGTTTTTTTAATGTTTCATTTCTGTGTTATATTGATCATGGCAATCAATGTATTAATACATATAATGGAACTTGCATGGACTAGAATATCATAATTACGGATTTAATAATCTTGCATTATTTCTGGAATGCGGGTCCGATCGTAACTCGTAATTGAAACCCTCCCATCTTTCAGTGACGTAATGATGACAATCTCTCTACCTTCAGTGACGTAATGATGACAATCTCTCTACCATTGTCTCCATCTTAACCCGTAACTACAGGTTTGACTGATCATGTTCACGCCGCACATGCAACGTGCACAATAATGATTTACGGGCTTGCGGCTCCAGCCCGTTGGTCATGACATGGTTGAATGTAATAGCTCTGTAACCCAGAATAATTTCAAGCCCGCAGCCGTTGTGAGTCTCCCGTAGCAGTTACAGACTTCAAATTTAATGTGGCTAATAGATTGTGTAGGACTTAATGTGCAGTGAAGTGTCCTAGGGTATCAGGGATCACATCTCAGTAGCCTTTTTTTCTGAGAAATGGTCCCTGATATGCTAGGAAAGTACACTGCACATTCAGCAAAGATAGAGCTTTTAAGTGCTTAATAATAAAACAAAAAAAGGTAAATTAATACATATGTGTATTACATACTTAGTCAAATCCAGAAACCTTCCATACACCTTTAGCTTTTGCCATTAGCTAAAGAAACACAGTCTTGTTAAAGTTTTTATTAAGTTTCAATTTAATTTGAAGTTTCACTAAATGCACCCATTTTATCTACTGGGAATTTTCATGCTACTTATGTAATTAACACTTAGTCATTGTACCTTTTAATGAAACAAATACTTAATATTCAGCCATGTTTACTGTCTAATAGTATGCATTTAATTTATCAGTGTCACACTATGGACGGGCTAAGAGATTAACCTCTTATCTGAGGTTTTCTCCATTATGATATTACAAATTCACAGTAACAAAATAAGCATATTTTACCATTGAAAAACTGCATTCTGATCTTTTAAGATCTTATTCAAAGGTAATGGTACTGTACAGTATCTAAAAGAAAGGCCTTCCCTGTAATAAGTTTACATGTATCGCAATACTGCAGCAAGATGGAAGTGATTTACTGGAAATTATGTGTAAGTGAATTTTCAAGACAGGAGGAATTTAAATCCCACTGAGTCTAAGGAGCCTGATTTCATCATGACCAAATTCTAATGTAATTGAACACCCCTACTATGATTTAACTGTAATTTGGAAGCACATGGGGGAGGGCTTTAATAAGTTGTAATGTTGTCTTGTTCACCCATAATGACTTTACAATGCCATGTGATTCACGTTTTCTAATGTGGAAATCCATAATAATTCTTGTTCAATAACAACAAAAACCTTCCCACAACTGCAAATCGGCACTCTTGTCTCTTTTTAAATCACATTCCAATATAAAACTAAATCATATATTGTATGATGTAAATAAATGGCAACCGGCCCCAGTATATCTTTGATAACACAGAAGAATGTAACAAACGTGAGTGATTTGCAAAAAATGTCTCCTAAGGGAATACTTCCAAGACGTGAGGAATTTAGTTTGAAGTGCATTTGTGTAACACAGATTCCATCACAACCAAAAATAAATGTATCTGGAAGAAAAATAAAAACTAATTTGACTGGAAGAAAACTTGTGAGATACATTGGAAAAAAAGGATCAAATGAGTTGGATTGTAAGAGTAATATACAGATAGGAACATCTTTAATCATTTATCCATAATATAAAATAGTGGACTGACTTTGCTGCCATGTACTATAGATTCAGACGGCAGCTAAAGAGAGATTTAGCAAATGGTTCTATAACTTAAAAATCAGAGAAGAGAGTGAACATTAATTTCACATCATGTTCAATGATTTATATTTGTTCTAGTTTTTTATTTCTATATTCTAAAGTAGACTCTCTGTTAACCGGAACACAAGCAACCAGAACTCTCAAGCAACCAGATTTTTTAAAAATATTGTAGCCAATACTGCTCGAACAGCCCTCACTGACAAATATACGTAGCAAAGTGCAGCTAATCTAGGCTTCTCTTAGTAGTAACTCTCAAGCATCCAGAAACTACATTATCTGGCATCTACCAATCCCCATTACTATTTGTATTACTATTACTGGACATTACATTGAATAAACCAAATAGGTACTGTTTATGTGGTTTTAGGAAGTAAAAATATTAAATAAACAGTGCTTATAAGCACTTCTTAATAAAATAAAGTGCATAAAAGTAAATTGATACACAGGTATATCATGCACATAGTAAAATCCCCAAATCCTCAATGTCCTTTGACATTTTTTTGCTAAAAAAACACAACAAAAAAAATGACAACAGAACTAAGCAAATAATTCTACTTTACAACAGTTTGAATAGCAGCAGTGGCTTCTCATCAAAATATCCAACCTTAATTAGTCAACACTTTAGAATCTAATTATATTTGCATTCGTTTATATTTTTCTCCTTAACAAAATCATTGAACCTTTTACATGATAATTGGAAGGTGTTACTGTGAGGTTGATTTTGACCCAATTACTGTAAAATGTGTTCATTAGCACATGATCATGAATTTGCTTGTATTACGTTTACATGACTTCATATGTCAAATTCAGCACATTTCATAACTGCAATATCTGGTAGTAAGTTAACATGTAACTGAAATAGGGATTTTTTTTTTTGCATTAATCTCAATTCAGTGTAAAATATATACTTTTGTGTTAGATATCCTTTTACTATATGCCTTATAAGTCATATGTTTGCTTTTTTATTCACATTAGAGTCTGAATTATGTTCTTTAATTTACTATCTTGTATAGGAATGTTTGCTGGAAATTGAACCCACTTTTATTGCTAACGGAACAGATTTCCCAGAAATACAGACTGCTCAACAGTGTGGCCTTTACAGGATGTTTCCACAAACAGAAGACTTTTTTTTTAGAAAAACTCAATTTTTTAATCAACTTAATTCAATTAGATATGTAACTCATATTTGGGAGTTGCCATTTTGGTGAATGTGATTTAATATGGCAAAAAACATTTAGACACATAGATTACATGAAGGAAATTCCAGCAAATGACACTCAATACTCACATAAATTTCAAAATGAACTTACAGTGATTATACTTTTTCCATTTTATAAACCCAAATATTCTGTAGAGTGTTAATTGTAAAGTATTGAATGAGAGAGTTATCAAATGTATTTTTGTTTTTGAGCTTGTCCTAATTAATTGGACTCTAATTGTATTAGATTAATCAGAAATTGTAGTTTTCTGTTTGAATTGGCGTTATAGGGATTGTTTAGGATTTCATTTTGGAAGTTTTTTCATAGAGTTCTGTATATTTAAACATTTTACCTTTTCTGACAGAATGACAGGATTTGGTTCGTTTCAACACGAGGGGCACAAGCCCACATTGGTGCTGTTACTGATCACAGATATGAACGAAACAGATTTGCTGGGGCCCTGCTCATGCATGGAGTCAGGATGTTAGTGGATGGAGCCTAAAGCCAAAATAAAGCTAGCTTGCTGGACATTTCCTATTGGTACATGTGAGTGGCAAATAAATAGATTCTACAAGGGTCACTTACAATGAAAGAACTTCTGAATCTCACTGCTTCTGTATCACATGCTAATTACCGTACTCTGTTTCATTCATTCTGACTGATCCACTTGTATTAAATAAGATATTGAGCTCATGCATTGTTGGTTGTGCTGTGTGCATTATAAACGTCCATATTGCATTTTCTAAGATAATCACAGTTTACTGCTCACCCAACACCTACAGTGATATACTGGTAATCTGAATTATGGGATCGCACCGATGCCAACTAGAAACAAACATAGAAAATTAAAGGACCACTGCACAGTGAAAATATATAAGATTGAAAACTTTGAATAATTTTATAATTAATCAGGAAAAAATTAATGTAGATAGTTTTAAATTATGGAAAAAACAAATCCCTGATACAATGGTAGTTGGGTGCGTGAGAGGTATTTACATTTCTGGAGAGCTGTGGTTATATAGAATGATGCAAGGTGCCTGCTTCTTGGTCAGTGAGTTGGAAGGGGTGTGGTGTCCATTTCAGTCTTATGCTATTATCAAACAAAACCTCTGAACATCTGCCTACCTCCCCCCTATAGTGGTAACTACAATTACATACCACTGTCATCAAGATCTCAGTATGTGATGTAACAAACACAAAATGTATTCCTGGACTTATAAATCGTGATTTCAGCAAACAAAATTTGAAAAAAAATCTGTCCATGGCTTAGGTTTAGGTTTTAAAATAATTAAGCTCACAAACTAATTTTTTTTTAAAAAGCATGTCATAAAGATTGTGAACCCTTAACAATATACAAGCATAAATGTAAAAATGTAAAAAAAGGCATGGCCTGATCGAAAAAATTATTTTTTTAGATATGACTCACTCAATCTTAGAGCAAGTTGTGAAAAATAAATCTGGAGCACATTTCTTGGAACATCGCTATCAAGAAGAGCAGTTACATATAGTACAGTGGAAAGTAAAGAAAGCAACTTGTGGTTCTAAGAACTAAAATACATGCTCTTTTCCGTGAAAACACATCATCTTGTGTAAAACGTAATTCCTACTAAAGGTATCTACAAGTCTATTTAAAAAAAAAAAAGGAATTTGTAAAATGCTATAGAGTCTGCCATAACTTTTGCTCACCCAAGAATATATTAAACCGGTCAGTTTGACCCCAAAATCAGCTTCAAACTATGGTATAGTCCTATTTTTTTGTTTTTGCATTCTTATCAAAATCTTGTTTTGCTGGCTAAAAATGCTAGGCATAGGGAGAATATTAAGATGTATCCATGTAAAACATATAGGAATTTAGCAAAATCAATAAATACTGTGACTCCTTACTACAGATACAGAAATCTACCAAACCTTTAACTAAATTCAAGCGTAGGCTTAGGCAGTAAACTTTTTATGTGGTATCGATGACTGTTTTTTTAAATTTAAAGTGAATAATGTACCAATCTTATGAATGAGTTAATGGCACTTCAAGGTTGTAGAGTACTGTTCGAACATAATGCTGTTGCCTCTATTAAAAATAATCTAGCTATGTTGCACAAATTAATATTTTACGAAGAAAAATAGTATACGTTTTGAATAGCATATTGTCAGGAATATCTGTTCTGGTAAGCCTTGGGTACAATTTCTCACAGACTAAGTAGGCAAGGAAGACCTAGGAAAGATGGGTCTTAGCCAGTCCGTATCAAGTGAGACCTTTTAGGCTAAGATCGCACCAAGTACTAGTTGTAAGATTATTTTGTGATATCCTGCTGCATGTCTTTGGTCTGCTTGTTTCACTGCTGTAGCTGCCTAGAATACTGCTAAATATTGTCCCAGTCTGACAGGAGCTCTGCTTCATCAACTATTCAGTTCAAGTTCTAGCATTCACCTCCACTTGTATGTAGTTTCCTGCCTTCAATAGTCATCTGCTGCATTGCCAGTCTGCTTCACAGCCTGTCTGTTTCTCAGCAGTACTTCTGTTGTTTGTTCCAGCACCTGGTCTAATCCATGTGTTAGACTTCTTGATTTAAAGCTATACACACCAAGCTTTGACTATCCTGATTATCATTTTTGCTTATAAAATGCTTAAAGCAACCTGTCGCATACATAGCAAAATTGTTTAACTTAACTCCTTTTTCAATAGAATGCCACTTCCAAGGACCATAAGTGACAGTGGACAAAATTAAATATAGCTTTTAGTTTCTGAACAATTTTATGAATGTCTATGCAACATAGACATCTCCATTATAATGATATAAGATCTCCATTTGATGTTAGCATATCTGTCTTGGCAATTTGGAGGAAGACATGGGTATTGAAACTCATTTACATGTATTTTATAACTTGCAGACAGGCAGCGAAGTTCCAAAATACTTCTTGTTAAGTTGGTTTGAACATCCAAGGTTTCATCCTAATTTACAAGACAGATAAGTACACAACTAAGAGAGGATTACATGGAAATTAAACTACCCAGGAAAGTGGTATAGAACAAGTATTAAACTAAATTATTTCATTTATATTTTGACTTTTTCAAATGTATTGCCTTTATTTTACTCCAAAAAAGCATATTATAAAAGGGAAAAAAATGTTCATGCCAACTATTATTTTCAATATATTATTGTCCAACAAGGTATGGGCTTTATTTTTTATTAAATAGTACAATTTATTGTGCAACCCGGCTGTACTTCTTGTCTATAAAAACATCTAAAATCATTGTAACAATCTGATCATTTAAAAGGATGGTTCACTAAACATCAAGAAAACATGCAAAATATGCACACACAGCAATATAAGAAAAATGTCTTATTACTTTAATTGTAGTTTTGAGATGTTATTGTGATTAAATTAAATTTAATGGGAAGGCTATTTCTCCCACATCTATCTTCAAATTATACTCAGGAGTGTTATGTCTTAAAGTGCAATAAGGTATCTTATTAAATAATGTCACCAACATGAAGTTTATTATTATGCAAATACCATCTACTGAACAGATTTGTTAATTGCAGCTCATTTGCATAATTAATGAACTCTCAAATGAATTATGCCTTAGCAGATTTGCGCTTCATTGTTTTTGAATAAATTAAATATATGTCAGATATAAAGGGTCTTTTGGAATCCCACCGCATTGTTTAAAAATAATTACAAAATGCTTGTCAAATTACATGTTGTCTTAAATTTAATTATAAACTAAAATACCAGTATATTAAATATACAAAGCTCTTTAATTCCATCTGAAAGGCCTACCACACTGATTTTATAAATCTTATCTGTATTTTATTTCTTGATTCTATTTATTGTGTATACTAACGAAATTAGTGTTTAGTATATTGTTGTTTAATTAACTTATTGTAATTTTAATTTTATTAAATACATTCTTTAGTCATAATGATTAATACAGCTTTACCAAATGTGCTACACACCTACACTAGAGCAGTCTTCGGCATATGGCACCATAGAAAAGTGATCTCTGTATTAATGGATTAGTTTTAAAACCTATCCATAGTCTACATAATAATATCAGCTGGCTAAAGCATATACAGGGGATGTATATTAACATAGCATAACAAATGTGGTTGACCTTATATTTTATATTTTCAAGGGCAAGAAATCAAATAACCTTGTAAATAAATTTACTAAGTTCATGTATTTTTAATATTGTATTTATGTTATTTGTTCCAAAGAAAACCGAGCTGGTCATAAGAGGTGAAAAACCAGATGAAGAACAAACCTTTAGCTTTCAATATGTTTGTGTCTCTTTTTATAAAGAGTTTATGATCACAAAAAAATTACCTTTAACAAGTACAGTGAAAATTTTAATTTACGGAAATTCTACATAGCTCACCAGACTATCCTCCTGCCTTAAATCCTTCAAAACATCAATAAAAATGCACCTCTTTAAAGAAGCCTCTAACATGCTCAGCACTACTCTCTCCCTACTGTACCACATACGAACTTTAAACTTTAGATTGTAAGTCTGCAAGTTTCAATCCTGCGCAGTGCTTTAGGGAAAGCGCTATGGACACTGGATTTCAAGCTCAAAGACGGGGCCATCCACTCTTTGCAATGTATGAATCTTTAACTTGTCATTGCCTGTAACTTAACTTATACGGAATATGTTGGCGCGTTACAAATAAACGATAATAATAATTATAATAATATGTGCATGTGTTTGTTTGTTTTGTTATTATGTGGATGTGTTTTAAATTGAATAACAGTATCATGTTTTACATTCCTGACTTAGCATTTTGCTAGGACATGTTTCAATGTTATGTATAGTTAGGAAACATTTAGAAGAGCCTCAGACTGAGGATAAGTGAAAAACAGGCAGGTTTCAATGGTGGGATCAGCAATTTCACTAGTGGGGGGGCTAGTGAATGGAGTACATTAATCCCAAAAAAACAATTGCACCTGCTGCCACAAATGGTGGGGAAATATAGACAGCAAAAAAGGCAGAGAGAGAAAATATGGGAAATGGGATGGAGATGGGGGGCGGGGTGGATATTGTTAGAGGAAAGGGGGAGAGAGAAGGGATGTGAGATTAAGAAGTGAGAGAGGAAGCTCAAAAAGAGAAGAGGGGAGAACATTGAAGGGACAGAAGGGGATGGAAACAGTGGAAAGGAAAAGAGATGAGGAAAAGGTGAAAAGTGGGAGAAGATGGGAAAGAGAGAAGGGGGTGAAATGGCAAGCAAGTAAGAAGAGAGGGGATACAGCTAAGATTCGGGAGAGAGGTGAGACAGATGAACAGGAGAGAATAGGGATTGAGAAAGAGGTTGAATCAGAGAAATGAAGGTGAAATGGTGGAGGGGAAGGAGAAGGAAGCCAGAGAAAAGGGGGTAAGAAAATGGGAAAAAAAGAAAAAATAAGTAGAGTGAAAGAGAGCGAAAACAGATGGAGAGAGGAGAAAGGGGAAAGAACGTTTTGGGAGAAGATAATTTAAGAGTCTGGGAAGAAGATGAGAAATGTTGGAGAAAAATAGAGACAAAGGGGGAGATAGAAGGGAGAGAGTGGGAGGAATGGAAAGACTAGTAACGGATAGTAGAGAGAATAGAAGGAAATCTTTAGAACCGAGGAGAGAGGATGGGAGAAAATGGGGAAAAGAGAGAGAAAAAATAGAGTGAGAGAAGTGAGGGGTGAGTGGCATAAAGGGGCAAAGAGAAATAAGAGGGGGCTAGGAGAGAATGGGGAAGAAGAGTGTCTAGTAAGAGTAAGGGAACCGATACAGGCGGAGAGAGAAGAATGGGGGAGACAGAAGACTGGGAAAAAGGGGGAGGAGGAGAGGACAGAGGTATACGATAAAGGGAGAGCAGGGGAGGAGAAAGGGAGACAATGAGAACGGAGATGGAAGAGACAGGAGAGGAAATAGAGGAGTGAAGGGGGATAGAGAAAATAAAGGGGGAGAGGAAAAAGGGTGAAAGAGGCGGAGAATAAGAGGGAGATAAAGGAAAAGAAAAATTAGGGAGCGAGAAAGAAGAGTGGTAGAGGAGATAGGACAGGGGAGAGAGAAGAGGGATCAAAATAATGGGGAGGAGAAATAATACTAATGAAAGGGCTATGGGACTATGGGACATGGGGGAGAGACGGAGACCCCCTGCACTGCTTGCATCAGTGTTGGCTACAAAGCTGAATTTCACAATAAGTTGAAAAGTTGTTTTCACTGTTCTTTGCTGGTTAAAGGTTATGAATGATTAACAATTATATTGAACATTTAAAAGTAGTGTAGAATGTGCAAAATCTTTGCCGACTGATATTGCATTGTGGCTGTGACCAGGCTTTAGTTCATTGTGTTAAACTGGTCCTTTAAATAGAATTCAATGGAATTACTGAGCAGCAAAATAAAATATTTCTGCATATTAATATATTTCAACAAAAATGCATACGTTTCATATGAGTACAATATAGCCATTGTTAATTGATACGATTTTAGACATGTGAATGTAAAATTAATAAATAAATGAATATTTCCTTTGATGAGAGTAAAGAACTAAAAATATATTTAAAGGATCATTGTAACTTGTTGAAAAAGGCTCTTGATTGAAAAGTGTGCAACAAACTAAAAACATTAGCAGCTGCATAAGCCATGGGCATAAAAACTGTTTTTTGAGAAAGTCCTTTTTTTTCAAGACTCTTGAGTTGATGAATCCCATTTTGTCTTTGTTACATCACTTCATCAGACCTGAGTCATGGAGAGTGTTTTGGGGGCTTTTTACATCAGGAGATGCAAGCATTGCTATCTGGAAATGCAAATGCTCCACTCAGACAAATTCCACCAACGTATCATGGATGCCTCCACGGTCTAGCTGAGACGTCGTATTTTTTCTGAACAATTTTTTCCTTCTTAATTAGGCTAATGATCAGACATAACGTCTTCAAACATATGTATCTTTTCCTTGTACAGACATCCATTAACAGCTTTCAATGTGCTCTTTTATACTTCCTGGTTTTGTTTATCACTTCATAATTTATATCCTAGCAGTGAGTAATCAAATTTTTATTTTGGTTATAATGATTTCTTCTGTTTTTGGAAACCGATATGATCTACATTTGAAACAATATAGAATTTGGTAACATTGCATCTTAGAATCATGTGTTATTTTTATCTTATTATATTATTATCTTGTATTTATAAAACTCCAACATATTGCACAGCTCCATTTTTTTTATAAATGCAGAGCCATATATATGGCAATAACCCTGGCTATGTTGTTAAATTCTTTTAGAGTACCATTGACATGTCATATTTCTTTTATAAAGAACTTGTCTTTATGATTAGCAAATGTTTTAAAACCTTTAGAGTAATTAAAACACCTTTAATTTGTAACTATTGTTACCAGGGGCGGAATTACCAACAAAATATTTGAGATTATACCAAACTAAGCAAAGGTAGCTCAAAAAGTATGACTGACATATTTATTTGCACACCAATACTTGACTTCATATTCTGGTATGTTGGTAGACCCCAGGACAGGAACCATCACAATAGAGAGAAGGCTAGGTGCACTGGTATATACAATAATTTCATTGTACAATGGTCCTTTAATCCACATATCTCTAAAGTGAGATATTTCGATTAAAGGACCATTGTAAAGTTCTAAAGTTTAGGAAAAAATTGAATTTGCCTGGAGAGGGTTATACAGAGACTATAATTAAATATAATGGCTACAATCAGTGGTGGAGATAGAAAATGGAAAGCCCTAGTGGTCATCAAGACAGTTTTTAAATTTGAATATATATATATATATATATATATATATATATATATATATATATACATATATCATTTTATATAATTTTCTTTTATTTGTAATGCGCCAACATATTTTCCATACCGCTATACAGGGGTAAGTTGAAGCCAAAACAATATTTACACAATGAAGAAAGAAGAGAATGGAGAGCCCTGTCTTTGAGCTTAAAATCAAATGTACACAGAGATTTCACTAAAGCACATAGGAAGTTTGAAAACTCGCATACTTACAATCTAAAGGGTATGAAAGAGATATAGAAGGATAATAGATGTGATGTGTACATTAAGGCTTAAGGTGATACACTTCTTTAAGCAGGGGAATTTTTAGTGAGTGTTTGAATTATTTGAGGTAGAAGGTGAAAAAGACAAGATTTTTTTATGGATTGTATGTGAGGAGTGAAAGAGAGAACCCCAAGACAACAGGCCTAGGAAGTGGGAGTGACAAATGCCTAATCAACAGTGAGAGATTAGAAGCTTGGTCTTTAACATGTGGAGTTTGAGTTAACGGGTCAACATCCAAGAGGGATATACATGAGAGGCAGTTGGACACTTGTGCTAGGATATCCTATAGATGATATTGAAATCTAAATGATTTTGTTAGGATACCAAAGGAAGAAGTATAGATGGAGAAAAGGAGAAGGGCCGAGGACTGAACTCTGGGGTACACCAACAGTGAGAGGGCGAGGTGAAGAAGAGGTGCCAGAGAAGGAGACACAAAATATTCAATCTTCAAGGTAGGATGAGAACCATGAGAGAGATGTGTCACGGATGCCAAGAGAGCAAAGGATTTGGATAAGAAGAGGGTGATCCACTGTATCAGAGGCAGCAGAGAGAACAAGAAGAATTAGGCTAGAGAAGTGCCCCTTTGACTTGGTGGGAGGAAGTCATTAGTGACATTAGTGAGAGCTGTTTTTGTTGAGTGTTGAGGTCAGAAGTCAGATTGGAAGGGGTCAAAGAGGGAGCTGGAGGAAATAAATTGGGTAAGGCAGTTGTAAACGACTTGGTCAACTAATTTTGAAGCCAGGTGAAGTAGAGATATAGGGTGATAGATGGTGAAGCGGATTCAGATGTGGATTTCCTAAGAATGGGTGTAATTGTGGCATGTTTTAAAGAAGAAGGAAACTTGCCAGTGTTAAGAGAAAGGTTGAAAATATGTGTGAAGGCTGGGATAAGTATGGTAGATAGGGGAGGAATAAGTTGTGAAGGGATGCGGTCATGTTGAGAAGTTGTAAGGTGGGAGGATGAAAGTAGACTAGAGACCTCATCCTCCGTTACAGCATAAAAGGGGTTCATGATGATGCAGGAATTGGGCAGGGTAAAGGCTGGGAGTGGTTGGCTTCTTGGGAGGTGGGTATGTTGGAAATACGCTGGAAGGAGAGTTTGATTCGGATGTTTTTGATTTTTATTTTTAAAGTAGGTGGCAAAGTCATCAGCTGTGAGACAGGAAGGGGCAGGAGGTGGGGGAGGGCAAAGAAGAGTGTTGAATATGGCGAACAAACTTTTGGGGTAGGAGGATAGATTTGATATTAAGGATGAGAAGTAGTGTTGTTTGGCAAGGTTAAGGGCAGAGAAGTAGGAACGCAAAATACATTTGTAATTGAGGAAGATGGCAAAGGTGCAAGATTTCCTCTTTTGTAGTTTGGCAGTGCGGGAACACCTCTGGATGTAGAGTGTTAGTGTAGCATGCCATGGTTGAGGATGAGTGTTAGAGCAATTGCCAGTGATGGTGGGGGCCAGGATGTCAAGTGTGGAAGATAGAGTCAAGTTGTTTTGCGAGGTGGCAGCATTAGGGCAGTTGAGGGAGGTGAGGGGACAGAGAAGGGATTGTAGCACAGAGGAAAGGTGTTGAGGCTCGAGTGCTCACAGATTTCTGTGAGATTCGGGGTGAGGGAGGGTAGAAGGACACTACATAGGAGGTGTGGTGAGGTTGCAGGTTAATCTGTGTATGTGTGTGTGTGTGTATATATGTGTGTATATATATATATATATAGATATATATATATATATATATATATATATATATAAAATGACAGCAATAAGATTGTAAGGCAGGTAATGGTGTTTGGTTGAGACATTCATTTTGTTGGTGTTCCGAGATCCTTCAGCGCTCATTGCAAGGCTGTTGGTTGTTTGTGTGCTATGAGCAGCGTTGGCAGTGTTTTTTTGTATGCTAATGAAATAATTAGTAAATTAATAAATAAATATACTTTACCTATTTTTAAGTAATATATGCAGGAAGCATTTTGTTGAAGAGCTGACAATCAGTTTGACAATGTGTGTTTTCACTGTTGTGGAGCTGCTGTGTAAGTGTCAGCAATGTGTGCAGTGTGTAGTGTAAATAGTGTGCGTGCGCGAGGAAAATCAGTTAGGGTAGATGTGTACTTCCGCATTGTGTCACTTAGTGTTGTAAAATGGCGGCTAATGTGTATGTGGTACGCGGCTGTGGATGATTTAGCGTCCTTGTTAATAGTGTATCTTGCACCTCGTACGGCTTTTTCCGAAAATCCGTATGTGTTTTGTGGTGTTTTTGCGTGTTTAGGGTCCTATAGCCTCGTTTTGGTTTTTTTCGATGGCCATTTTTTTTCTTGCTTAGGGGATTTTTGGGTGTCTAAACTTTTGAATTTGTACTTAAATTGAGGTGTAACTTCACTTTCAGAGGTCCTGGGTGCCTACCCCCTTGCTGTAGGTAAGCTTTTTATGTGTTTGTTGTGTGTATTTATTCTGTTTTTAATGTTTTCATGTGCGCAGGGTTCGGGCGCTAAGGTTGTATTTTTGCGAGCTTGTAATGTTTTTTTTTCTAAGTCCGGTGGCTCGTATTTGTGGATGCTAACAGCCTTATTAAATTGCAATTCGGTAAATTTAAAAGGGCTCTATTTAAGCACACAGCATATTTTTTTGACAGAAGTTTTTAGTTGGTGAACTTCTATCCAAAAGCAAGGTCTTCACTAACTAAAAACTTCTGTAAATAAAATATGCTGTGTGCTTAAATAGAGCCCTTTTAAATTTACCGAATCGCAATTTAATAAGGCTGTAAGTCCGTAAATTTTGCTGTGTAAGACCCATCAGCAGCGAAAGGAGCGCCTTTGGCCGCAGCATTAGCAACAACCTCTGCCAACCCGCACTGCTGACAACTATGTATGTGATCTCTCTCTCTCTCTCTCTCTCTCTCTCTCTCTCTCTCTCTCTCTCTCTCTCTCTCTCTATATATATATATATATATATATATATATATATATATATATATATATATATTGTGTGTGTTTTAAAATGTTGTCCCACAAATAGCATAATTGGGCAGGGAATAGGGGAAAAGGGGTGTGGTATTAATTTCAATCTGATACAATTATCTAATACAGACTATTGACATCCCCAACTTCACACTCCACTGCAAGCTATATAAACACAACCTCATGATTCAGCTCTGGGGAAGTTGTATACCAAGTTCAAAATCTTCGGAATTCAGATTTTCTCTACCAAAGTGTTTTTATGTCCTTGAATTATATAGCTACTAATTTTTATAGTTTATTATGTACTTGACAAACAAGTGCCTTTTTTCTTGAACTACTATCATGGAACTGTAGAGAGTCTTCAAAAGTTCTCTAAAGCTTTTCAATACCTGTGCTTCAGTCCAAATGTATATGTTTTCTTACATTTTTTTTTAAACTTAGACATACTTTACTAAATTATACACAGGAAATATTTATGAAAGCAAAATTAAAAAAGATTGAAATGAGCAAAAAGATCAAAATCAAAAAGTATTGATAACTAATAAATGTCACACAATATGCTATAGTTCTGTTCATATGCATGCTGTGGTTTTGGAAATTCCGACCAATGTTCATTTAAACAAATGAGTAAAATCAGTAATTTCAATTTATTTTAAGGTTTATTCAGAGTTAAAAGAAAGTTCACAAAAAGTTCAAGTTTCTTGAAGTGTACTACAGTAGCAATAACTCAATACTTGTGAGAAGAAATTTAAAAAAAAAATTATTTAAAATATTGTTAAATTCAATAAAGATTTTAACTAATTCTATTCTATGTATAGGGCAGTGTTGGGCAAATTTGGTAACTTTTAGAAGTAAATGAAGTATACATTTTATACAACTACGTTGTGGAGTATAAAATTAATTTTCACCTAGTTATAACATTTACATAAAACAAAAAAATGTTGACAAAAACAGAAATGTAATGGGGAATGCATGGAACAGTGTCATTCTTTTTAGCTAAGTATGAAAAGTAATTTTGATTTTCCAGAAAGTATTGCCAAAATACAAATGAGATGTATATAGAGAACAGATACAAATATTTAACAATAACACATGAATACATAAGAAAAATACTATATTTAAATCTGAATTGATGTAAGAAAAGATATAAAAGCAACTTTTATTGATAAACATTTAAAGTAGAACAAAAAAGGGAACTAAAACAATTATTGCTGTAATAATACAGATAAATTGCTTTTCCTACAGTAATTATATGTATAGTCAGGTCCATAAATATTGGGACATCGACATAATTGTAATCTTTTTGGCTCTATACACCACCACAGTGGATTTGAAATGAAAAGAACAAGATGTGCTTTAACTGCAGACTTTCAGCTTTAATTTGAGGTTATTTACATCCAAATCAGGTGAACGGTGTAGGAATTACAACAGTTTGTATATGTGCCTCCCACCTTTTAAGGGACCAAAAGTAATGGGACAATTGGCTGCTCAGCTGTTCCATGGCCAGGTGTGTGTTATTCCCTCATTATCCCATTAACAAAGAGCAGATACAAGCTCCAGTGTTCATTTCAAGTGTGCTATTTGCATTTGTTGCTGTTAACTCTCAATATGAGATCCAAAGAGCTGTCACTATCAGTGAAGCAAGCCATCATTAGGCTGAAAAAACAAAACAAACCCATCAGAGAGATAGCAAAAACATTAGGTGTGGCCAAATCAACTGTTTGGAACATACTTAAAAAGAAAGAACGCACCGGTGAGCTCAGCAACAACAAAAGACCAGGAAGACCACGGAAAACAACTGTGGTGGATGACCGAAGAATTATTTTCTATTTATTTATGCTCAATCGGATTCAGATCAGGTGATTGACTTGGCCATTGCATAACATTCCACTTCTTTCCCTTAAAAAACTCTTTGGTTGATTTTGCAGTATGCTTCGGGTCGTTGTCCATCTGCACTGTGAAGCGCCGTCCAATGAGTTCTGAAGCATTTGGCTGAATATGAGCAGATAATATTGCCCGAAACACTTCAGAATTCATCCTGCTGCTTTTGTCAGCAGTCACATCATCAATAAATACAAGAGAACCAGTTCCATTGGCAGCCCTACATGCCCACGCCATGACACTACCACCACCATGCTTCACTGAAGAGGTGGTATGCTTTGGATCATGAGCAGTTCCTTTCCTTCTCCATACTCTTCTCTTCCCATCACTCTGGTACAAGTTGATCTTAGTCTCATCTGTCCATAGGATGTTGTTCCAGAACTGTGAAGGCTTTTTTAGGTGTTTGGAAAATTCTAATCTGGCCTTTCTGTTTTTGAGGCTCACCAATGGTTTACATCTTGTGGTGAACCCTCTGTATTTAGTCTGGTGAAGTCTTCTCTTGATTGTTGACTTTGACACACATACACCTACCTCCTGGAGAGTGTTCTTGATCTGGCCAACTGTTGTGAAGGGTTTTTTCTTCACCAGGGAAATAATTCTTCGGTCATCCACCACAGTTGTTTTCCGTGGTCTTCCGGGTCTTTTGTTGTTGCTGAGCTCACCGGTGCGTTCTTTCTTTTTAAGTATGTTCCAAACAGTTGATTTGGCCACACCTAATGTTTTTGCTATCTCTCTGATGGGTTTGTTTTGTTTTTTCAGCCTAATGATGGCTTGCTTCACTGATAGTGACAGCTCTTTGGATCTCATATTGAGAGTTAACAGCAACAAATGCAAATAACACACTTGAAATGAACACTGGAGCTTGTATCTGCTCTTTGTAAATGGGATAATGAGGGAATAACACACACCTGGCCATGGAACAGCTGAGCAGCCAATTGTCCCATTACTTTTGGTCCCTTAAAAGGTGGGAGGCACATATACAAACTGTTGTAATTCCTACACCGTTCATCTGATTTGGATGTAAATACCCTCAAATTAAATCTGAAAGTCTGCAGTTAAAGCACATCGTGTTTGTTTAATTTCAAATCCATTGTGGTGGTGTATAGAGCCAAAAGGATTAGAATTATGTCGATGTCCCAATATTTATGGATCTGACTATATATGAGAAAAAAATAGAGCATAATATAGCTCATTTTGCTTGCTTATCTTACATATTTTTGATTCCTTAGTCTGGTATTTGATAAAAAAAACAAAACACTTAATTGCAAACCTGCCTAACCAGCCTAAGATAACAACATATGACAAATCATAGAGGCAACTACTGCTGTCCCTCTGAGTTAAACTTTTGACGGGCGCCCAATTTCTGACACCTAAACTAAAGCAATCTGAAGCTAGGAGTAAAAAGTGAGAATAATAAACCAAGCTTATTTAGAGAGCAAAAGTATTCCAAAGCGCGTTTCACCATAGAAAACAGATTTCGCAACCATCTTTGCTGGTTTTGTGTGCAGTTAGTGGTTGGTTTCATTTTCCTACATTTATGAATGAAAAGAGAACTCTTTCAACGTATAGTATACATATACTCAGATATATAACTTGCAATATACCAATATAACCTGTGTCTAGACACTTGCTAGATGCAATTATTGCATTAACTAGTCACATTTGAGGAGAAATTGTGTTCTTAAATTGATTACAGAAAAAAAAGAAGGTTTTCTATTACTTGTGTCACTATTGAACTTTGCTGGTAAACACGGGCAGCACTACCAGTGGTGCAATGCACCAGGCCCCTCCTCTGAAGGTGCCAAACTATGGAAAGGAGTCTTGGGGGTGCACCTATGGGAAGGGGTCTTTGGGAGGGGTGCTGTTATGGGAAAGAATATTAGGATGGAGAATTATTGGAAAGTGGTCTAGGGGACTGAGTTGTTACCACGGTTGGGGGCCCAGAACAAAAACAATACAGCCCCAACCCCTTGGGGGAGGGTCCCACTTTTATTTTTGTACTGGGGCCCACCATTCTCTAGCTCCGCAACTGTTGGTAAAGCATTGTTATAACAAGTAATATAGCATAATTGTTATGTATTCCCCTTTTTGTTCTACTTTTAATCATTTATCAATAAAAGTTGTTTTTATATCTAGTCTTACATCAATGTAAATTTAAATATAGCGTTGTTTTCTCATGCCCTTCTGAGGGGATTCATGAGTTATTGTTAATAACACTAAAGTCAATAGAGAAATTTAATTTTAAGTTCAATAAAAACAACCTTTGTTACTTATGTAATTCAGTTCGAGTAATCTCCATTGTTGTCCTTTAAGCTATCCTCACCCCAGCTGTGAGATTATCTTCCTTGTTACGTAGGCAGGAACTTCAAACACTGAAACCAAATTATTGTAAATTGATGTCTATCTCTTTGCATTGTTGTAGAACAGAGATCAATGGATGTTTATTTGTTTTGCAAAGCATGAAGGAGCTTTGAAGGTAAGAATTAGATGACCACTGTGGTCAGATTTTTGGTATTTTTAATAAATAAGCTTGATAAAGGACATGTTTTTTAAAACAAAAAAAACAATAACATTAGCATTTTTCTCTTTTTTTTATACCAAATTATTCTTTACTGCAGGCATTTATGTTCTTTTGTCAGCTGATTCTGATACTTGTTCAAGAGGATGTGTAATGAGCTTTCCAGTTGTTGCAACCGAAAGTTGTCCAGTTTTTAGACAAGCCACATTCCCTTTCTTTCAACAGAACTTCCTGTAATTTCAAAGAACTCCATTGGTTTTAGCACAGCTTGATTATTACAAGCTCTAAATAATTAAAGTTACATAAAATGGATATTCTATTAGACCCATAGCGCTCGTTCGCAAATCAAGTCTAACCCACAATTGAAAAAATTATCACGTTTCTGTCAAAAATATTACGAGTACCAAGTAGGACTCGCAAGGGCTTCTTCCAAATTGTATTAGAGCTGTAGCAGCAATTAAATACACAATACTGTACTTCAAAAAAATGGGAAGGCATGGAAAGACATTAGAATTAGTTGCAGAATAGACTCAAACCCACAAATATGCAATTACATTTTTTTAATATTAACGGTATTCTCTGAGTAATATTGATCCCGGGACTCAATGGGTTAATA
Organism: Discoglossus pictus; assembly: GCA_027410445.1. NCBI lineage: Eukaryota > Metazoa > Chordata > Amphibia > Anura > Alytidae > Discoglossus > Discoglossus pictus. The sequence continues at coordinate 26,215,633 of CM050173.1, read as the reverse complement.
TATATCTTGAAACCCACATGGACTAAAACAGATGATCCAATGCATTTTATAGAGTGCTAGATTGCTTGATTGCGAGCCCAATGGGCAAATATTACTTATTGGTCTGTAACCTCAGATTGCAGTCTAACCTCCAAGTTTTACTGATGTTATGATGACGGACTCATTTACTATTCGCTGTGTCCAAGAAGTAAATTATGGGCTTGCATAAATATTGTCAGATCATATGATTACGTCCCCTGAAATCCTACTTAAAAAGACAGGGTTACTAGTTTAGGCTTAATAGAGTACATCTAAAGATTAAGAGGAAAAAAACACCTGAAGCTAAAAGTACGGATTCAAGGCATTTGCAGGCTTCTAATAGAATAGGGTCCTGTGTTTGCACATTACAAATAAAGGCTAATAATAATAATAATAATAATAATGTGTTGTTGTGGTATTTGTGGGTAAAACGATCATATCTATATTGTGTCTATATTATATGATTGTCTGCTGATTGCTCTTACTAGGGTATACACTGACACACACACTTATCGTGTTCTCTTGTTCCATCTGAGGGGTTAAACCATTTTTCTAGTATGTCCATATTTCTGAGCCTGCTAACAGCTCCGTCAAGTGGGAACCAAGCCAGTGCCAACTATGTTAGACCACTAAGAAGGCCTTGAGGGAGAAACACGTTAAGATAAAACATACACATGATGGGTATACGCATTTTACTTCAATATCCCATTGTTCCTCACCAAGCGCTTATCAAGCAGGTGTAGATAGACATACAATAACCCAAAATAGTTGGCAGACTTAACTGGACTGAAGGTCACATATATTCCCTAATAAATTAATTTTAATACATGTAACCAGCTCCCCAGCAGGCAGAAACAGATTTGCTCAATGTGTTTCATGACACATTATAATTATGCATATACGTATGAACAGGGCAGGATGCTATCTAAAATATATCTAAAATATTTCACTATATGTGCCTATATCCATTTTCTATCTTATTTTTCCAAAAAGAAAAAATAGAACCAAAAATGATTAGAATTGAAATAGTGCTCATACTATTGTCCGGCTTAAATGTATAAGGTGAGCACAACCTGAAATAGAGTCTCTGGGATCATAATCCGGACATGCGCTCCAAACCGTTATTGTTTTCTACTTGGCTCCATTTTATCAAAAACTGAGTGCTTTGATAAATTATGTGTAATTAATTATGTTATAAAATCCCTTATGAAATACTGTCTGCTAGGTAGTTTTTAAACCTAATTTTGCTCTTTGCAGTTTTTATAGAGTAACATGATATATCACTGAGTACTAATATCAAATATACTGTATACTGTATAGGATAGATTCTGATTGTTTATCAGAGTTTGATAAGACTTTATACTGATTAGTTTTGTGTTGAACTAACCAAATATGGACTGTTTTCAAATAGATTAATACCAAAGCTTGATAATATTTTATACCCTGATTATTGATTCCTATACTTGTCTATTGTCCAATTATGTGAAAGGATTTTGATTATTGACTTTTTACTTTGACTATCTGATCACCTTTCTACTTTACAATATAAGTGGTCTTCTACCAATGCTGTCCATTTTGGAATATTAGTTGCTGATATTTGCCTTATCTCTGGATGTAAGTCATATATATAAGATTTTTGAATCTAGAATGCCGTAAATTGTTTGTTGTACGATCACTTTGAATGATTTTGTATATGGTTCATTGATTTTATATTCATTTGCTTTGTCATCTATCTAAAAACCAAAGCTTACAAGTTTAAAATCATACAATCTTTTATTCTTGATTTTACTATTGTTCCAATAAAATCTATTCTGAAATAAAGTGAATACTTGTCTATATAAAATGATAATTTAACTAAAGAAACTATATTAATCTATACATTGCATAAATCATATCAAATTGTATGACAGTGTAATACATAATATTGGTTATACCAGCTTCATGTTCATTGTTGCTTTTCCCAGTTTTGAAACAATATATACATATCTCTTTGTTTTAATTAAATCCACTACCTAAATACATCTGTGTGACAATACTAGAATCACTTTATCTGTTTCATTTTGGATTTGCTCCGATCTGGGAAAATTCCTGCAGATGAACGGGGATACATTACTGAGCTGATTTGGCAGATTATTCTTCTAGGCATTTTATCCACGGTCTTTAATCCCCCAATTATAGTTAAATGCTGTTACCTTTTGCTTTTACTTCTTGTACTAAATTTATTACTGATATTTTATCTTTTTAATTAAGCATACATGTTAAACTGAATGTATTTACCCGAGATTACATTTATATGTAATAATGGTCTTGGCAAACTATTGGTAATGTTAAATCTTAGTAAACCCATCCCATGAAAAAACATTTTCCAAGAGCTATCTCAGCATTTACATTATGGCATCTGACCCACAGTGTCTGAGACCAGAGACTTTGAAGGGACATTGACATGTACAGTATGTGAAGAAGTTACATTTTTGCTGCAGCTATGTAGTTAAGGGCTTACACGTGCCTTTTAACTTTTTGTTCTTTGTAAGTAAGACATTTTAGGTGAAGCTGCAGTGTACTTTCAGCCTTATTTAATTGCGATTTGGCCAACTGAATAGGGCTCTATTTAAGCACATAGCATATTTTTTTTTACAGAAGTTTTTAGTTAGAGAACTTCTATCCAAAAGCAAGGTCTTCACTAACTAAACATTTCTGAAAACAAATTTCATTATTTCAAAAATTTGCTTATTTGGAGCCCTATTCAATTGGCCGAATCGCAATTTAATAAGGCTGTTGATAAATAGCAATATCCAGACTGTCCTGTGTTAATTTTGTTTTTTGGACAGCTCCAGTACAGAAGCAACAGTGAGAAAGAAAGAAAGTGATGTTAAAGAATGGGAGGTGTGAGACAACAACCCCAAGACAATCCTAAAATCTTACACAAAGCAGTGTTTTGTCTTGCTTGGGGAATCTGTGAAAGATAGTGGGGACCAGATGTATTTTAATAAAAATCAATTGTTCTAAATATTCTTGAGTGTGTGTGTGTATATATGTATATATATATGTATATGTGTGTATATATATATATATATATATATATATATATATATATATATATGTATATATAAACAAATAATACATTAATAAGCCCATTTGCATGTCTAAAAGGCAGGGACATGCAAATAGTAATACAATGTACCTCACTCTTTTAATCCAAAAATAGCAATTTTATACTTTGCTCCATTAAAGCATATGCCCGCTGTATTAAACAGCTTTTAACCAAAGCACCGGGTTGGATCACATATCTGTTTGTACAAAACTGTAACATTCTAATCATAATAAATAGACAAAAAAGCTGTGAAATGTGTAATATTGCATAATTATCTGGACAAGGAGAGTATATCTCACAAATGTCCGTTCTACTTTGTGCTTATCTTGGTTGCTTAGGTCACTGTACTCTGTGCTCCCTCTGTGTATAAAAACTGTATACAGTCACAAATATCAAAGTGTGATACCAGGAGATTTGCTAAAAAACAGAATATTCTCATTATTGAATATTATCAATGTTATCAGTGTCAATTCCTAAACAGTTAGTAATGCACAGGAACCAAGTTCAGCATGGCGTGTTACAGATTTATCTTTCATGTTGTTCTCACAGCTGAATGCCCTTTCTTATCATAATCCTTGATATCTTATACAACACTCACAGGGTTCCTATTATTGGTGCTTGCTTCCTTCTTGTAACTGTGTCACCATTCTTAAGGCGTTCCTGCCATTTTATTCTCTGTTCAAATGGACTTCCACCTTTTCACATAGGGATACACAGGAACTTTATTACAACTCTAATTGAGCTCCTGTTCAATTTTATTGGACCACTGTCATCTGTATAGTATTCTGTATAAAAAAGCTGCTTATAGGGAAAACATGTTTAAAAAGCTAAAAAACACAAACACAGCCTGCACAGTTTGCATAATCACATATATAGTTGTGAGCATACGAGCCGTTGCTCATGCTTGCGGGCTCGCGCAGCCGAAGGCGCTCCTTGCCAGCAACTGCGACCCTCGCAAAATTTACGTCGTAAGCAAAGAAAATACGAGACACGTTACCACCCATTACAACCTACAGGAAGAGGGAGCATCCAGGACCTCGAAAACTAAAGTTACACCCCAATTTAAGTCAAATTAAAAGAGTTTAGACACTAAAAAATTCTCTAAGCGAGAGAATAAATGGCTGCCGAAAAAAACAAAAAGAGGCTACAGCAGTCTAAAGACGCAAAACACCACCAAACACCTACGTATTTGCCGAAAAACACCTATGAGATTAAAAAACAAGGACAAATTCCCATTGCACATCACACATGTAGCTTTCAGTTTCCGTAACGCTTACGATGTTGGACACACTTTGCGAGCCGTCAACCACGCAGGCAGGACTTATGCTGCAATGAGCGCAGAAGGCTCTCATTGCACTGTTCGCCTCACGAACAAAAGGCGAGCAGTTGAGGTACACGGACTTAGGCGGCGAGCAGTTTCTTGCGACGTTGAGGTATGCGACTGCGAGGTTAGCAAATGCGACCGATGCGCGTAACTCTAAAATCAAGAAAAACAAACAAAATAATTTAAGAAAAATAATAACACACTCACACAGAGCACAGGGGGAGAGCCAGGAAGCCTGGGAGTGAGGTTGCAAGGGAATTTAAGTCATATTTGGGGGTTTTCGTCAATACAAAATCGGCTAAGTGAGGAAAAAAATGGCGGAGGAAAAACATAAAATTCTGAAACTGGATGAAAAACGAGGCTGAGCAAAGCCAGGCACGTGGGACTTAGAAAATACACAAGACAATGACAGTAACACTTACACCAACAATGCCAGTCACGCAGGACTTTGAAAATAAAACCAACGGCAGTCAGCAGGGGGGTGGGGGGTTTGGGCAGATGGTGGAGCGGACCGTACAGTAGGCGGCCCCTCAATGAGCGCAAAAGGCGCTCAGCGTGGGGCTCGCAATGCGTGCTGAAGGTGATCAGTGCAATGCAGGAAAGTTGAAGTGCACGGAGGGAGAGGCTCGCGATGAGCGCCGAAGGTGCTCAGAGGAGCAGAAGCCTCACAAACAGCATTGCCAGCCTCACTATTTTAATCCCGTCATGTTTGACGGGCAATTTCCTAGTACACAAAATTCATGTGTATTGAAAGTCTCGTACCACTTCATAGAATTAGATATACTGTAGTAGGAAATTAAAATCAGAAGAAAATCTGATCACACTTTAGGTCAAATTTATGAAAATCCTAAAGGGCTCACAACTTTCTAGCTCCACTGTAGTAGGAAACTAAACTGGCAAATTCCACAGCAGCATAACTTACATATTGTTTTTGTTGTTCAGTCATTCAGTTATGTCTGACTCTCCATGACCATGTGGACCGCAGCATCCTAGGCAAATCTATTGTTCTGCCCCTGGAAGTGCATATCCCTAAGGTTCTCTTGGCAAAGTTACAGGAGTGGGTTGCCAGTTACCTTTGTCTGACTTCTCTGGTATAACCTGCCTATCTTGGGGGACTCTACATGGTATAGATCACAGCTCCATTGAGGTACACAATCCCCTTCACCATGACAAAGTAGTGATCCAGAAGAGGAAATAGCATATACACATATTAAATTATAGGCTGTAATATATTTTTTTAAATTCTTACAAAACTGTTCCCTATTTTCAAATGTATTTGGAAAATGTGTAAACCATTTAGAATTTAATCTGAATTCATAAATTAACTTGACCTTAATTGTGATCAGATACTTATCTAACTCATAAAAATAGATTTAAAAAAAAACAGTAAAATAAAAAAACACACAAAAGGCGGGACATAAAGAGGGTTGGAAGGAGGAATGGGGGAGAATTCATCAAAGCCAATAAGTGGGTCAGATGAATAGTTTATGTAAATTTGAGTCACACCACTTACTGATAGCAAGTTCACATATTTTTTTTCAAACTAAGACATCTAATGTTGACTCAATTTGATCTATAAATGAATTTAAAAAAATTGAGTTTTTGGTTTCTCTTAATCTATTTTTATGACTTACATCCGTGTTAGCCAATCTGGTTCCTACCGCTTAACAGTGGGCGATCCAAACTTTTATGATGGGCATGGGGTAATCACTAGGTGGCATTGCTGGTAAGTAAAGGGTGATATATAGCTATGGTCATATGATTTATATAACCAGAAATGACATAGGGTAAATTGAGTTACTGCAGCACAGGTGGGCTGTAAGGAAATTTTACCATCAAAAGTGGGCGGTAGGTATTAAAAGGTTGAAGAGGTAAAATGTATGCTAAAAAATTGAAAGGTTCAACAAACTTTCTAGCACCTATGTAATAGGAAACTAAAATGATAGATTCAACAGCATCATCAAGTGCATATAAAAGTAATAAATTAGAGGCTGTATTATTTTAGTTTAAATTCAAAAAACATGTTGCATATTTTCAAATGTAGTTATTCATAAAAGGCTATTTGAAATGATTAACCATAGTGATAATTTAACCTGCATGGCATTGTTCTGCAAGCCTGATAGGCCATGGTATTTGTTCTATATGCATTTTTGACAAATGAAATGTGTTGTTCGCTGACTTTGTTTGCCTTAGTCTTATATTTGCACTTGGGCAATGTGTGGGTATCCTGGCATCTTTTCCATGTGTGTTTAGTATCAATTGCACTGGTGTATCATGTCCATCTGTAGGGTTGTGCCCATGTCTTTGATGACTCCAACTTAACATTCAATGACCACTGGATTTCCCGAAGGATTGCTATCAGTGGCACTCCAGCATGGCATTTCCTCTACAGTAGCTTCCTACAAGCAAATAGGAAATATCTGTCGGAGAAGCACTTATTTAGGAAAGATGTCTCATACTAGAAACATAAAATAGAGATATAATGTTACTTGCAAACTCAATTAAATAAAGAAACATGAACAGTATTTAAATGATAGATAGGGAAGCCTAAGTTTTCTAATAAAAAAAAACAAATATCAATAAATATATTTACTAATTATAGTGAAGAGCATGCATTTAATAAAAAAAATGTACGTGGTTACAAATATGAAATAAAGATGCGTTTGCTTTTTAGAAAGGGCAGGGGTGGAGGGGCAACAATGAAATTTAAAGAAAGAGAAAAATATATAAGACATATTTAACAATATTAAAACATATAGAAAAATATATAAACACACTATATAAATAAATAAATATATAAATATATATATGAGAGAGAGAGACTGAGAGAGACTGACTTGCAAAAGTATTCACCCCCCTTGGCATTTTTCGTGTTTTTTGACGACCTGGAATTAACATGTTTGAGGATTTGCATCATTTAATTTACAAAAATGCCCACAACTTTGAAGATGCTTTTTTTTTTTTATTATTATTATTGTGAAGCAAACAACAAATAGGACAAAATAACAGAAAAAGTCAATGTGCATAACTATTCACCACCCTAAAGTCAATACTTTGTAGAGCCACCTTTTGAGGCAATCACAGCTCCAAGTCACTTTGGATAAGTCTCTATGAGCTTGCCACATCTTACGACTGGGATTTTTGCCCATTCCTCCTTGCAAAACTGCTCCAGTGCCTTCAAGTTGGATGGTTTGCGCTTGTGAACAGCAATCTTTAAGTCTGACCACAGATTTTCTATTGGATTGAGGTCTGGGCTTTGACTAGGTCATTCCAACACATTTACATGTTTCCCCTTAAACCACTCAAGTGTTGCTTTAGCCGTGTGTTTGGCGTCATTGTCCTGCTGGAAGGTGAACCTCCGTCCTAGCCTCAAATCACGCACAGAGTGGTACAGGTTTTGCTCAAGAATATCCCTGTATTTAGCACCATCCATCTTTCCCTTAACACTGACCAGTTTCCTAGTCCCGGCTGCTGATGATGTTCTTTGGGTGATGTGTTGGGTTTGCGCCAAACATAGCCTCTCTGATTAATGCCCTCCTTGCCCGGTCCATGAGTTTTGGTGGGCGGACTTCTCTTGGCAGGTTTGCTGTTGTGCCATGTTCTTTCCATTTGGTTATGATAGATTTGATGGTGCTCCTGGGGATCATCAAAGATTTGGATATTTTTTATCACCTAACCCTGACTTGTACTTCTCAATAATATTGTCCCTTACTTGTTTGGAGAGTTCCTTGGTCTTTGTGGCAGTGTTTGGTTACTGGTGCCTCTTACTCAGGTGTTACAGCCTCTTGGGCGTTTCAAAAAAGGTGTGTAATGACAGATCATGTAACACTTATATTGCACACAGGTGAACATCATTTCACTAATGATGTGACTTCTGAAGGTAATTGGTTGAACCAAAGCTTTTTATGGGCTTCATAACAAATAGGGTGAATACATACGCACACGCCAGTTTTCTGTTTTCTCTTTCTAAAAAAAGTTTTATGTATATATTTTTCTCATTTCACTTCACCAACTTAGACTATTGTGTTCTGATCCATCACATAAAATTCTGATTAAAAAAACATTGAACTTAAGGCTGTATTGTAACAAAATACGGTAGGTAAAAAGTCAAGGGGGGTGAATAATTTTGCAAGGCACTTAACAGACATTGCTAGTAATATATTATGAGTGAAGGTAATCCTTTCTCTGGAACAAACATTCATATCACATATAGTATAATAGTTGTCAAACGACGAGACATCGTCACGCTTTGCGAGCTGGTAAAAACTGCAAATGCGGACCCTAGCATTGCAGGGCTGTCAATGAGCGCCTTCTACGCTTATTGCTACCCTTTCCTCCCGCCTACTATACAGTCCGCTCCACCATCTCTCTCCCCCCCCCCCCCCCCCCCCCCGCTGACTGCCGTTGGTTTTATTTTCAAAGTCCTGCGTGACTGGCGTTGTTGGTGTAAGTGTTACTGTCATTGCCTTGTGTATCTTCTAAGTCCCACGTGGATGGCTTTGCTCAGCCTTGTTTTCATCCAGTTTCAAAGTGTTTATGTTTTTCCTCCTAGAGGCTTTAAGGCGCATGACTTTGGAACAACACCACCCCACACACCTCTAAACTCTCAGCACTTAGTCCTACAGTGCCCCAAACCACCCCACACAACTGTTAACTCGCAGCACTTAGTCCTCTCCTTCCCCTCCTCCTCTCCCTCCCCTGTGTCTCGCAAAACACTGCGCTAACCCCCCAAACCACGCAAACACAAAAACACTAAAAACACACTAATAAACCCAATAATGATTTAAAAAAAACACAGCATGGGGGGACAGCCAGGACATCTGGAAGTGAGGTTATACGCGAATTTAACCCCAAATTTCACTGTTTTGGCACTTGAAAAATGGCTAAGCAAGGAAAAAAATGGCAGACGAAAAAAATGAAAATTAAGCTCCATGACCCCGTACCGCTCAGCCATGTACAACTTACCCAAGAAGGGATCCAAGATAAGCTCGGAAACCCGCATTAACCCCACAATAAGCCTCGCAGTGGGGGTCCCCGATCGCACACAATCGGGGATCCCCGCTGCAATCAAAATTAAAAATTCCCGCCTTACGGGTTGTTTCGGTTCTTAAAGGACCCATAATAAAAATAAAAAAAAATTAACGCCATCATTAATGGGGCTCTATACAGAGACCCATCAACCCCTAAATAACCCTGTCACTCATGGGGGTCCATCCAGACCCCCATAAGCACTTAATTACCCCCTCACTCATGAGGGTCAATACAGACCCCATAAATCCCTAATTAACCCTGTCACTCATGGGGGTCAATACAGACCCCCATAAGCACCTAATTAACCCCGTCACTCATGGGGGTCAATACAGACCCCCATAAGCACTTAATTAACCTGGTCACTCATGGGGGTCAATACAGACCCCCATAAACCCATAATTAACCCTTTCACTCATGGGGGTCAATACAGACTCCCATAAGCCAATAAATAACCCTGGGACTGATGGGGGTCAATACAGACCCCCATAATACATTAATGAACTCTGTTACTCATGGGGGTCAATACAGACCCCCATAAGCACTTAATTATCCCTGTCACTCATGAGGGTCAATGCAGACCCCCATAAACCCCTAATTAACCGTGTCACTCATGGGGGTCAATACAGACCCTCATAAGCCTCTATTTAGCCCCATCAGTCCCATAAGGGTATATTATGACCCTTATAACATTAACCACATAAGTCCCATGACGGTCCTCAAGGACCCTCTTGACACTATGTACAAACACTACACTGCACTAAACCATGAAATCTAAACGAACCCCCCTCTACACTAACCTATTAACACCTACGCTACCTACCTACCCCCTAATAAACCCCACCACCACTCTAATTACAGAAAATAAAAAAACCTAAGTCACAAAAAATAAAAAAGGAACATTACAAAAAAAAATACATTCCAACCCCTCCCCCCCCCCCCGCTACTACAGAAAAAAAAATAGGCACCTGAAAAGGAAATACATATAGAATACATACAATACAATACAAATAAAATACAATACCCCCTATCTATCTAACGAACAATCAATCCTATCTAAAGGTAAGTGGTCTTAATTATTTTATTGTAGGTTAGAATTAGGGTTTCTGTATGTAGATAGCATTTATTGTATTTTAGATAGGATTTATTGTATATTATATAGTATTTATTGTATGTTAGATAGGGGTATATATTTTAGATAGATAGGATTTATTGTATGTTAGATAGGGGTATGTATTTTAGATAGATAGGATTTATTGTATATTATATAGTATTGTATGTTAGATAGATAAGATTTATTGTATATTATATAGTATTGTATGTTAGATATGGTTATGTATTTTAGATAGGATTTATTGTATGTTAGATAGGGGTATGTATTTTAGATAGATGGGATTTATTGTATATTATATAGTATTTATTGTATGTTAAATAGGGGTATATATTTTAGATAAATAGTAGTTATTGTATGTTAGATAGGGGTATGTATTTTAGATAGATAGGATTTATTGTATATTATATAGTATTGTATGTAAGTTAGGGGTATGTATTTTAGATAGATAGGATTTATTGTATATTATATAGTATTGTATGTTAGATAGGGTTATGTATTTTAGATAGATAGGATTTATTGTATATTATATAGTATTTATTGTATGTTAGATAGGGGTATGTATTTTAGATAGGATTTATTGTATATTATATAGTTTTTATTGTATGTTAGATAGCGGTGTGTATTTAAGATAGATAGAATTTATTGTATATTAGATAGGATTGATTGTTCGTTAGATAGATCGGGTGCATTGTATTTTATTTAATTTTATTTGTATTGTATGTATTCTATATGTATTTCCTTTCCAGGTGTGTAATTTTTTTTGTTTGTAGTGAGGGGGCGGGGGGTTGTAATTTTTTTATTTTCTGTAATGTTCAATTTTTTTGTGACTTAGGTTTTTTTATTTTCTGCAATGTAGATTTATTTTTTGTGGCAGGTTTTTTATTTTCTGTAATGTAGATTTTTTTTTTTGTGACTTAGGTTTTTTATTTTCTGTAATTAGAGTGGTGGGGGGTTATTAGGAGGTAGGTAGGTAGTGTAGGTGTTAATAGGTTAGTGTAGAGGGATGTTAGTTTAGATTTAATGGTTTATTGGGGTGGGTTTATTGCAGTGTAGTGTTTGTACTTAGTGTCATGAGGGTACTGGAGAACCCTCATAGCACTTACGGGGTAATGTTAGGCTTCTAACTGTCTCATGAGGGTCTTTAAATACCCTTATGGGACTAATGGGGTTAAATAGAGGCTTATGAGGGTCTGTATAGACCCCCATAAGAGACCGGGTTAAAATGGTTTAGTGCTTACACTTTGTGTCATGAGGGTCCTGGATGACCCTCATGGCACTTATAATGTTATTGCATGAGTTCATTACTGTGTTATAGCGGTCTATATAGTTGAGGCACACCATACACTCACATTGTGTGACAAACAGCCTTTCAACACTTTTTTATTGCCCCGTCATTTTTGACAGGCAAGTCGCTAGTATATATATAAAGGCGGAGTATTTGCATCATTTACTACATTTGCCACTGATGGAAGTAAATGTATATACTGATGTAAGTAAGTGTATATCAAATTCAGTCAAATTACTGTACTTGTCTTTCCACCAGTTTATTTTTCTAGATTTACAAAAAGCTTTATCACATTTTATGAAATGAAGTAGGATGTTAGTTCCACTCTATCCGTAAATTTAGAGATTCTGCATTTTGAGATAAAGGAGCTTGTTTTGTAAGTATTACTTATTCTATCCATGATCTACATTTTTTTGATAAATGTAGTAAAGATAACAAGTGTGGATTTAATGTTTATTGTTAATGCCGATTAGTAGCTACATTTTAATTTCTGGTGTATTACATTTTAATAGTGTAGAGTTCTTCAGGGCAAACATCTATTTCAATGTAGCTTTTGCATTTATAAGTATTTATTTATAAGAATTACATTTCGTTTTGAACCAAAGTTGTATAGTTGTGTTTGCCAATAAATGTTAAAACTTTTCCCAATAAAGATATGATCTTCAAGGGAACATAAGCAATGTGTTCTGATTTTTATTTAGAGGTTATAACCACTGTTTGTTATTTTTAACTCCTTGATCCCTACTCTGTATCCTAGAGAAATAGAATTGAAATGTTCACCACAATGAAGTAAACTAATATTTAGAGAGAACAGAAACATGTATTCTAGCGCACACACACTTTGGGAATAATAATGTTTTAAAATTGTAAATATATGGTGTTTTTAAAATATACCTTTTTATTCACAAAACACAGAAATAAAAGCAAAACCTAAAATATCTGATGGTTAAAAGATATAAAAGTATATATTTTTATCTTTAATACATATCTATAGAATGAGAGAGTGTAATGGTTAGACTAAAACTGATAAATGTATTGGTTCATTCCCCCAGAAAATTATTTTCTCAATTTAATTATGTCACAAAAATAACCTCAAGAGAAATTTTATTACAGTGTTGAGAATTCACACTTGTAATTTATAAAAGACAATATTACAAATGACATTATCCATTATTTAGCTATATTAGCCCAGATATGCTTGAAGTAATTTACTTTGTCCCTGTTACTTTTGCTGGTCAACAGTTCAACATAACTCCTCCTTAAAGTAGTACTTTCCCCCTGGAAAGAAGTACTTTCACACGTTGACTTTAAATCTTTCATCCTCCATCTACAAACCTTGAGCCTGATTCAATCAAACAATCATGTTACTGTAGCCCGTAAGTGAGGCCTTAAGTTAATTTGCTATTCAATTGGCGTCTTTTTGCGGGCTCCAAACAATTTATGGGTTACGGGCTTGAAAACTCTGCGATGGTTAAACCCGGAACTTGCAGCCTCCCAAAACCTTTCATCTTTCGATTCCGCAAGACTTCTGATGGCTAAATCGCAAAGTGCTATGCAATTGCTCCAATTACCCAAGGCCGCAAATGTTTTCACACCCGTAAATGGCAAATGTAGGAGAAAATCCTACGAGTGCTAGAGAGGACCCGCAAGGGGTTAAACGCCTATTTGTAGCACTGTAAATGCAAAAAAAAAATAATACTGTACTTTAAAAGACGGAGAAAGCGATGAAAGACATTAGAATTCATTGCACAACAGTCTCAAGCTCGCAAATCGGCAGTTAAAGAAAATTTATTTTTTTGTTTCATTTTGGGATTATATCGATCTCGGGAATCAATGCGTTAATACATATCAGGCCACCCACATGGACTAGCAGTATTGACATTCATTTTTATTATTTTTTATTTTGAGGGTTTGCGAGTCATATTGCATATCGCACCTAATTGATTGACATGTAACCTCCATGTTTTGCTGTCGTGATGATGGCTTGATTTTTAAATCCCCACTAGGATTCTCGTACACCAACAGAGTTAGCCTGTCCTTCATCGGCTTGTGCACCCAGTCTCGTCACAGTTGAACACTTGTTGGGAAACAAAATCCTCAGCCTCTACATACTCTCTGAACTCCTGACAAAGGTTTCGGCAGCTTCTTTGTCGATATTGGCTGCTTCCCCATGCCTCACCACTCTGTAAATACCAGTTCTCTTTCTGAATTTCTCGAACCAACCGTGACTGGCTTTCTCACCACTCTGTAGGCTTGTCTTTTTGTCAGATCAGCATCACATCAGTGTCAGATCAGCATCACATCAATGCCTGAAAAGTGCCATCACCCGCAAATAGTTTTTTGCTTATCCAAACATACAATAATTTCTCTACTTCCTCCAATGTCTTTGACCATTGCTTAGTGATGGTACTCGCACCTGTTATGTTATATCTGTTTTGCACTCCATGGTGATTTTCTCTTTTTTCTGCTGAGTGATAGACATTTTTTGAAGTCAAGATGTAGGCGCAGGCTGGACTTGGGCTCAATTTGGACTTTTGCAGGCACAGGCTGGATTTGGGGTAGGAGCTATTACTGCCCATGTCTATTGACTACAGGTTAACTACCCACAAGGTCCATTTGGGTTCTTGTAAATCTCTGCACCAGCACCCTGATATCTGGCTTCTGTTTCAGTCAGGGTCTTCCCATCAGGAATCATTGATTCCAGGAGTCGCAGTAACCTTCCTGATCAGTGATCAGGACAGGTTACTTGCAGGGTGGAGATAGGTTCAGTATCGCAACCACCAGGAGCAAAATGAGAGACACTACATTTCTATATGTCTCCAGAAGTTAACTTTTATTTTTGAAAAGTAAGCAATATTTATAGCAGTTAGATACAGAGGGGGTTTGAACAATGTAACAATGAGAGGGCATGGCAGACAGTTACAGGAGATGGGGTCTAGCAGTACCCTGATAGCTGGGACCTGAGAACAATAGGGCTACCTTCTAATATACATCCTGCCATCTCTGTGTCTGAGTGGTCCAGACCTTAGATAAAGTACATGGCAGATGTGATTAACTTAATTTGCTAACAATGGGCCAGAACAGATAACAGTACAATATAGGTGTCTGATCACTGCTGATTCAGCACACCCAGTTTTAACCCCATCATGAGCACTTAGTCGCAGTTTAAACATAACACAGAATACAGTAATATTACATGGGGAATTACATACAGTATACAGGATAAGGCAGAGACATATGCCATTAGACCACATGAAGCATAGTGGTACACTATGGCCCTATGTCATAGGGCTATTCACCCCACCACCCACCTGCCCATATTTCCCATGTGCCAATTTAGTTCCCCTACACACTTTCCAATGGGACAGTCTGTCCTCTATGATGGCTCTATTCACCAGGATCCAGGCCCTGGAAAGGGGTCAGTAACATGATCTTCCAGGCACAGGCTGGAATTTAGCTCAATTTGGGCTCTTGCAAGTACAGGGTGGATTTGGTCTCTTGCAGGCACAGACTGGACATGGGATCAATTTGTGCTATTGCAGATACAAGCTGGATTTGGGCTCTTACAGGCACAGGCTGGATTTGGGCTCAATTTGGGCTTTTTCAGGCACTGGCGACTAGAATTATTGCAGGCACAGGCTCCCTGTGCTGTCGTAATTGCAGCAGCCTGCAGCAGTTGACCATTGTGCTTTCAGTTCCACCAGCGCAACTTAACACGAGGTAGCAAAATTTCCTAAGGAGACGTGACTAACCCAAAAACGACTTAAACCAAGGTACCACTGTATAATATGTTTTAACCTTTAAATATTCTAGGTTGTGCTACTATTCCTGTGTTTTAACATTTATGTTAGTAAAATGTATGTTTTAAAACTCTACACAGCATTGTATTTTACAGATTTAAAACCTCACTATTCCCAGAGTGTGTGTGCTAGAGTAGAGATTTATTTTCTCTCTATATATTACTTCCTTAATTTTTACGAACTTTAAAATTATTAATATTCCAATTAATTCGGATGTGCTTACATGTCTTATATGGGTAATGATGATATTTAAATATGGTGGTCAGAATCTGCTAAAACTATTGTATTTTCCATTAGCAGGGCACAGATTATCCTGCAAAATGCACACTGTATGTAGTGGTTTTCTTTTGTTGTATAAGCAATATTTCTAATATTTTTTTCTTCAGACATGTAGGCACATTCATGCTGCTTTATCACAAAGAGATGTTTAATCTTTTCAAGCCAACTATTAATTACCTTGTGTTTCTGGAAAATAGTTTCTTATTAGTTTAATCTGGTAACCATCTTGAGATCACACGTATCAAAATATCTGCATATGATCTGTTTAATACTTCCAACCAGTAACGTGCTTTAAATACTCTGTTATAACAGAAGGCATATATATATAAGAAAATACGTGAAATGAGTATTACTAACTATCCTATTATACTACTTGGGGGATTTTAGACAAAACTTCTTCTACTCAATAGGTGCTAAACTATAATCATTTAAATATTTTAAAATACATGTAAAGGTTTCAATGTTAAAAATAAAAAAAACTGTAGGCAGTTAATATTAATTGGAACCTGCTTTCCGACATGTTTTAGATGTGAAGTTCTCAGAAGCATATGTTATAGTGAAAGAAAGTGAGGGGGTTTTACTGATCATCTCAAGTGCATTGTCCGCGCATCCGTTCATTTATTATGCATTGCATACTTTGGGAGGACATTGAGATCACCGCCCTTGTCACCTCATCTCAGGTGTGAGGATGCTTAGCAAATCTCCCACTAGTTTGGAAAAAGATAAAATGTTTTACTGTGCATAAAATGTAAGTAGGGACACAGAATCTGATACTAATTTCTAACCCAATATCAACAATTAGATTAATTAATTAAATGTTATCAATATGGATCGTGTGTCTTTTGCTGAGATTTTCCGGTATAGAGTATTGTATCTTATTTGGTTACTATAAGTAAATAAAACTCGTTCAGAGCCTTCTTGGTATGTCTCACACTGTAAGGGTTAGAAATATGTTTTGTGACATATTTCTACCAAAGTATCAGGGGTATATATAAATGCTACTCGAGGATTATTATTGACAATATTGAGCATGCTTCTGGATAGCTTCCAAGTGGCACCACTCAAATGGACTCTGTAAGATCTAATGGTGCTGTGACTGGTAGATGAAAGCACCCTCCAAGCTACTGTATGGCAGAGTGTGTTAGTGTGTCTGACTCTCCATGGCCCCATGGACCATGACACACCATGCTGATCCACTTGGTATCCAAGATAGAGATACTGGAATGGGTTGCCAGTTCCTTCTCCAGTGGGCCACAGCATACAGCTCCTAGTATTCCTAGGTGGCCCAACCCTGCATAGCTTCAGGGTGTTGTGACCTCTTGATTCCCTGACTGGAATTGAACCCAGGTTGCAGCAGTGAAAGTACCACATTCTAACCACTGGACCACAGGGGTGCCCTTCCCCACTTAAATTCAGGCTCAAAGCAGATTATGTATCCATGATGAGATCTCTACCTGTCTTGCACTGTTGACATCCACTAATGAGAAATAATTTACACATCAAAAGGGTTTCATCAGGAATGCATTTTTGTTCCAGAGAAAGGATTACCTACACAAATATTACTAGCAATGTCTGTGAAGTCAGCTATGTTGCACATACTGTACTTTGGACGTGTCTGAGGATGTTCAGCAGAATGCTGCAATTTAATTGTGACAGTACTCATCAGTGGGTATTATTTGGGACTGCTCAGTATATTGACTGTGATCACATTTGCAATGGTTTCTATGACATTGGCTTCATAAATATGGTAACCAGAACAAGGAAAACCAAAGAAAATAAATGCTCTTACATACTGTATATATTGATTACATTTAACTCATAGAGCTTTGCACTTAGATCCAAAGATTGCCCAAAATACACAAAGCAGGCATTGGGGATAACTGAGGGGACATTGAGATGTGTGGCAAAAGTATCTGGTACAGAGCTGTACCTAGTTGCCTCGCCACTAACAATCACCTCTTGTCCAAATGCAGCTCTTACATTTATCATCTCTTAGCTTCACATTGGTTATATTTATGCAGATTTCAGTTTTGTCAGATAGGCAGTCAAGTAAAATGTACTTTCTTACTAGATATATAAGGAACGATGAGTCCCAATTTAGGCTGAAATGTACGTCTGGGGCTTGCTGTTTCTCCTGTTCAGGGTAGAATTGCCTGTTATTTTGGGTCTGGATAACATTTTTGAATAATACCAGACTGATACTACAGGATATTTCTCCCTGTGAAGAGCACACGTGAGCTAAAAGAGGTTGCTCATTGGGTGGATGATCATATCCATAGGACTACCTATTAAGGATAGTATGTTCTGTGCCTGAGCACCTCTATAAATAAGGGGACTTAGATAACTTTGCATGGTATTGTTATGGAAATCATACAATTGGTCTGTTTTTTATTACTCTTACTACTTGCCTTTCTCTAGAAATCTTTATATTACTTTTGAATGTGGAGCTGAAGTAAACATACCAGTTAAATACTTAGTTGAGAAATAAATGGAAACTGGATTTTGATGTATCATATGTGGCCCACCCATATAATAATTGCATATTCATTCCAACGGGAATTGGATATTTTTGGCTTGTTACGTATTAAAATAGTCTGTTAGTGGGTGGATAGATGAAGGAGTCTTTGGAACATTCATTCTGAATTCTATACAACAAAAGCTTTGCAATCACTGATTAACTAAATAATAATAACATTAATGGAACTTAAAAAAATCCACAATAGAATCAAGCAGTCGTTGTGCCAAGATATAAACAGCTGGCGAGGAATTTAGGGTAGATCTGGATGATTTAACTTCTATACTGAAGTAATTAACCTCTACAATTATTTATGTTGTCATGTGGAGACCCAGTTTCTTTTGGGAATGCTGCCCTAAAATAACCAACTGTGCAAAATCTGTTCATTTTTCAAAAATAAGTAATACTGAAGAACGTTATAATCCGTTGATTCAATTTTTTAATAGCAGTATTTACAACAGATTAAGGGAACCGTGTACACAATTTTCATGATAAACCCATCGTTCAGTTAACCATTAATTAATATTAAAACATATGTGCAAAAAGCAGCAAAGCAAATATTTAGCTAGAAAATATAATTTATAACACAATTTACCTAATTAATGGCCACTTCTATAGTGAAGTGAAAGATTTCAACTGTGGTTACATTATTCAAACCTTACCAAGACAACCTAATCAATGTTATCTCAGTTGAAATGATCTACTTCCTTCCAGTAGTGCTCCGGACAATGAGAGGTGGAGATGGGTGCAGTGGCCATTTATGAAGTAAATTGTGTTTTTAAATTATATTTTCTGGCTGAATATTTACCGTTTGCAGATGTATTTTTAATGTTAATTAATGGTGAACTAAAAAAAATAGGTTTGACATGAAAAATGTGAACAGACTAATTTGCTATTTGATTGGTGTCTTTTAGTGAGCCACAAACGATCTACGGGTTACAGGCTTAAAATCACTGTTCATCAAAATCGTAACTTACAATCCATCTAAGCCTTGGATCTTTCAAGCCAGCAAAAGTTACATTCTAAAAATGAAAATCGCTATTCAATTGGTACAATTCATCAAGTCTGTAAATGTTTTCACACCTGTAAATGCCAAATGTAGAAGAAAATCCTACGGGTACCGGGTTGGACTCGCAAGGGGGTTAAAGACATGTACGTAGCACTGTAAATGCAAAATATATATATATCAATACTGCACTTTTAAAGAAGGGGAAGTGATGAAAGACATGAGAATTAATTGCACAACAGTCTCAAGCTTGCAAATCTGCAATAGAAAATATTTGTTTTTATGTATAATTTTGTTGTCATATCAATCTCGGGAATCAATGAGCTAATACATATCAGGTCACCCACATGGACTAGAACAGTATCGCCATTCATTTTTATTATTTTGTACATATTGCATATCGGACCTCTAAATGCTAATTGATTGACGTGTAACCTCCATGTTTTACTGACGTCATGATGATGGTCTCATTTTCTATTGTCTGTTTCTAAGTCGGTAGTAACGGCCTTGCTTAATTGATCATGATCAATCTCTGAACTGCTACTTTTGATTGCATGGTTTACGGTTTTGGCTTTCGGCCCCTAAATTGCGCAAACATACGGCCTGTACAACGTAATCTGTGGGCTTGTAATTGAATAAGGCCCTGAGCCTTGAATTTGTAACTGTCCAAGAAAAGCAAAAAACTAAATGGCATGTAGGCAAACACATATTAAATGCATATTAGGAAAATGTTAAAATTATTGTGAGCTATAAGAGATTACACAATATTCAATAAATTGCACTGTATTTATTAAATAACTATTATGGTAATATTTTTAACATTCACTATTTTGAAGAACTACGCATAAAAAATATGATTTTTTCCCCTCCGAATTTAACAAAAATAATACAGTCAATAAATGACTTTTCTTTATATTCAGATGTGGTGCTGTGGAAGATTTGCCAGTGCTTTCAGCAGAAATTAAAAGAAGGTAGTAATAAAAAAAACACATCCAACTGAAAAAGTAACAGGCAGCAGTAGGGATCAAAGCAAAATGGAACCATGCAGTAAATAATTGCAATTAAAAGTTGCAAAATGTAAAGTTGCATGTATATATGTGTGTGTGTGTGTGTGTGTATATATATATATATATATATATATATATATATATATATATATATATATATATATATATATATATATATATATATATATATATATATATATATATATATCCAGGTTATTACCTGGTAATTGTGAGAGGGCCACTCCCCCGTCTCACCCTTTATTAACCGGTAATTCCCTGCACATGGGTGCTCACAAATTCAGTGCTTGTCAGCAGAGTGTGTCTCAGCTTGCAGCACTGTCAGCTGTTCTCCAGACACTGCTCTGTCTTCGTTCGTCGTTTTTTCGCTCGTTTTCGGTCACATTCGGTAAGTCTGTCCTCATTTTATTGTGTCATATCATATTTGCAGTTTAAAGTTAAAAAATGTGGTTTATCTGCTATGAGGTTTTATGTTTGCTGCCTGGGTATAGTGGTTTTTAGTTCAAACTGGGCAGAAGTGTTGTTTCTCGTGAGATTTTCGCTATTGTTTGGTATTATGGCTCTTCCCCGCTATTTCTATATTATACTTACTTGTTGCTGGTTAATTTAGAAATATTTTCAACTTCTACTGTATTGTTTTATTTTCGTCTGCCATTCCCAAGATGGCCGCCGGACTCTCGCATCTCGCGAGATTTCGGATTCTTTCTTTACCTTGTCTGTTTCACCACTTTTCCTTAGCAGGAATTGGCCACATAGCTTGGTAACATGATGCTCATATGATTGTTCTACTTAATATGCCATTATGCTTCTACTGTTGGTCACTTCATTACACATTCATATCTGCCACATCCAAGATGGCCGCCTAACTCTCGCATCTCGCGAGATTTCGGGTTCTTTCGTTACCTTGTCTGTTCTACCACTTTCCTTAGCAGAAATTAGCCACCTAGCTTGGAAACATGATGCTCATATGGTTTGTTATACTTAATATGCCACTATGCTTTCACTGTGGGTCACTTCATTACACATTCATATCTGCCACATTCGAGATGGCTGCCAAACTCTCGCATCTCGCGAGATTTCGGGTTTTCGTTATGGTAGCATTTTATACTGCGGTGTGTTAGCGGAATTAGTTACTTCAACCAAGGTACACTTGCATCTTACTGGATGTGGTTTTGGCTGGATTAGTAATGCATGAATACACTTCATATCCTCGCTGTCTGCCACATTTCTGCAACTCTCTCGATCTTTAGCAAATTGGGTGTAGTAATACTGTCTTTCCTATTCAGCACATAATTCAAATATTCAGCTATGGTGTACAATTTTATTAGTTATCAGATATATGCATTTGTATATGGGTTTGCTGGTCTGTCATGCTCTTTTCTCTAGCTCTTTTTCTGCGTCTCCATATGTTACTTGTTCTATTTCTTATCTTTTACTTCTATGTTCTGTGCAAATTTTCTTTCCCTTTCTTATGGTCACTATATCTTCATTTATAATTATGTGGTTCTGCATTGTTACCTTTCTAAATGTATTTCTTGTTTCCACGTATCCATCAATGTCAATCATTCCATTATACATTTATCCCCTACATTATCATTACCACCAAATAGTTTGTACATATATTTTTATCACTGCTCGCATGTGGCACATTTTGTATTAAGCCGCTATTATTTACGTCATTTACATGTCATTTTATTAATATTAATCTTTGATATTTTCAGTTAGTCAATCTCTTAGCACCTGTCATAGGTTAACTCATTTCATAAATCACTACTAGTCGCTTTATTCGTCCCTTTCATCATGTCGCACTCTAAATCTCTGAATCCCGTTGTCCGTTTTGTCCATTTTCACTAATGGATTCACGTTTCTTATAATTTCACTCAATTCATTTACATCGTCGAGTTTGGACCGTTCCAAGGCTCATACAGGAGCTTACTCAGAGGGGCATTTCATTCCCTGCATCAGCCAGGAAGCTAGAGCTTTATAAATTATTACAGGAGGCAACAAATTCTGCGACTACACCAGTAAATGTGCCTTCTGTTCAGTTTCAAACCTTACATCAAATGATTACGGAGTTAACGTCCACGGTACAGGCACTACAGGAGCGCGTTATGGGCGCTAGACAGCCTTCACCGTGCACAGCACTTTTGCCGTTGCCAGCACCTCCTTAAGAAAGAGGTGAGACCAGAAACATGCCCCCTATAATTATGCCTTGTCACTATATTCCTCCTCAGCTGAGGAGAGACATAGTCGAGGGTCGGGAGGTTAATATGGTATCCATTCTGTGGTCATCATCTGATTCTTCTGACCCGCGTACATTTTCACAAGGTGACATTTCGGTCACAATAAAAGCCAAAGATCCTAGGCTGCAGCGTAAACTTACGGTTACGTAATTAGTTTTGGCCTTTGGCATTTTTCGAGACGTCATTTGCTCTGTCTTTCCTCACCGTCGGCAAGAATTTGATGACCACCTTCACCCCATAGTGGACTTGGCATACCGTTATGGTGGATTTGCTTACTATGACTATCACCGCTCATTTGCTGCCAAAGCAGCTGCTACACTTAGCCAGTTTAATCATCATGTTAACTGGGCCCTCATGGACCATGATTTATTTTGTAGGCACTTTGCCGGTTTACGGTCACCCGTGTGTCACCATTGTCAGTCACCATTGCACCAGTCCACTTTCTGCACCAATTTCACGCCTCCTTCCACTTCCTCTGCCCTTTTTTCCCTCGGTCTCTGTCATGGAACCACAGATGCAATCACGTCCCACCAGAGATCGTCTGGGTAGACCCATTGTATATCTAGGCACTACCCCTATATGTAATAATTTTAATACTCGGGGTGTAATTTTTTGGCATGTCAGTTACTGCACGTTTGCGCCATGTGTCACCAGGCCCATGCGAAGCCCATTTGTCCACAAGCTAATAAATGACAATTAACAGTCAACACTCCCCTACTTTTGGAACTCCTTACTGGTCATCCTTTTCCAAATATGGTGTCCTATCTCATTTCTGGGTTTTTGATTGGGTTTCACACTGGGGTATTAGCATTTCCTCGGGTTTCCCTCTCCTGTGTTAATTTGTTATCCGCAGTCACTAAAGGTTTTCTAATCGGCCCCTTTTCTATTCCACCCTTTCCCATTTGGCGTATCAATCCCATCGGGATCGTCACGAGTAAATACGCTCTAAAGAAACGACTTATCATTGATCTTTCTGCACCTCACGGCTCCTGTATTCCTAGCATTAATTCCATGATTCCATCAGACCAGTTCACAATGCAATATGCACGTTTGGACCACGCTATAGCTACCATTTTGGCTTTGGGCACGCGGTGCTGGTTGTCCAAGGTGGATATTGAACATGCCTTTAAACTTCTGCCAATTCAGGCGGATCTTTGGCATCTTCATGGTATTTCATGGGATAATAAATGTTACTTTTCTACTAGACTGACATTTGGCTCACGTAGCAGCCCAAAAATCTTCGACCAGTTTGCTGAAGCTCTATGCTGGATTATCCTAAACAAAAGTAAATGCCCAAACATCATTCATTATTTGGATGATTTTTTACTTCTGGAAAGTCCCCATAAGCCCTGTTCCAGTCTGCTCAAGGTACTCAATCTATTCGACCACCTTAGAATTCTGTACGCCCTTCACATTACAGAGGGGCCTACTCACAGACTGGAATTCTTAGGTATTATCCTGGACACTCAGCTTATGGAGTCCTCGCTTCCCCAAAACAAACTGATACATTTACAAGAGGTTATTGGAGGGTTTAATCCCAACAGAAGGAACACCATCAAAGACCTTCAGAGCTGGTTAGGTCATCTGAACTTTGCTACTAGAGTTTTACCTCAGGGTAGATCCTTCCTGAATCATCTTCTGACGGATTTGGTTCAATGTTCTATGTACGATGAGATTCGACTTGGCACGGATTCACTAGAAGACTTACTTTCCGATTTATTTCCATTTGGAATGGTAGATCGTTTTGTCTCTCGCAACCCACACTCTCCTCTCCTGAAGTTTTGGAATTCACTGGCGCTACTTTTTCAAAGTCCTCTTCAATCATCAGATTATCATTGCATTTTTTGGCCTCAAGCTAAATCCGTTGAATTTACAGATAGAGTAATTTATCCTACCCTGATGGCTACCAAAGCGTGGAAGTCTCAGTGGGCTAATCAACCAGTTCGATATGTTACTTCATCTACAAAACGTTCTCTACACTAAAATCACAGAAATCTCCTGACCCCTTGACCGCATCATTTATTAGAGAACTAGCATTCCAGTCACTTCAAAACAACTTCTTCATCCATCCAATGGAAATGTAGCATTTACCTGATATACCTCATTTTAATCCACAGGATTAATCATCCATACCACCGCAGTTCACCATCATCAAAGTCGCAGACCTCCTTCCTCTAATCCAAACATAGATCGTCTCCTCAATCAAGCTAGGTTGATTATGGAAGATGGACTGGCTCCCAATACTAAAATCACTTATGAAAGAGCTTGGAGTTTGTTTAATTATTTTCTTGACAATTACCATATTTCTACACCCATAACAATTACTGTATTTTTTACTTTTGCTAGTCACTGTCACGAAGTACTTAAACTGCATGTCACTACCATTCGTACCTATCTCACGGCGGTGCAGTTTCATTTAGCTCGGGTTTAACTTATTAAAGAGTCCTTTATTTCTTCTCCACCCATTAAACTTTATTTAAAAGGTTTAACTAGGAATACACCAGCGCAAGAAAGCTCCAGACTTCCTATTACCAGTGACATATTCAAAAGGATTATTATGTGTCTGTCCAGTAACCCGTTTGGTCCTAAAACTTCACTCACAATTCAAGCTGCCGCTTCCTTAGCCTTCTTTGGCTTTCTGCGCCCTAGCGAATTTACTATTTCATCTTCTCAATCACACTTTCTCTCTAAGACGGATGTCACCTTTTCCTCGGATTCTTGCACCCTTCGCTTCAATTCCTCTAAGACTAGTAATGCACCAGTCAATATTATGTACTATCCTACTAGCGATTTCACTTGTCCAATTACCGCACTTCGTAAATTGCTCCTCACTTTACAGGGTAAACCCACACATCATCCTCTACTAAGTATTTCTAGTCAGCCTCTGTCTACAACCACCTTTATGCACTATATTCGGATTATCTTAAGTCGTTTAGGTTTGGATCCATTCAAATTTTCAGGGCATTCATTTCGCATTGGGGCTGCGTCATCAGCTTCTAAAAATGAAACTCCAGTACATATCATCAAAGCCATGGGGCGCTGGAAGTCCCAATGTTATAGTCGCTACATCCCAGATCCTTAAACAGAAATTCGACAGGCCTTTGC
The DNA here is from genome assembly GCA_027410445.1 of Discoglossus pictus. Classification (NCBI taxonomy): domain Eukaryota; kingdom Metazoa; phylum Chordata; class Amphibia; order Anura; family Alytidae; genus Discoglossus; species Discoglossus pictus. Next base: position 26,189,800 of record CM050173.1, on the reverse strand, counting down.
TAAAATTAGTAAATAATTGGTTTTTGGCCCTCTTAGCAGGCCTGATAGGACGTAGCATTTGGGCATGCTCAGCTACTGGTGAGAGGGGCCCGAACACAAATCCAGGTTATTACCTGGTAATTGTGAGAGGGCCCCTCCCCCGTCTCACCCTTTATTAACCGGTAATTCCCTGCACATGGGTGCTCACGAATTCAGTGCCCCGCCTTCCCGCCCCTCTCTCCTCTTCTCATTCGGCCCTTGGCCCTCTTAGCAGGCCTGATAGGGCGTAGCATTTGGGCATACTCAGCTACTGGTGAGAGGGGCCCGAACACAAATATATATATATATATATATATATATATATATATATATATATATATATATATACTTTCTAAAACGTTATAAACGTTGCCAATTTATCACATTTAGGTAATCAAAAGACCATATAGGAAGAATTGGCCACAACGGTCTTTTAAAAGATAGTGAGATACTGAAGTGAGTTGCCAGGCCACTGTGCTTGGCTTCAGGGTGATGTGACCTCTTGGGTTCCTTAAATGGAATCAAACCTAGGTCGCAGTGGAGAAAGCACAGAATCCTAACCACTTGGCCACCAGGGAGGACTCGTTGTAGTGAGGCTAACATTTTAGCACTGCCTTTGCATACCCAGGCCCAGATTCACTAAAAGGTGAGATATTAGCAAAGGAGTAAACTCTCTAAATTATTATGGCATGAACAAATAAAGACAATTCTTGCAACAGGTACAATAAAGTATAAAAACTTGTAGTGAAAAATAGTAGATAATGTAATTTAGAATAACAAAATATTCAAAAGCTTATGAATTGCAGACATTATTGGTGAGATGGCTAGTCTTGTAATGGTTTACAAATAGAACTATATAAATCATGGGTATACAATACATTTCTTAAGACAATTTGCTTCTAATGAGAAATTAGTGAGCTACAGTAAAGTCTAAATACTTTTAAGACATTGTAAATTCACTGCAATGCATCTCAATTATGTTATTTTCAAATGGTCGCTCCACCACTCCACACCCATCAAGTTCTTTATTTACAGTAAATGTTGCCAGTTCACAGTTTAGTGCTTAGCCAGTTCTCTGTATATTTTATAACAAACAATCCATGATGTGATTATGGAATTGTCACTGTAAAGGAGAACTGGCAATGAGTGAAGCTTTGTATCCTTATAAGATTCTATAGTGGACCCCATACCTTTATTTGGTTTTGAATCATTTAATAAATGTAATGTTAGCCAGTTATACAAACATATTCAAATTTAGTTGTGGCTTGTATTATAAACAAGTCACTGAACTTATTGCATATGCATTTAGGAATATATGTTGGACCCAAGATTATTTTAGAAGTGCTAATTGCACTTACTGTCCTATCACATTATAATATATATAATATGTATAATATGTACTACTGTATGGTGGAGGGCTTCTATCGCTCTTTTGCCCACCATATTATAAATGATTATGAGTAGGTAGTTCACCACAACAAAGTCCACAACACAGGCTGAGATCCCGCTCCATGCTGATGATAGCCAGTAAGCTTGAAACAGCTGTACATGGAATGTATTCTCAGCCTGTGTTTATTCCAACCTTGGCTTTGCATTAAAGCTGTGTAATACAGCATGCATACGCTTAAAGGAAGCCATGTTTGTTGATGGCTATGGAATGAAGAGCGAGGCATTTGTGGGCAAGTATGTGCGTCCCAGCTCAACTTCCCAGAATGCAGTGTAATAACTGTTTTTCTCGGAACTCTGAGCTGGAAGCAGGTTTTTTAACTTGCTTTAGACATTCAAATGTGAACACAGATGTACTTTTTATTTACTATATATATATATATATATATATATATATATATATATATATATATATATAGTTAACAGTTAACAGTGATGAAAGTATAAATTCAGCTTTGCAGTGCAATTTAATGAGGGTGATAATTGTAATTAATGCATAGAATGTATTGCATTTCTATAACTTGTTATTTATAAAAACTAATGGGCCAATTGCTTTGAAATCCTTGACAATGGTGTTAGGAAATGTGTTTGTCCAGAGAACATCAGATGAAGCCTGCAATGAATCCAAGTTGGGTATAATAAGACATTAGTCTGTTGTTGTGCAGCTGATACCATCTCCAGCAGTAACATTTAATTGTAGAAGTTTCCCAGACGCCTCCAACAGTTGACCAGGGTTATCACTTGTCAGACTGCTAATGAGTTTGGCCAACCTTCACTGTTATTATTCTCTGCCTCTTGTGAAATCCTTTCTATGTAATTAATGCATAAGATTTGCCAAGATTATACATTTACTGAAGGGAAAAAGAAATGCCAAACAGTTAGACACGAGTGAGTGACTCCTCACTGCCACTCGATCTCTTAATGCATTATTCTATGATGTTAAGGTTTTCATATTTTCCAGTAAATAAAATCACATTGCGCTCAATCTTTCATATATGCAGCGCCAACAATTTGAAAGTCTGCAGAGAACATTCAGAGGTGCCCCCTCTCTAAACACTTTTAAAATGAGCCTTATTTTGATAAATGTTTTTTCATTTTTTACTAGCATTATTTGCATGCTCTTTTACCGATTTTGTTCTTGTTTCAATTTATCTTTGTAAATATTTTTAACTGACCAACAAATAGTCTGGGAAGTGTGAGGCTAGTTGACCTTCCATAGATGGGCAGTAAACTTTGTGAACATTTCAGTATTTTATTGCTAGAGAGGTACATATTTTCATAATGTTAAGTATTTTTAACAGATTATTATATATGAATCCTTGACAGAATACCATATTCCTTGTGATTCTTTATATAGTATTCAAAAGATTACAAGTCTAAATATTCTAAGTTAAAGCACCACTGTACTGCATTTACAACTAAAGCTCATAGGTTTGTTTGCGGGGAAGAGGCCATTAAAAACCGTATGCAGTTTAAAAGAAATAAAACCATTTTTTTTAGCTGTTTAACTTTTGCCCATTTATCTCCTACCTTTGTCTATCATGAGAGTGGCCAGCTCTCTCTGTGTAGCTTGGAAGCAGGCTGAGCTGGTGTCACTTGCCCTGCCCCATAGCATTATTAGCTCCACCCCCACTATCTACAAAGACCTAACAGCTCTATTGTCACATACTTGCAGTTTGCCCCCAAAGGCTCCACCCAGTGACGGTGCATGAGCCATCAATGAACCCACGGCAGAGCAAAGTGGAAGGGGAGTGGGTGGTGACCAGAGAAGGAAGCAAAGGATAGGAGTGGTTTCTGATTGGTAGAGAGGGGAGAGAGGAGGGGTTTCAGCAGAAGTTTCTTAAAGAGATCTGTGTGGCAGTGAGCACACATGAGCCTAAGCTGGAGCTGTAGGTTAGTTGTGTAACAGTCTATTATTCCCCATTTACCCATAATGTCATCTGCAGACATGGAGTCTCTGCTAGGTCAGATTAGGGAGGCTGCAGCTGAAAAAGGCCAGGATTGGCTGTCAACGTTAGTGGCCTCCATCCCCAGAGTTACCCCTGCTAGGGATAGTTCTCCCTCTATGGTTCCACCTGCCCCTCCTCCTATTTATAGTAGGGAACCATCCCCTGATATCCCCAATTCCCCCCCTTTCCCTCCTCCTGGATCCCCCCTCCTTCACCTATCTCCCTCTCCCCCATCCACCTCGGCCATCCTACCTCAAGAGGCCTGGCATCGTCCGTCCAGAAGAACCAGGCCTCCGGCAAGACTGAGCCTTGGTCCATCAGCCCCTTGAGTGAGCCAGCCGGTCCCTCCTGCTGGTCTGAATGATGCTGGGCCTGGAGTGAAGTCGCGGGCGAAGAGGCACGCCGGTGAAACATCTAGCGGGCGGAAGGTACCCCGGTTGGGAGTTGCTGAGAAGGCACAACATGTGGTCCGGCAGCAGGAACTGGCACGTGGCTCCAGGAAGCTCGGCGGGATGAAAATGGCGCGACCGGAAGTGACGTCAGCGTCACTTCCGGCGGCCCGGCAGCAAGGAATGGCGCGACCGGAAGTGACGTCAGCCTCACTTCCGGCGGCTCGGCAGAGGCCAGCAGGGACGGCGCTGACATCAGGAAGGGTGAGTTACGGGTCCCGCGGGATCTGAGGTCTGTGATCATCACAGGCACTGGGTCAGCCGCAGCAGTGAGGTCTGATGCTGGGTCTGAGAGGCAGCAAGCCCAGGAAGAAGCAGTGCCACCTGGGGGTGTGGACCAGCCACAACCCAGGGTGGTGGGTATGCTCACTAGGAGCAGGGGGGTCATAGACCTGGGAAGGGAGCTACCTGGGGGGGGAGCCAGGGCACTAGAACAGAGAATTAGGAGCCAGCAGCAGGCACCCCCCCAGTCAGATGGATTATTCAGCACCCAGAGGAGCCCAGGGGCAGACAACCTGATGGGGAGGGGCGGATTAACCCTGTCACAACAAGGCCAGGCGGTAAGGGGTTACAGGCTAGAACCCAAGCTGGGAATGGGCGCAAAAGGGCCCCACTGGTGGAGGGGCCTGCTAGCCGGGTAAGCCAGGCAAGGAGAGAAGTTTCTATAGAGCCCAGGGCTGGAGTGGCAGCTGCAGGGTATTTGGAGGACGCTGAGAGCGACGAGCAGGGTGGGAGGTATGACAATTCATCCCCAGAGGAGAGGTCGGAGAGTGGGGTAGTAGATAGGAGGAAGGCAAGGCAGAAGCTACTCCCCTGGTATAACTAGGGTTAGGATCAGGAGTGGAAGGCGGCGAGAGGAGACCTCACAGAAGTTACACTGCAGGAGAAGTGGCAGGGATGAGCCCCGCAGGCTGGAAAGGGCCTTGGGGGGGAGGCAAGGAATGTCTCATGTGTACCAATCACATAGGTGCTCGGTCTTTTATACAGGTTCACAGATGTCATCAGCACGAGCGGCAGCGACACGCCGGCAGAGTGGCGACAACAACACATCAAGTTCACTTGCCGCACGGTGGGATGCTATCCCGGCGCAGTTGTGCAGGAAAGCCGCAACACCTAACTCTGGAGGTGAGTGCCTTGCACACGGCTCATGCACACACACAGCACAATCAATACAAGGAACACAATCAGACACTATAGTGGAGCTCCTGAGGACTGTGTTGTCTAAGTTAGAAGGTGGGAAGTCACCGGTGCAGGCATGGGTCCCAGCAACGCTGGTAGATGCAGGAAGGGGGCAGGCAGAGAGGGCGGGGGAGAGCCAGAAAACTGGTAAGAGTGACTCGGCATCTATCGTGGTAGCAGATACGGCGCTAGCAGCCCCCACCCTCTGCAGGATAGGCCCTCTGGGAGTTCACGTAGCGCAGGAGCTAAAAGATAGAATATGGAAGCAGGAGTTTATAGAAATATTTTCCTTGCTGCCACTGGATCAGTATTTTGAGGTTAAGGAGGACTCATCCCGGGATGAGGGCAAAAAAGAAGAGGATGAGAGAAAGCGTAGGTTTAGGAGAATCCCAAAAACCTTCGCGAATTGGTCGCAAGCGTTCGCAATCTTGGCAAGCAAAGTCGGAGAAAGGAAGCCAGAATATTGCTGTGCTCTATTCTGCTACCAGGACGAAATAGACAGCGTCCATAGGACATACGGGGGGATGGCCTGGTGGGCGTACGACGAACAGTTCAGGCAGAGGATGGCTGTTAGGGAGGAAATGAGATGGGATGATAGGGAGGTAGGCATATGGATGAAGATAGTCATCCCACTCAGAGCGGCTCAGTCCTTTCGTGGGTCCGGTAATAGGCAGCAGCAGGTCACCAGCTCGGTTAGGAAGGGATGTTGTTTCCTATACAACGAATGTTCATGCAAATGGGGATCTGCCTGCAGACTCAGGCACGAGTGTTCGGAATGCGGGCATCCACACCCATTGTTCCGGTGTTTCAAGAAATTGCGCGGAACTGCAGGGCAGTCTGAGCCCGTTTCCAAAGGCGAGAACGCCGATCAGACTGGATGGGATGCTTCCTTGGTTAAAAATGTACGGTAGGCGTAGAGGGTATGCTAAAAAGGCGGAGTTGATCCGGGATGGTTTTGACGGCGGTTTTTCTATTCCTTTTAAGACTTTTCCTGAGCTATTGTTCTTTCCCCCTAATTTAAAATCGGCAGGTCAGTTTCCCGGCATCGTTAAGGAAAAGATTAAAAAAGAACTAGCTTTGGGACGGATGGCTGGCCCCTTTCGGGAGCCACCCGTCCCAAACTTGAGGTTATCGCCATTAGGCGTGGTTCCCAAAAAGGAGCCTGGCAAGTACAGGCTGATTCATCACCTTTCTTACCCCAAAGGGGGATCGGTGAATGATGAGATCGATAAGGACTTGTCAGCGGTTAGGTACACCACATTTGATCAGGCCGTAAAGCTCGTTCGGTTAGCAGGCAGGGGCGCCCTATTGGCAAAGGTAGACATTGAGTCTGCTTTCAGATTGCTTCCGGTAAACACGGTGAGTCAGCATCTACTAGGTTGCCACTTTCAAGGCAACTATTATGTCGATTTGTGTTTGCCTATGGGATGCTCTATATCATGCGCGTATTTTGAAGCTTTCAGTTTCTTTGTTCAATGGGTGGTTCAGGTCAAGTCAGGATCCAAGTCCCTAGTCCATTATTTAGATGATTTCCTTTTTGTTGGACAAGGGGGTTCTCAGGTATGTGGGGATCTGATGGACATGTTCATGTCCGTAGCGAAAGACTTTGGGATCCCTATTGCGAGAGAAAAGACAGAGGGTCCATGTACAGTGCTTAGCTTCCTGGGGATTACAATTGATTCAGGGAGGTTAGAGTGTCGTCTGCCGGACGATAAAATAACCGATCTCAGGGCCAGAGTGGAGGAAACACGGGGAGCCCGGAAAGTGACCCTTAAGGCCCTTCAGTCTCTGATAGGAAAGTTAAACTTTGCCTGTCGGATAATTCCTATGGGAAGGATTTTTTCTAGGCGCTTGTCGTTGGCGACTGCTGGGGTTAAACAGCCTCATCACTTTATTAGGGTCACCAGGGATATCAAGGAGGATTTAGAAGTGTGGTTAAGGTTCTTGGATTCTTTTAACGGGAGATGTTTTATCCCGGCAGTTCCCGTCAACAACTCGGAGATAGACCTTTTTACGGATGCAGCCGGTAGCGTCGGATTCGGGGCCTATTTAAAGGGGCAATGGTGCGCTGAGCAGTGGCCCCCGGAGTGGGTTTCAATAGGGCTAACTAAAAATTTGGCATTCCTAGAACTCTTTCCTATAGTGATCGCAATGTTTATTTGGGGGGATCAGCTTAGAGATCAGCAGCTGATATTTCATTGTGACAACATGGGGGTGGTTCAGGCGGTCAATTCACTGTCGGCTTCCTCTCTGCCGGTGATAAGATTGATCAGACAGTTGGTTCTTAGGTGCATGCAGTGTAACATTAACTTTAGGGCTAAGCATGTACCTGGGGTTCAAAATGTGATAGCAGATGCGTTGTCCCGGTCACAGTGGGATCGTTTCCGGCAGGTGGCTCCAGCGGCGTCCGAGACAGGAATCCCGTTACCACGCCTGTTAGGTATTTTTAATTTCTTCATTTAGAAATTAATTAGCTAAGAATATCATGATTATAAAAAGTATGTCAGCATGTTTCTTATCTCACTAGAATGTTTAAGTGCGTCATCTGTAGAATGTTTACGTTAATGTTCTTTAAAACATCTGTATCCTGTGTCCTGTTTTTTGCTTCAGATACTACTGAGACAATGTATCTGAAGCAAGCAGGGGTTTTAGATAAGGTTTTGCTGAGTCTAACATAAAAAGACACTTGCTTGCAAATATGTATTTAACCCTATTTCCAACTATGCTAATAAGCTGTGACTGCTATATAAGGGACAGACCGTCCAAATATAAACTCAGAGATTATTCTGATGACACTCTGACTTCTGTGCATTATTTTCTCTCATTATATCTTGGTACTCAGATATAATTGATACACACATCAGAATACATGATTACTCACTAATCTGATCCTATCAAAGCCACTTATGGAACATGGGAGCGTGGAGCTAGGGGAGTTGATAAAGAATTCGCTGGCACCAACCACATGGAGGGGTTATAAGAAAGTGTGGCTGGAGTGGGAAGCTTTTGGGGAAGAATTAGCCAGAAAAAGTGGCGGTGAGGTAAATGATCTGAGTACCCTCATCGCGTTCATGCTGCAGTGCCAGGAGCGGGGAATATCCCCGTCCGTGGTAGGTAGGAAGATAACAGCCCTGGCCTTCATGTTGAAGCTGCAGGGGAGGCCAGACGTCACAAAAAATTTCTGTGTGAGGCAGGCTTTAAAGGGAATGAGACGGGGGACCAAGCGAAAGGATGTGAGGAGGCCTATATCATTTGCAGTTTTGCAATCCTTATATGGCGAGCTAGGTGGAATTTGCTAATCTGAGTACGAGGCGCTATTGTTTCGGACGGCCTTTTCGCTCGCTTTCTTTGGGGCGTTTCGGATTAGCGAACTGGTAAGCCGGAACAAGACAGTTATGGGAGGTCTTCAGGATCAGGATGTAGAAGATTTGGGTCATTCACTGGTTATATGGGTTAGGCGGTCGAAAACCGACATTTATGGTAAGGGGTCTGCCATTTATTTGCATCCTATTTCATTCGCAGTCTGCCCTTGTAAATTAGTAACTAGATTCAGGGTAGTTAGAGGTAAGAAGCAGGGTTCCTTCCTAATGCACGAAGATGGGAGTCCTTTATCTCAGTTCCAGTTCATTTCCGTTCTCAAGTTAACATTGGGTAGAATTGGGCTAACACCATCTCAGTTTGGGTCGCATTCGTTTAGGATAGGGGCAGTAACTGAGACAGCGGATCAGGTATGGGGGATGACTGGGTTGAGAGAATAGGTAGATGGGGGTCTAATAGCTTCAGGTCATATATTCGGCCAGAGTTAGTGACTGGTAATTAAGGCTTTCTTTATGACAGGTTCCACCTGGCAGGTCTGGCTCACGGGTCACTCGTATATTTACTGGACCAGGAAGGAGGCTGGGATCAAGGATGGAGGTTTGCAGCTGGGATTCCCTTCAGATCGGGTGTCACTCCGGTGGTTGGGGGTTAGAGGGCTTAAGTGGCACAAGCTGGTGGAGCATATAGCGGGGTATGCCAGAATGTTTGAAGGGCCCGAGGTGCTGTTTGTTCACGCTGGGGGAAATGACTTAGGCAACATGCAAATCAAGGAGTTGATCAGGATAATGAAGCGTGATGTGGAGCGCTTGTTGGCTCTGTTCCCGGGTTTGGTGATAGTATGGTCAGAAATGATACAGCGTAGGAAGTGGAGGGCTCCCATGGATGGGGCAACGATGGAAAGGTGTAGGAAGCGAGTCAACAAGGCAATGTCGAGTTTCATTAGGAGGCATGGAGGGATCTCCATAAGGCACGTTGACTTTGAGATAGTTGACGTTGAGGGATATTTTATGAAAGATGGGGGGCACTTAAATCCAATTGGGTTAAATTTTTTATTTATGCAATTAAGGACAGCATTGCAAGGGCCATAGCTTCGGTGGCGGAACGCACGTGACGTGCGTTTGTGGCGGTAGTGCTTGCCCTCCTACGTTGGTGAAGGAGGAGGAGCCTCTAGGGGCACGGGGTCCCCTGAGGGGTATTAGGCTAAGTAGGGCGGGCAAGCACTAGTTGGTATATTGGTTAATTAAAATTTGGTTTTGGTTTACTTGTTAAGTCTAATAAAGAAGCTGTGGCCAGTTTTTATACCCAGATTGGTGTCATGTCGTTATTTCAGGTTTGTTGGGCTTTGGGGATATCCCAGGTATGACGGTAACTGGTCAAAGCCCCCATTCCTTTTTAATGAGCGTGCTTAGTCTGAAGCACAAACTAGACCGGTCTGACATTATTTTTAGTTCAGCACACAGGAAGAACCAACCATGCCCTGTAATAGGTACAACTAGGAGGGGATGTGCAGTTCTGCTTGATGAGAAAACAGACAGTTTAAAGATAAGAATAAAGGTAACTTATTTATTTGAAACTGCATAGTGTTTTTAATAGCCTATGCCCCGCAAATAAACATATGATTTACTTGCAAATGCACTGCAGTTGTCCTTTAACTAACAACTACAAATATATACATTTGGAAAATAATTATAACCATATGATTTCCTAAGTTAATAAGGTATTGCCTCAGGTTATTTATATTTATAATATATAAAAACACAAAGTTAATTGTTAGCTTCTATTAGAATAGAATAGATTGGTTTAAGATCAGGAAATAATCATATCCCTATAACTCAAGTAGTAATTATAATCTTCTATAATAAAGCTGCCTCGTCCAACTAACTGTAAGAGCACTGTATATAATGTTATAATAAATCCAGATTTTATACGGTTTACAAACAACTGGTACTAATTTACTTAAATCACATTGGATAATCTGAAACAAAATACCATGAACTAAATTGTGTTAAAATAGATCATATACGGTACCTTAAATGTATTTTAACACAGTTAATGTATGTAATACTTAATGGAAGATTAAAGTCTAAATTGAAGATTAGCTTTTCTTTCAACACTGCATGAAATAGGAGCCATATAAATGAACAAAAGTATGCTGAATGGGCTGTACTGAAATACTTCATGTTTACCAGTGGATGCAACTCACAGATTGCTTGGGGAATGCCCTTGTGCAATGTGTGTGTTAATAAACCAGGACATCTGGTAACCAGCTTTTTTTCTGATTCATTAGCTGACTGCTTCTATGACCAGAGGGGGTGATAAGAAAAGCTGAAAGGCATTTGCTCTGAGAAAATGGAGCCTTGATTGATGCTTCACTTCCTTGACCTAACAGCTCTCTGCCAGATATTGTATCTTCTAACATTAACTGTGTGGTTGAAAAAAATTGTACGTCAACAATCAGAGATCAAGTAGTGTATAAATTCTGAAACACAAAGGTTATGCTAATTATATGAATGCAAAGAGGTCACTGTAGCAAACCAATAAAGAAGATATATACTATCAAACAAACAGGTTATTTTGAACTGTAAGCTCTCAGGAGAAGTTATTACAACCTTTTGTACATGTGTATTTAGAATAATTTTATAAATGCTAATAATCTTCTGCCTATTATTTGCTTTTTATTGTTATTGTTTAGATGGCTGTTTTATATTACTATATTACAATATGAAGGGTACCTTTTCAGATCATTATATTTTTTATATATACATATATATATATATATATATATATATATATATATATATATATATATTAGAGAAAATAAGATCAATGAAGTCTAAAAAACGGAGTGCTCCAGAGTCAATATGGGCCCAAAATAGAATAAAGAAATAGTTGGATATTATACAATATATAGTCTCATATGTCCACAATCGATATGGGGACTCCCGTTACCTTGGTCCAAAAAGGTCCAATTAGTACTGTGGATTAAAGGAGGGCGATGAGCCGTAGCCCCTTGTAATGGGGGTCCTCCTTGATGGAATTGGTGTAATGGTGATCACTTGGAAATTGCTGCCCCCTCAGATGGCACCGTTCACGTGGTACGTGAAAAATCATTGAGAGAGATGAAAGGGAGGGGAAGAGGCGCCAAACCTAGTGCAAATAAATGCTAAACTGGATAAATATATAGAATGCTAGTAAAAATTCTAGCTCACATGTCCTAACCTCACGGTATGAGGTATTTCAGTCACTCATCAGGAAGTCCTTCTCCTGATGGATAACACAGAGGTACCTTGTTCCACTGGTCCGGGAACAGGATCTTCCTGTCTGTTTCACGTGAGGTGGAGTGAGGAGTCCCCATATGGGTACGCGTTTATTTATGAACTACAATGTTCACGGAGAAACTGAGTCCTTGAGTCGTATAGACCCCTATGAATACTCAAAGCTAATATGATAGCTTATAAAAATAAAATATTTTTATTCATCAAGAAATCCAGTACACAAATGACAAAGTTTGCTGTATAGTAGTTGCAATACTTATCAAATGGTAGAGGATTGTAGTATTCCAAATGACACTTAGTTACAAGTCACCGGTTCAGGAGTATAAAAAACATGCTAATACAAGATAAAAAAAATAAAAATAATAATAATAATAAAAAAAAATGTCAATATCAATAACTAAAAATTGAAAATAAAAGGACAGACGTGTTTCACCCGATCTTACGGGTTTTCTCAATGTATAAATAATAAAAGAAAAATTAGTAACTAGATAAATAGCTATATGCAGGAGTCCTGCATATAGCTATTTATCTAGTTACTAATTTTTCTTTTATTATTTACAAACACACACAAATATATATATATATATATATATATATATATATATAATATATATATATATATATATATATATATATATATATATATACACACATTATAAGTTAACAAGTTAAAAAACCTGCTTCCAGCTCAGAATTCCGAGAAAAAATATAAATACAAGGTATAAGTACTCCATAAACAATACTCATATCGTAAAACATCAAAACTGTCAGTCCTGTGAGAATAAATGTTCTTAAAGGACTCTCTTTATTTAAAGGATATGAGCCACTTCATTCTTTTTCAAATATATGGTACAATGATCCTGGTTTCATGAAAAAAATAAAAAATACACACTGTTTGCCAAACATGCACTTCCAAATGTTGTATTGGATCTCAATTATCAAGGATTCCAATCTTTTGATGTCTAATTATATCCAGCAATAATAGTATCTATTACTGAGTAAAACATAATCCCACAGTTTAAAGAATTCACATTGGTAGCTTTTGAAACACTTTCCACAATTGTTATGTCTCTCTTAGATTATGTGCATTAGTGCCATAAAACAGACAATTCCAAAGTAACATGCTTAAGTAATCTGAAAGGGGTAGAAATAAATACATTTATTTCTTGGTACAGTAGGGAATCCATTATCACTGCGTATTATGAACTGCATAAATGATGACAGGTTTTAATAAATAAATAGTAAAGTAAGTAGAATATTAATATAATAAGGTTGTCTTAATGAATACATTGAGGGTGACTGCCATGGTCATCCACACAACCTGACCTTAAATAAACACGTTTTTACAAAGAGAAAAACATCTGACGCCTTTCTTAACTAAGCCTGGAAAAATAATCTTCATTTTTTTTTAAATTAATGTATTAATTTTACTATTTGAAAAATGTGATGAAATTCTATATGGTACATGTAAAGTTATTGTATCTAATGCATGTTAGGAATGCAATTTTTTTTAAAATAGTAAACGTAAGGAAAAATACTATTTTTTCCAATAACAAAATTTAAATAGAAATTTAAATAGAGATGTAAAGTATAAAATACAAACATTTTGCTGGACCAATTTTTCCCTGTAATTACTGTATATATTTAAAAAAATAACTCCTGGCAAGTCTCTTAAAAACACTGTGCACAATTTTCTTGATGCACCACTTTTTTTTTAGATTTTCATCTTTAGCTGACTTGCATGCATCTAACAGAAAGACTGCATAAACAAAATTGAATTTGATGGTACTTATTGAGGGGTGAAATAGACAATGAACATTCCATATGTTGTCCCTGTGTAGTAATTAGAAACTGTCATGCACATTTTTTTTTTAGTTTCCCTGGGCACACAAGCCGGTCAGAGCTTACAGCAAATTTGGAAGCATCCAAGAGGCATCCAATGAATTCCAAGGCATCGACACATGGATTTTTTCCACCTTATGGACAAGGAGCCACTGGCAGGTACTCACAGTGCTAGTGGCATACTGTAATTTCTGGAACACATCTGCAGTTCCAATATTCCCTTCTGCGGTTTACCCAGTGTGGTACTGCCGAAGTTGACCTAGGAAAATAGGTACTCATGCTCTGAAGTATATAGTAGAAATCTTAATAAAAAATAGTTATTGCAAGGCCTTATTGATTTATCCCTGGTTTCACTCAAGAAAACATCTGTAATTCTAGTAATGCATTATGTGCCTTATTAAAATTTGGCCAGGTTTGTTTTTATGATCAAATCAAAGAATTACCTTTTCATAATTTTCAAATACATTCCACATTTTGGAGAAAATAAATATTTTTTTTCCAGACATCTGGTTGTAATGTATTTTGCAATAGTATTTTAATCAAACGTTAGATTATATTTTGAAGATTCTTTCTAAAAAGGCAATATGCTTTGTACTTGGATTAATTTTATGTTTACTGGATATTCCTGTGAATTTTTAAATGGGGCACTGGATTCAATAAACTTCACCTTTTCAGACAGTAAATGTTTACTACAATCCAAAACAATGGCTGTCCCTTAGCTAACTAAGTCTGACTTTTTATAACAATGTTTTTACGGAGAGCAAATAAGCAGAGAGCAAATAATGTGCTATCACCTAGTGTATGTCTATGTGTCACTCACCTTTCTGGGGTCTCTCCGGGGGGTTAGGAGAACATAATGGGGGAGTTGGGGCCTGGGGGTTAGGAGATCATAATAGTGGAGCTGGAGGGTGGGGGTTAGGAGATCATAATGAGGGAGCTGGGGGGTGGGGGTTTGGAGATCATACCGGGGGCGCGGGGGGAGGTTTGGAGATCATAATGGTGGAGCTGGAGGGTGGGGGTTAGGAGATCCTAATGGGGGAGCTGGGGGGTGGGGGTTTGGAGATCATAATGGGGGAGCGGGGGGGAGGTTTGGAGATCATAATGAGGGAGCTGGGGGAGGGGATAGGAGATCATAATATACTGGGGGTGGGGGTTTGGAGATCATAATAGGGAAGCAGGGGGGATGGGAGGCAGACCCCCAAACCCCCCCCCCCCTGCTCCCCCACTATGATCTGCAAACCACCACCCCTCAGCTCCCCCATTATGATCTCCTAACTGTCCGGAGAGAACCCAGAAAGGTGAGAGACACAGTCATACACTGGGTGGTAGCACATTCTCTAGGGATATGGGCCTCCATCTTTATGTGCTAGGGGCCCCAGGGGCCTGGGGGGCACAACTTCCTCCTCAACTCAGTAGAGAGGTGGGTGCAGAGCAGGACAGCCAGGCAGAGGGTGAGGAGACGCAGGGTACAGGTTCTACAGCTCAGCCGGGATTGAGGCACACACACAGCTTGTAGTGCCCAAGCGATAGATGAGCGCACACAGGAATTGGCGCTTCCCAAACTCAAAAGATCTAAAGGAGGTCTCTGTCTTTGAGCTTAAAATCAAACATATATAGTGCTTGATCCCAGAGCACCTACAAGATTTAAAACTCGTAAACTTACATTCTAAACGGTATCGGTGTAATGCAGGAGGGTGATAGGTTATTGTGCATATTATGACTGAAAGTGATATGCTTTTTCAAACTGATGTGTTTTAGTGAGTTTTGACTATTTTGAGGCAGGAAGATAGTCTAGGAGTGTGAGAAAATGAGTTTCAAAGAGTAGGAGCAGCATGGGCAAAGTCCTGAAGGCCGGAGTGAAAGGAGGTGATAAGAGGGGAGGAAAAAAGAAGGTAATTAGCAGAGTGAAGAGGGCAGTTGGGAGAGTATTTAGAAATGAGAGCAGAGATATAAGGGGGTGCACGGTTGTTGAAGACTTTATAGGTTAAGATCATGATTTAAAATTGTATTCTGGAGCCTCTGGGAAGCCAGTGGATTGACTTGACAGAGAGGTGCTGCAGATACTGAGCATTGAGTATGGTAAATAAATCTAGCAAATGCGTTCATAATGGACTGGCGTTGAGACAGACAGTTAATTGGGGGTGGGGGGGCACCAAAAAGAAAGTTGCAGTAGTTGTACACTTATATGTTCGGATAGAACGGTGTCAAATGATATCATGTGAGATTAGGACCGGTGATCTTCTTTTACACTGTGTTTTGCTGCTCTCCTTGATCAATGCTGTTTACTTGAGTGTCAGGATGAATATGAAACTAGAAAAAGAAATGCAGATCATTCACCGGGTAATATTTAGAAATCAAAATATTAAACCGTTAGTTTCTTTGACTCTCTCACCTGGACAATCCAGGTGTAGGTCCGTAGGTTCAACAGGTCAATGAGGACAAAATGCAGTAATAGTAATTGTTTAAAAACAAAGGCTGGGATTGAGAATTTTCTATAGTCAAAAAGGTTGATAACGTACTAGTCTAGAGATAAAATAATTAGAATAGAAATAAGCGATATGGAGCAACGTGGGTAAAGTTGAGTGCAAAAAGCTTTTATTTTCTCTACAATGTTTAGTTGTTGTGGTTTAGTCTTTCAGTCACATACAACTGTCTGTGACTCTATGGACCACAGCATGCCAGGTACATCTCTCAGTCACTAACCCTCTGAGCTCCATCAAGTTCATGTTCATTGCTTCAGTAACCTCACCTATCCACCTCTGCCTCTGTCGTCCCCTTCTTCTTGTGCCCTCAATCTTTCCCAGCATCAGAGACTTTTCTAGGGAGTACTGCCGTCTCATGATATGGCCAAAATATTTGAGCTTCAGCCTCATAATCATAGCTTCTAGTGAACAGTTTGTCTTGATTTCCTGAAGTACTGATTTATTGAACTTTGAGTAGTTTTTGCCAACACCACAATTCAAAGGCACCAATTCTACAGCACTCAGACTTCTTTATGGTCCAGCTCTCACATACATATGTTACTACTGGGAATATCATAGTTCTAACTATGTAGACCTTTGTTGATAGTTTAATATCTTTACTTTTTACTAACTTGTCCAAGCTTTCCATAGCTTTCTTAAACAGAAGCAAATGTCTTTTAAGTTCATTACTACAGTCATCATCAGCAGAGATCTTGGTTCTCAGGAGAATAAAATCTGTCACTGCCTCAACTTCTTCCCCTTCTATTTGCCAGGAAATGAGATTTCCATTTGTCAAGATCTTGACAACTTTTGCTCTCTCTTCTTTTACCCTCATTAATAGGTCCTTTAGTTCCTCTTCACTTTCAGCCATCAAAGTAGTATCATCGGCGTATCTGAGGATGTTGATATTTCTTCCAATGTTTAGTACATAAGCATAAGAAGTAAAATAGTGGGAATTATGGTGATGAGACGACAGAAAATATATGTCATGAATCAGCCAGGGGCCATATTGTGTTTGGACAAAGTTCATGGCTCATGCTGTGGAAGAAAAGGTTTGGGGCCCACTTGTTATTGATATATTGTTAGGTTGTGGTCTAGGGGATAAAGTATTATAAGTTTATCCCTTAGCATATTCCCATACCTCCCATGTTTAGGCTCATTGTAATGAGTATCCTGTGAGGGATCTAATGGGATATATTGGTTATATGTGGGTGAAACATTGTGTGTTTTATATTTGTAAATATGAATATATGTTATTATATTAGTATGTTATTATATTGTAGAGGGGAAGCCCGTTGAATACAGCCAAGCCTCCTTTGTTCCCAAAGGCCTGTTAATCCCATTAGCTAAGTGTCCAGCAGAGTACTAACAATGGGGAGCTCACAGCTGGAGAGCAGACAGGCAGGCACCCAGAAACAATGGGATGGCCTGAGGCTTCTCAGCCTTCCTAGCATGGGCACAGGAGAGCCAAGGCATGCGTTCCCCTGGAGATTCAGAGCCCAAATGAATTAGTTGGCCCCGCTTAGTGGGCGGACCTGGGAGGGGACTATGAGTTCACACACAGTTCCCCTTCATGATTGGCCAGAAGGTCATTTGGGGCTGGCTAAGGGTAGCCACTTCCCCCATCCTTGTGTGATGTGGTTAAATATGCTGTTCTGAAATAAAACATGGTTCATAATTTTCATCAAGACGTAGCGTGTAGATGTATTATTTACCCGGGGACATATGCTTGCAGTAAGATTCGTCAGACTTACTGTCAATATTGCTCAGTCTAACCCAAGGGCTGAGACATGATGTTCCTGTAATCAAAGCTGCTTCGGTCCAGAGTAACCCAAATCCGGTCAACAGACCCCAGCCAGAGAATGGGTCGTGACAATATATAGACAATCCAGCAAAAATAAAATTGTGTTTTGTAAAAAATAGGATAGATGCATTTCTACGCCTTTGGCAGCTTCTTTAGTATTTCCTCCTGCTAGGGATCAGTAGGTAAGTAAACAAATGCTGGTATCACTATGTCATAGTCCCATTTTATTTTTGCTGGATTGTCTATATATATGTTCTGTAGTCTTATTATGATAATTACCACAACTTTACTTGTATGTACTATATATTGTAGAGAAAATAAAAGCCTTTTTCTTGTTTCATAAGGTTGAACCTGAAATTGAGTGGGTGCTCCAGGCTGGCTATAGATCAAGCAATATGCAGAGAGATTTATAGGAAGAGGCGGATACTTCAAAAGATGAGAATTGGAGGGAGGGTGTAAAGTGCAGCGAAAGTAGTACGCCCAAACCTCCTCCTTGCTTGCTCTCTGGTGTAGGTGAAAACCACCATATGAGAGTACCGCAGGGGAGGCAGTGTCTGATAGAGTAGGCCAAGTTCTTGTGATATCCAGTAGATTAATTAAGTTGAAAATAAATTAGTTATGAATGAAAGTGAGTTTGTTGCAAATAGACTGTGCATTCCAGAAGGCACAGGAGAAGAGCTAAGTAGATGTTTTTTGACGTGAGGTGATGGATATTAAATTATGGGTGTTTTGGGTATTTGCTGCACTGGGACCTGTGTGGCTAACAGCAGGTGGAAATGAGTGAGGGGACTGGTTACGGGACTGATCTCTAGCAGCCAGCAGAAGGAGTGAGAAAAGATTGCAGTGGGATTTTCAGAAGCATTTACGTTTTTGAGCTTTCGAAGCAGAAGGAGATGGTGACTGGAAGAAGAAGAGTATTGTCTCCATTTTTGTTGATGACACTAAGTTATGTAAGACCATTAATTTAGAAAATGATGTACATTGCCTTCAAAGGACTTGCATAAATTAGAGAAATGGGCAACTAAATGGCATATGAGGTTTAATAACACAAATAAATTTAAAGTTGTGTCTTTGGGAAGGAAAAATAGCCATGCAACTTAAAATCTCAATGGATCTAATCTAGGGGTATCCAATATTGAAAGGGATTTGGGAGTACTTGTGGACAACCATCTACGTAACTGTGCTCAATGCCAGTAAAATATTAGCAAGTATTTAGAGGGGTATAGAAGCCAGGGAAGCAAATATAATTCTGCCACTATACACATTGCTAGTACGAGCTCATTGGGAAAATGGAGTACAATTTGGGCACCACTTCATAAAAAGGACATTTTAGAGCTGGAAAAGTACAATTAAGGGCAACAAAACTAATAAGGGGAATGGAGGGGGCTAAGTTATGAAGAAAGACTAACGAAATTAAACTTACTGTATATACTCAAGTATAAGTACAAGCCGACCCGAGTATATGCTGAGGCACCTATTTTACCACAAAATACTGGGAAAACTTAGTGACTCGAGTATAAGCCAATGGTGGGAAATGTGTTGCCCCTGGGTCCCTCTTGTGCTCTCTGTGTCCCCATGTTGTGTGCCCTCTGTGCCCCCTTCTTGTGCCCTTTCTCTCTCTCCCCTGTGTCTCTTCCCCTCCTCTCCCTTCCCTGTGTCTCCTCCTCTCCCTCCCCTGTGTCTCCTCCTCTCCCTCCCCTGTGTCTCTTCCCCTCCTCTCCCTCCCCTGTGTCTCTTCCCCCTCTCCCTTCCCTGTGTTTCTTTCCTTCCCCCTCCCTTATCACCCTCCTCAACCCCCCTCCTCATCCTCAACCTCCCTCCTCATCCTTAACCTCCCTCCTCAACCTCCATCCTCAACACCCCTCCTTATTCTCAACCCCCCTCCTCAACCTCCCTCCTCAACCTCAACCTCCCTCCTCAACCTCAACCCCCCTCCTCAACCTCAACCCCCCTCCTCAACCTCAACCCCCCTCCTCAACCTCAACCCCCCTCCTCATCCTCAACCCCCCTCCTCATCCTCAACCCCCCTCCTCATCCTCAACCCCCCTCCTCATCCTCCACTCCCCTCTTCAACCTCATCCCCCCTCCTCATCCTTAACCACCCTTCTAATCCTCGACCCCCCCCCTTATCCTAAACCCCCCTCCTCAACCTCAACCACCCATCCTCATCCTCAGCCCCCCCATCATCAACCCCCCTCCTCATACTAAACCCCCCTCCTCATCCTAAAACCCCCTCCTCACTTTACCCCTCTAAATACCTCCCCCTCTCCCTTTCCCCTCACTTACCTCCATCTGCAGCCGCTCCTCCATGCTCCTCCCAGTTGCGTCTTGACCCGGCCAATGCTAATGACTTGACGCGCATGTGACGTCGTCATTAGCATATGCCGGGTCCCGACACAGACGGAAGGAGCGCGGAGGAGCGGAGGAGCAGCTGCAGATAGAGGTAAGTGAGGGGAGAGGGGGAGGTATTTAGAGGGGTAAAGTGAGGAGGAGGGTTTAGGATGAGGATGGGGGTTGAGGATGGGGATGGGGGTTGAGGAGGGAGGTTGAGGAGGTGGGTTGAGGAGGGAGGTTGAGGATGAGGAGGGAGGATGAGGATGAGGAGGGGGGTTGAGGATGAGGACCTCCCTCCAACCCCCCTCTTCAACCTCCCTCCTTAACCCCCCCATCCTCAACCCCCCATCGCCATCCTCAACCCCCCATCGCCATCCTCAACCCCCATCCCTATCCTCACCCCCCCATCCTCAACCCCCCATCCTCAACCCCCTCCCTCAACCCCCCTCCCTCATACTCAACCCCCCCTCCTCATACTCAACCCCCCCTCCTCATAATCAACCCCCCCTCCTCATCCTCAACCCCCCCTCCTCATGCTAAAACCCCCTTCCTCAACCCCCTTCCTCAACCTCTCTCCTCAGCCCCCTCCTCATCCTCAACCCCCCATCCTCAACCTCAACCACCCATCCTCATCCTTTACCCCTCTAAATACCTCCCCCTCTCCCTTTCCCCACACTTACCTCCATCTGCAGCCGCTCCTCTGCGCTCCTCCCGGCTATGCCTTGACCCGGCCATTGCTAATGACGTGACACTCATGTGACGTCACGTCATTGGCATATGCCAGGTCCCGACACAGACGGAAGGAGCGCAGAGGAGTGGAAGAGCAGCTGCAGATGGAAAAGGGAGAGGGGGAGGTATTTAGAGGGGTAAAGTGAAGAGGGGGGGTTAGGATGAGGATGGGGGGGTTAGGATGAGGATGGGGGGGTTAGGATGAGGATGGGGGGGTTAGGATGAGGATGCAGGGGTTTAGGATGATGATGGGGAAGTTGAGGATGAGGATGGGGGGATGAGGATGATAAGGGAGGGGGAGGGAAAGAGCCATGGGGGGGGCTGAAAAACTCGGCTTATACTCGAGTATATACGGTATTTACTCTAGAAAAATTTGATAGGTAATGTGGATATATTTTTGAATAAAAAGGGCATTCAGTTTCATCCTAGATAACTAGAGAAGTCATATTGCCAGTATTTAGTGTCACTTACGGCCTCCCGATGCCTTTGATCTTTCCTGTACGATAACAAAAATCGCAAATCGCTATTCAATTGCTACAATCCCCCAAGCCCGCAAAAGTTTTTAAATCCGTAAATGGCAAATGTAGGAGAAACTACTATGAGTACTAGAGAGGACCCTCAAGGGGGTTTAACCCCTGTCCACATCACTGTAAATGCAAATCAAAAATCAATACTGCACTGTAAATGACAGGGAAAGAGATGAAAGACATTAGAATTAATTGCACAACAGTCTCAAGCTTGCAAATCGGAAATAAAAAATCATATTTATTATGTGTCATTTCGAGGTTATATTGATCTAGAGAATCAATGAGTTAATACATATCAGGCCACCCATATGGACTAGAACAGTATTGGCATTCATTTTTAGTCCCATCGCATAACAGATCCTCGATCCTAATTGATTGACATGGAACCTCCATGTTTTACTGCCGTAATGATGGCAGTCTCATTTTCTATTACCTGTTTCGAGATGGCCGTGGTTAATTGATCATGTCCCCGCCCTGAACTGCTACGCACGAGTGCATGGTTTAGGGCCTCAGCGTTTTCGGCCCGTAACTTGCGGGCTTGTTCAATTGAATAGCACCGGAATAGGAGACTAACAGGAGCCCCCCTGCACGCCTGCAGACATACGGCCTGTATCCCTCTAGATGCGGGCTCGCAACTGAATCGGGCACAATGAACTTGATGGACTAAAAGTTTTTTCAATCTCAACTATGTAATTTGCTGTGCAGATTCATCAGTGGATTTCAATTGGCAGGGTCAGTTATAGTTAAGATGGCTCTTATTTTTTAATTTCAATGTAAACCCTTATTTTAGAATTTGATTATATTTGATTTATAAAAAACTGATGGTGTCTCTGTTGTGATGAATGACTTTCTTTATTAGATTACATTGCAATACCTTTCCTTATTGTCATAATAATGTTTACACATAAGTATAGTGTGTTGGGATAGATATTAATAATTTAGAAACATAGAAAAAATATATACAGCTTTAATCGTCACTTGTCTTTGTAGTGTGAAGAATTACAAGTTTATACTATATCTTTATTTGATAAAATATACAGTATATAAAAAAACACCAATATTGAATGTCTCAATTGCTCACTGGCTGACAGTGTTTTGCGGGCTTCAGTTCGTGTAGCATCGTTTTCATTTTTTTCGGCCGCCATATTTTTTCTTGCTTAGCCAATTTTCGAGTGCCGAAACTCAGCAAATGTAGCTTAAATTTGCATGCAACCTCACTCCCAGATGACCTGGCTGTCCCCCGTGCTGTGTGTGATGTTTTTTTTTTTTTTTTTTTTAGGTGTGCATGGTTCGGATGTTAAGGTTGTATGTTTGTAGGGTCTGTGTTTTTTCCGGGGGCCTGATTTTTGCAAAGTGTTATGGGCTGTCATTTTTTAACGTAATTTTTCAAAATGCTACAGGGCTCGAACTGTGAATTGGATAATTGAGCTTTCTGTTGATCTGTAGTCCCGCGGGTCGTAGGGATGAATGCCTATAGAGCTCATTGCCTGCAACTGCGGCCCTCACTTTTATGCGAGCCCGCAATCTTACCAATATATGTAATAACATTAATAGTAACAATAAGTTAGGATCTATATAGTTTAGGGTTTATAAAGTAAAAATGGTAATATTCCAATTTATTTAACTTAAGCCTCATATTACTAAGTATAACTGTGGGCTTTAGGTCCCCCGTAGTTCAAGTGTACATAAAACAATTTTAAAGAAAATTTGAATTTTGAAGGCTTTATATATAGAGAAATACATTTTGTCTTTGTTACATCACTTCCTGAGAAGTGGATCATAAAGCTTTGTTTTTTTATCTATCAGTGGAGGAAGGGGTAAATGCCCTCCCCACACACACAACTTCTACCATTGTAATTCTAATCCATTCTCTCCTCACCTCTTACCTACCTTACCTCATCTCTTACCTATCTACTACTGCAACTCGCTTCTTGCTGACCTCCCCATCACCCGTCTGTCTCCACAACAATCCAGAATGAATGCCTCTGCTAGACTCATCTACCAAAGTCATTGCTCAGTTTCTGCAACACCTCTCTGTCAGTCATTATATTATCTTCCTATAGCCTTCAAAAAATATAAAATCATGACTTTAACATATAAAGTCTTCAACAACAGTGCAACCCTACAAATCTCTGCTCTCATCTCAAAATACACCCCCCATCACCCTATTTGCTCTGCTAATGGCCTTCTTTTCGCTCCTCTTATCTCCTCCTCTCCATGCCACCGTCATTACTTTTATTGTGCTATCTTCCTGTCTCAAAGCCTCACTAAAATGCATCTGTTTAAAGAAGCTTATCAACTTCAGCCTTAATATGCAAAACTGCATTATTTACATCTACAAACTTCAGTGCAACACATAGCCATCTTCACTTGCTTGAGCCTATTGCCTTACACACTGCCATGTTTCAAAACTAGCTTTATTACGTTTTTCCTTATGCCCTTAGTTGTCAAATAGATATTTTTTCATTATAAAGAGGGCCTATAACATTAGAAGAACAATCTGCAGGTTGTGACTTTATATTCATCTCTGCACCCAGCAATTGAGATCAGGACATCCGGCACGGAGAGACAGGGGAAATCACATCCCATCATTTCTTAGTTCGGAGGCAGACTAGCCACTTTTATTTTTATCACAGATATTTCTAACCCCCACCTTCCTCCTCCCTGTTAGAGGGGTCTGAATTCTTCGAGTGACCTCCTCACCATACCACTAGCCATTAACCTTTCCTCTTTTACGATCTCCACTAGCTTTCGCTTTCCTTCTTTTCTGTGCTACTTTCAAAAGCCTCATTTAAATAGCCAGTTTTCCATCAGATAGCCAGATGGCAAAGTCAAGAGATGTCTTTAAGAAAATTGGGAATCTTAAAGAAACCTTTCATGCTAAAGTGGATGTGATAAAAGACGAAAATAGTAGGAAGTTAACAGAAGCAGATAAGATAAAACAGAGATGGAAGGAATACACAGAATATCTGTACAGGAAGGATCTTAATAATGCTTATAACCTCAATAGTTTGTCCAATGAGCAGATGCAGACATCTTGGAGAGTGAAGTGAGATTGAACCTAGGAAGCCTTGCTGATAAGGCTGCAGGAGATGATGGAATCCCAGCTAAACTATTCAAAACCCTACAAGACGATGTTGTGAAAGTGTTGCTTACATTGTGCCAACAAATTTAGAAAACTCAACAGTGTACAGTGGACTTGAAAAAGACAGTCCCAATCCCCAAAATACAGGGCCAAAGAGCGCTCCAATTAACAAACAATTGCATTAATTTCACATACCATACAGTAATGCTTAAGATCCTGCAAGCTCAGCTCCAAATATATATGGACCTAGAACTAGCAGATGTGCAAGCCAGGTTTCACATAGACAGAGAAACAAGAGATAAAATTGCCAATGTCTGCTGCATAATAGAGAAAGGAAGAGGGTTCCAGTAAAATATTTATGACTGTGTAGATCACAACGCATTATGGTAAGTTCTTAAAGGCATATCTAAGTGAGCCGGATTATGCATGCATCTGATAGAAGAGAATTAGTAGTGTATGCAAAATCTCTTGCAATTTCTGAAAGTTGCAAATTAGGGTTAACACCCTCCAAATCCAGTCTAAAATACGGGCCTTGCAAAAGTATTCACCCCCTTTGTTGAATGGTTTGCGCTTGTGAACAGGAATCTTTAAGTCTGACCACAGATTTTCTATTGGATTGAGGTCTGGGCTTTGACTAGGCCATTCCAACACATTTACATGTTTCCCCTTAAACCACTCAAGTGTTGCTTTAGCAGTGTGTTTGGGGTCATTGTCCTGCTGGAAGATGAATCTCCGTCCTAGCTTCAAATTACGCACAGAGTGGTACAGGTTTTGCTCAAGAATATCCCTGTTTTTAGCACCATCCATCTTTTCCTCAACTCTGAACAGTTTCCCAGTCCTGGCATCTGAAAAACATCCCCACAGCATGATGCTGCCACCACCATGTCTCACTGTGGGGATGGTGTTATTTGGGTGATGTGATGTGTTGGTTTGCGCCAGACATAGTGTTTTCTTTGATGGCGAAAAGTTCAATTTTAGTCATGAGACCAGAGCACCTTCCTCCATATTTCGAGAGTCTCCCACGTGCCTTTTTGCACACTCAAAGCGTGCCATTTTGTTTTTTGTTGAAAATAACAACTTTCTTCTGGCCACTCTGCCATAAAGCGCAACTCTATGGAGTGTACAGTTTATTGTCGTCCTATGTACAGATACTCCAGTCTCTTCTGTGGAACTCTGCAGCTCCTCCAGGGTTACCTTAGGTCTCTGTGCTGCCTCTCTGTTTAATGCCCTCCTTGCCAGGTCCGTGAGTTTTGGTGGGCGGCCGTCTCTTGGCAGGTTTGCTGTTGTGCCATGTTCTTTCCATTTGGTTTATGATAGATTTGATGGTGCTCCTGGGGATCATAAAAGATTTGGATATGTTTTTATAACTAACCCTGACTTGTACTTCTCAACAACATTGTCCCTGACTTGTTTGGAGAGTTCCTTGGTCTTCATGGCAGTGTTTGGTTAGTGGTGCCTCTTGCTTAGGTGTTGCAGCCTCTGGGGCCTTTCAAAAAAGGTGTGTATATGTAATGACAGATCATGTGACACTTAGATTGCACACAGGTAGACATCATTTCACTAATTATGTGACTTCTGAAAGTAATTTGTTGTACCAGAGCTTTTTATGGGCTTCATAACAAAGGGGGTGAATACATACGCACATGCCAAATTTCTGTTTTCTATTTCTAAATGTATATATTTTTCTGATTTCACTTCACCAACTTAGACTATTGTGTTCTGATCCATCACATAAAATTAAGATTAAGAAAACATTGAATTTAAAGCAATAATGTAGAAAAATACGTAAAAAGTCAAGGTGGGGGGGTGAATACTTTTGCAAGGCACTGTACATCCCCCATTATTTGAAAATTCTAGGAGACTTGCCTTATATATGTGTGCCTAACTATTTTGAAGGAGAATAAATTACAAGAAATGCATTCTTAATAATAATGTTGAAAATAATAATTTAACAAGAATATGTAAGCTTACATTTCTCCTCTCTAATTAAGAAGATACTGGAAAAATAGAAAAATAACATAACGTTAAATGATTTGTTTAATATGCCTCAGATGAATAGACTGTCTTTGTATTTCAAGCCCTTTTCCTGCCCTTTCCTACACATGACAGAATACCAAATGATAGAACTTTGTGTTCTGCTTCAATTGATATTCTGGCAGTAGCCTGAAGTGACCTCTAACATTACCCGGAAGGTGTCTGAACTAGATCAAGGAGACTCTGATTACTTTTATAGGCAAACACTAAGGATTTAATACATTAATGACAAAAGTGTGAATTATTTGTGTTAACTGTAACTTCATTTTCATTAGTAGTTAATGTGCTACTTCAGCTTACCCTGAAAACATTGTTTCTAATATTACTTACCGTAATTTATTTCTATTTATTTATTAGATTATTGTTGAGTCTGAATCACTCAAAAACCTTAAAAAAAACATAATATCTTGGAAAAAAACCTTTTTATTGGTTCATTGCCTAATCAAATGTAATATTACTGAAGAACAACTGCAAGCTTATAGCAGAAGTTGAATGGGAAAATGTTTTCCTTTTGTGACCAAAAAAAGTCAATCACATAAAACAATTTTACAGCTCTATAAAGTTTTCCCATATTATAAAACTTTCCCATAAAAACTAATTGGTATATATACAGATACAACAGTCATTCATCAGGGGAAATAAAATGTACTATATCAATTTATATGGATAGTGTTCTTTATTTTCTTTTTTTTTTCTTGGAAGCGGATTCAATAGATAACTTTAAAAAGGGTAGACAGTATTAATCCAGGGAGGAATCCGATTACCAGTATCTGGGGTCAGGAAGGAATGTTTTTTTTTCCCTTTTGAGACAATTGGCAAAGTTTAATTTGTTTTTTTTCAGTTTGCCTTCCTCTGGATCAATTAACAATTAATCTGCATATTGCAGATCAGAGGAGACCTTAAAAGGTTGAACTTGATGGGCTAAAAGTCTTTTTTCAATCTCAATTACTATGTAACTTTGTGATATTCCTGCACTATTGTTTTAGTTTGGTAAAACATACATATATATCTAATCTGCACTCTTTTAAAGGAAAATATCTGTCCCTGTTATCACCCCAGATACCCATTTTTTGCAGGAAATGTCCATGTTTTGGCACAATACTCTCATGCCTTTCTCATATTTATCTCAAGTGGAATTCTGCAATATTCCAGAAGAAAGAAGAATACAGGAATGTGTGGAGTACAAATTAATTTTAGAAGAATATGAACATATTAAGTGTATCTTTTTCTCATATTTGTACACTTTGCAAAAGCTACTCCTATCTTTAATAAATAGCAATATCTCTCGAATATAGTGCTTTTGATTTAAAAAAAAAAAAAACTATATATGTTTTATCCTCTTTGGGAATTTGCCAGGTTCAGAGGTTTAGGAAACATGCTTTTGGGGTTTTCGTTATAAGAATAAATAATTTTTACAAAGAGAATATGGAAACTTTTTATTGTATACTTTAAAAATTGAAAATTCTCGTTCAAGTGAATTAAAAACAGAAGATTTGATATATGTGTGTCTTTTTATTGATTAGGTATCTTGCTTTGATATTATTCACCAATAGTTATATTTATATTACAGATGTCCTCTTTTGAAGTGGAACTGTATTTTTCCTATAATAGATTGTTATGGTATTTTGTATTATCATAGTAGTTTGACACACTTGTTACTATGCTGTTCTTGTCATTAACACTTACCCTTTTGATATATATACACTACCTGATTGCAGTATCCTTACCACCTACCTGTGGATGTAATAAGCAATATTCTACAGGAATCTATTCGCTACCGCATCTTTTCCCCCTAATAGTGATTTATGAATAACGATTTTCTATTTTTTAAAAATACAATAACAAGTTTCCAGAATCTCTTTGGAATTTAAAACATTTTGGTGTTTAATCACTGTTGAAATTGATACTCTTTGTTGTAAATATTTTTTTACAGTATTATGACAATGCTGATTAAACATGCCAGTACAAAAGGAACTGAAAGTCCATCCATGAATTACATTCTAGAGCAGGGATGTCAAACTCCTTTCTTCAAGAGCCAAAATGATGCCAGGATCGGACTTTTCTGCTCCACTAAACCACTTCACTGTCGGAGGAATCTGACAGATGATTTTTCTAACTTATTTATTCTATAGCTATTCCTTTTTAAAATAATACATTTAGATTAGCTGCCTTCTTAGAATGGGTCAATTGTCCGAAACACAGTAAAGCAGAACAATGCTGTTTTTGGTTTTTAATTCATCTTATGGTGTTAGATATCAGATAATATTTGAAACTTTCAAAAACAAAATAAAACAAACAATGTGAAAATGTCGGTTGAAATATTTATAATATAGAGATACAAACACACATGCATATACTATGGGCCTCATTCTATTAGCGGCTGCAGCCGTTGCGGGGCCGCAAGGACCGGCCGCAAGCTATTCTGCTATTCTATTCCCCTCCGGCCGGGGGCTCCGGCAGGCTTGCGGCCGGTGCCTTGCTATCTCTTGCGGCCGCTCGCGCCGGAGGAAATCCTTTGATCTAAAACGGCCGCAAGGAAATCGGCCGTAAGAAAATCCTATTTGCTCCGGGAACCCTCTCTGCAAGGCTAAAAGCGAGCCGCAGCTTACTTGCAGGAAAGAGGTCCCGCTAGCACCAATTAAGCACGAAATATAGCCCAAATAAAGACATCCTGCACTTTGAGAAGACTATAAAGTGATTTTCGGTGTTAGCAAAAATAGCACAAAATTCCCCTATACTCAAATCCGTAAAATATATATTTTTTAATATACGTCAAATATCCATGTAAAAAGTCCATAGGGCTTGGAGCACCTCAGACCCGCCCACGCCGCAGGCGGAAAATAAACAGTTAATTTGATCTCGGGTTTGGGCTGATGTGCAAGCTTGAGAGGGGGTTACTTTTAATCCTCATGTCCCCCAATATGATCCCTAGCATTTACAGAGCTGTACAGTGCAGGCTTGAATTTATTTTTGAGTTTTAAGTTTTCAGAGCTTACGGCCGGTAGCAAGATTTACGGCCGGCCATAAGAGGAGATCCTTGCGGGGCCGTATAATAGAATCGCGAGTTAACAGAACCCCCGCAAGGAATCGCAGCCTTACGGCCGATTTACGGCCGATAATAGAATGAGGCCCTATATGTGTATATTTTTATTTCAGACAACATGGAAGGGAGGCACTCGCAATTCATGATGTTCACCAACCTGAGGGGGGGTGGGGCAGGATAACACAGGTATAAATAAACTATAAGCAGCAAGGCATTTTTTTGCCTTCTAATATTGACCTCGATACATGGGCTGAATTCCTGCTGAAAGCCCATGTGTTTGGCTGAAATGTTGATTGCAATAAAGTACCTTGCTGCTAACCATTTCTCAGGACCTTGTTCATGTTCTGCAACACCCACACACACACACACACAAATTACCAGGAAAAAATAAATAAATAAATAAAATCTTTCTGGTTTTGCTTCAATAACAACAACAACAAAAAAAAATATGATGACTATCTATATACACTATAAAACAAATGAAACTGCATCTATGCTGTTTTCATTCTGGTATTTGCCTTTGAATAATGATAAATTTCAAAATTGTGCAGTCGAGATGAATGTGATCACATAGAGTATAATAAAAATATAATTGCAGCCTGCCAATATTGCTATTTGTTGGCTCAGAACATGTCATTGGCTGGGGCACAGCTGTTGGAAATGACTGTGTTGGTATCTGTGGCATGTCATTGTGTGAAATGCAAAAATGAATCGTATTCCTCTGGAGAGTCTTGCATATGTCAAGTATATTGTCCCATTAAACCAATTCATTTATCAGCACACTGAATGCCAATTAAATTGCACAGAATGGTGCAGGTATATGGTGCTAAGCTTTTATTACAGCTGAGATTTATTTTGCTTCAGTATTAAAAAAAGAATTAAAGTCAAATATATTACTTTCGAAAAGAGGACTTTAAAGCAAAAAGCTGACAGAAGAGCTAGCAATGTTTGAGCTCAGATACCAGATTATTTATAATCTGAATGAAGATGTCAGGACTGAGTTCCACTCTGTGTCATATGTATTCTGAGTTTGTAAATCAAATTAGTGTAATTAAATCAGGATAATCACCAGACTTTTGGTTATAATATGAATCACAGGGTTGTCAGGCCTTTTTTTCAAACAGGTCCATAATGGAATATTTTTCCCAAACAATAGCAGGTTTTTAAAATAGTAGTAAAAATAAATATATAATAAACCATTAGTTTATTTTACTGATTTTTGCTTTTGCTTTCATAAGTGGCAAATTCTGTTCTCCTAACATGATTGCACCTGTCAGTGAGCTGAAAACTAAATAGGATAATTCTATAAATTCAGTATGTGAGCACCTCATTTTCCTCTAGTTCTACTTGAGAACATATCATTGTAAAAAAATCAAAACATTTTGATGAATGGAGGGAGAGAAGAGAAAATGGAGGGTGAGAGAGAGAAAATATCTTTACACCCCAAATATTACAAGATGTTTATGGGTGTACACACATTCATGTTGTAAAGGGGAAGTAATGTTGAAAATAAAATAGAGACGTCTGTTAACCATGTTTTTTCATTAAAAACACAACCTGCATTGTTTATATTTAATGTGGTTGCTGGTAACAAGGAAAGGCTATTAGTAAATGTGCAGCTTCCAAACTCCTTTTTGTTTGTGACCCCACAAATATATATACTAGTCATTTACCTGTCATAAATTAAGGTCTCCCTCTTCTGTGTCTCTTCCCCATTTGCCCCCGCTGTGTCTCTTCCCCCTCTCCCTCCTCTTTGACTCTTCCCCCATCTCCCTCCCCTGTGTCTCTACCCCCTCACAGTCCCCTGTGTCTCTTCCTCCCTCCTCTCTCCCCTGCGTTCCTTTCACCCTCTGTCTCTTTCCCCTTTTCCCTGTGTCTCTTACCCCTTCTCCCTCCCCTTTCTTCCGACCTTTTTTTTTCTTGCTTTCCCAATTTTTGATTGACGAAAACCCCCAAATATGGCTCAAAATCATTTGCAACCTCACTCCCAGGCTTCCTGGCTCTCCCCCTGTGCTGTCTGTGAGTCTGTTATTGTATTTGTTAAATTATTTTGTTTGTTTTTCAGATTTTTAGAGTTGCTCCCCTCACAATGCAGCCTAAGTACTGCGCCGCTGCTTAGCCTTGAGGCTCGCATGTGTGATGGCGCCCGATATATATATATATATATATATATATATATATATATATATATATATATATATATATATATATATATATATATATAGTGTGAGTGTGCATTTTTTTTTATTTCTGTAGATTAGCGGCCCCCATAATTCACTCAGTAGCACCAGCCCTTCCACCTTAGTGTGTTCTTAGACGGGTTCTAAGTGTACCAGCGGTAGTTCTGCCCCTGTCCTGCATTGTTATATTCCTAAATCTCCTTCACTATGTAAACTAATTTATCGTGCCCTTCTGCATGTTGTAAGATAAAAGAAGTATCAAAGCACTCAGTCATTTAGTAAAATGTATGTGCTTTGTTAGACTTAAAAATGATCCCTATGAAAAAGGGCTATGATCAATCGATCGGTCGATAGATTTTTTTTTTTTCTCAAATTTTTTTTATTGGCAAAGAAATTATTTTTAAAAGTAGAATCTAAAATGCCTACGGTTATATTGAGGGGTAATTATGCCCTTAGTAGGAAACAGATGTCTGGCTTTCGAAGACTAGAGACACATCTGGCTCCTTGATAAGTTTCTTAGGATACCATCAGTACTGAATTTGCCTCTAGGTTTATCTCTATTCTTAAACTACAGTGTTTTCTTACATTCCCTCTATGCTTTCCAGTAAATTGAAACACAGATTTTTGTAATTCAATATAAACATATAAATATGTAGGATAAAATATTCACCACTTAACCCCAGCTGCTGTGCAAAGTTGAGTTTAGCTTATGAATATTCAATATATAAACATTTATAAATGCATAGGATAAATATTTGAGATAATTCAGATAATGAATATTTGAGAATGTATATGTGATGAATTACTGAGATTATATGATAAATAATAATAAATATTTGAGTTTAAGTTAACATTTATATTCATGTGTGTATAAAATACTTTACACAAACAGGGTGGTGTCTTCATCCATGTTTAGTGAATTATATCACTGGAATGCTATGGGAATAATATTTTGTGCATACACATTTTTTGTGGTCAGTCAAACACGCACAATTGGAGATTCCCTCATGGAGTATTTTAAAGATCATCAGGTCTAACTAACACAATGATAAATCATGTCTTTATTATTTAATATATTGGCTGCCACACCTTTTACAGTGTGTGAGGATAGCATTTGTTTATGTGTTTTCTTTCCTGGTTGCAGAATGTATGGTACTTACCTTGCTTATGATACAAAAAGTGGGAGGGAGTAATATATTATTTAACAGAATAACTAACATACACTGTGAGCTCACATATGATATGTCTCAGAAAATTGGGGCTCTTCTGGATGACACTTCTCAATGTCACAACCTACTCTATCCTACTCTATCCATCTGATTATTAGAAATAGGTTCAGGTCTAGTAGCAGCGCTTCCATCCACTGTTTCCATTTTATCCATCCATTTTATATCATCAGACTATATTCCCATGGACGAATTAGTAACAGTAAAGTTGTTTTGGTATCTGTTTTTAAAAATCCAGTCTCACAGTGAACCCACTAATAGCATAGACCATTTTCTCAGGGCCACATTTTGCCAAGTTCAGGTAGTGACCACTTCATTAGGGTGGCTAGTGTGGGAAAGATATTCTTCTATATTAAGCTAGGGAATCTTTTAATGAATTACTAATGAAATGGCTGAACCCTTAACAGGGAAGGCAGGAAAATTATTTTCCTTGCTCCCCAATATAAGTAATCTGCATATATAAGGATTAAGACAAAATTACAAATTGTTATACAACACAATTTTCATTCGGATCATCCATTATAAACAATAAAGAGACAGTGAATATTACACTAAACTCTTTCTTAAGGGTGGTCATGTTTCGTGTAGCACGTCAGCAGAGGCACCAAGAAATCCACAAGTGACATTTTTATCTAACTGACTTAACTTTGGTGTTGCAAGATTGCCAATCAAACATATAGTTTGTATCTTTTTGAATGTATACTTTGAGCCAGATTCAATTTGAAGGCTGCAACTCGCGGTATACAGGCCGTATGTCTGCGGGCCTGTTGGGGGCTTGCGGTCGTCTCCGATTCCGGCGCTATTCAATTGAGCAAGATTGCAAGTTATGGGCCGAGGCCTCAAGCCAATAAACAGTGGTTTTACATGTAACGCTTCTGACTATCTGATCCTATGAAGCGTACCCTGGCCGGAGAGACCCCCTCCACAGGAGGAGGAACAACAATCACAAACACAGGGGGTGGTGGAAGAAGCCGAGGGCCCGGGACCATCACAGGAGGCTGGCCATCAGCAGCAAGACCATTGTGGGGAACACCCCCCGGGCCCTCACACGAATTGCGGGCATGCTCCCAGCCCTTTCAACCTACCGACATGTCATTGAGTCAGCAACCACCTGCAGGGATCTCAAGGTCCTGGGGACCTCTCCCAACAGGCCCAGCACTGCCACCTGGTGACATGCAATTGATGTGTTGGCTGGACCCCAATTATCTCCCACTCCTGACTGGGCTACAACAGATGTTGTTCCAGCAGATGATGCCACCGCATTGGTTGTCCCAGCAGTTGTTGTATCAGCAGATGTTGCCCCAACAGACTGGGCCAACACCATCCCTCTGGGCAACACCATCCCCAATGGCAACTCCATCCCTCTGGGCAACACCATCCCCAATGGCAACTCCATCCCTATGGGCAACACCATCGTCAATGGCAACACCATCCCAATTGGCAATACCACCCCAATGGCAACAACATCCCAACAGGCAACACATCTGGCCTCACCACAGCACATTCACAGTCCAACTTTGTCTGGAGACAGAACTCACAGTCCCTTACAATGCAACTGGAGGGACATCTTGCGGTACATTCACATAATGAGCGTGACAATATAGTAGTGCAACAGCTTCAAAGCCAGAACAAAATTAGTACCGAGCAGGTCAAAAGCATTAGAGCAATATATGGTGAGGAGGCATAATCTAAGGATGGAGAGGTATGAGCAAATAGCTCATAGGTACAGACAAGCCCAGACACATCACTTGGCATGGCTAGGGCAGTTGGCGGAAGCCCATGTCAACACTCTCCAGGCTTCGGTTCCACAGGCTCCACCACCATCACAACCACAGCCTGCGGCTTCCTCATCTCAACCCTTACCGCCAATGCCAGCTACTACACAGTCACCCCAGTTGGACACACCCCTCAATCTAACACCTGCTGGCCGTGGTAGAGGGAGGAACCGCACCGGCATGGAAGGTGTGGGTCCAGTGAACAGAAAGAGGAAGTAGGTGAGAACGTCCCCCAGGCCAGTGGTTTTTAAACCTCTCCCCAGGACCCACTACACAGACCATGATTTAGGAGAAACACTGTGTGAATACACAGGTGAAGATATTTGAGGCTCCGCCACCTGTTGAATACTAGTTGCCACACTTTTGGTTCCTGAGTTTCACCTAAATCATGGCCTGTCTGATGGCTCCTGAGGAGAGGATTGAGAAGCACTGCCCTAAATCCACCTCATGCACACCCCTCGAATTAATTTTATTTTGTATTAATGTTGACACACTGGCTGGCTACAGAGTGTTTACACTTATGGTTATGTTGAATATTTCTGCAAAAGATATTTAATGTGAATTGCCATTGAGATGAGATGTTGAAGTCAATCCAAATAGTGTTCTGATTGGTATCTTGCTCTGGTCTGTGTAGGTCTTAATTGCCCAATCTCACGACCATGAAGGCATGTTCCTCAACCTCATCTTTCTGTGTCACAGATTCTGCTCATCAATTTCTGATTATTCCTTAATATCTGAAAACACACAGTGTTTGGAATGGATCTGTATGACATTCATGATTATGTTCATCTGTTTAATTGAGCAGATACAGACAACTTGTAAGTGCTATGCACATTAATAGTTTCTTCAAATGAATGGAGTGATTTTTGATTACCCTTTTATCCTCAGGTGTAATCAAATGGGAGTTGTTGTGCAAGTAATTATAATGCCTTTCATTGGTTTGCCATATTTTAAAGTCAATTGGTGTGTTTTTATTGTGTTTTGCAGTGTTCCAAACTGGTCTGTAATCCCTTCGCGGGGCCGTCATTTGCCATTTACGGGATTAACTGCCTGTGCGTTATTGAGCCATTTTTGCAATTGAATATTGATTTGCGATTTTAGCGATCGGAAGTCTTTCGACGTGAAAGATCAAAGGCTGTAAGTTCCGGGTTTACCAACCACAGAGTTTTCAAAGCAGTAACCAGTAAACTGTTTGGAGCCCGCAAAAAGACGCTAACTGAATAGCAAATTAACTTACGTCCTCACTTACAGGCTCCAGTAACTTACAATTACTCAATTGAATTGGGCTCTTTGTTTGCAACTGGCCTACGACTAAAACTGCTACTGCTTAATCTCCTTTTTTCCCCAAGAAAAGCAGATACAGAAACAACGGTTCATTTTTTTAAGATAGTCAGACTTGTCCATGGTGCCTACATTTGTTCACTTCCACCCCAACCTGTCTATTATTTGCTGTGTGTTGCAGAAATTGATGTAAGGCTTTGCCAACTTGTACTCTACCTGGGGCAGAAATGTGATCCAAAATACTCTAGCTCACTTCCTTTCCATGATCTAGAGGTAGACTTTATATTTTGTTTTGACGTCTATGGCTAAGAGATTGTTAAGAATTGTTTGCTGTGCAAGGGTCTTTAGGCAGGTCGGTTTGCGGGAAAATCACATTGCACTTTCTATTTATTTAAAGTGCATGCACTTAGGACTGCCTGGACTTAACCGACTACAATGGTGATCTCTGTGGATATCCATTGTCCCTAACCTTTATCCACTAAGGCTACACATTGGATAATAGTGAGAGGCTTGCACCCACTTGCAAAGGCTTTGAAGAGCCTAGGGGGTGGTGTGACTGCCCATTATTTCTGGGTCTTCAGCAAGTGCTTGCAACTGTTTGAGAACTCTCACTTTAGCTTAGTGTGGGTAATGTGATTGGTGCACCCACACACATCAATTGTTAATAGAATGAGGCGTTTTGGTGAGAAACCTTGCTAAATAAAGATTTGTTAAGCAAATTAACGTGTACAATATAATGGCTCTTAATACTTTAACAATTGAAAATTACACTTTAACAGCTAGCAAGACTAATGTGATTGAGGCCTAGGATTCCCAGCCGAGGGCAGTGAGCCAGAGTCCATAGTCCAGGCAACTACATAAAACAAGTAATAAACAGTGTAAATCACAAGTCTAAACCTAAATTCCTTGTGTCCTGCACATGTAGTATATCTTAGTCTTACCATTATGCATATAATGTAGTGTAGTATTACTGCACATATGTATATTATTAGTGTCAACATGGACAGCAATATGTAAGGAATTTAACTTTTGGTCAATTTGATCTATGGTCAAACTGCAGCATTCTGACAAATATTGACATTTATCTAATAAAAAAATATTTGTTATATTGTATTCATGATAAGCTATTCAAGATGAAGAATTGTAAATGTAGTTTGCTAATCATAATGTTATATTTTATTAGAAAGATGTAGTATTATAATTTCTAAGCAGAATTGTTTGTTTTTAAAATCTGTAAACAATTTATCTCTTAGCCTTCTAAGGAAGCAGTTACATGGATTCATATAGTTAAAAGATTCTTAAATCATAGTGTGAAGCAATACAAGTTGCATTCTGGGAGACATTTATAACAATGTTCATCACATTCCTATTACTTCACCTTCATAGTATGAGTAGTCTTTGCCTTTTCTACTCACTTTTTATGCTGTTAACATCTACTTGTAAGAGGCTAGAATGGGGTGTCCATCAAGTGAATTTGGGATACAGTAAAAATTCCCTGGTTGTTACTGAATATAGGGAAAACTTCCTTAACATCCACCATATACAAGACCTACCCTGTAAAATGTTCTATCTATGTGCTACACTTCTCAACAAATTGGGACACATTATGATTTATTCATAAATGAATTGTGGATCTGGTTTGGAGAGGCGTCAAATTAATTGTTCCAGTGTCAACCATTAATAAAATTATTTGTTCACACAGTGGGATTCTAGCAGGAAACACAGCCGTTTCAACTTTTTGGGAAAGAGCAGCATACCATAAGATACAACTGTATAGAACTTTAGCAACAATTATACATCATTCTGTTTCTTTACTCATTATAATTAGCACAGGTAGAAGATCTGTTAACCCTGTATTGTCATTTCCCAATGCCTCTTGACATTTTAGGGTATTTTGCACGTCCAGTAAATTATATATTACTAGCGAATTGCCCGTCAAAAAATGACGGCAATGAAATTGTAAGGTAGCTAATGCTGTTTGGTGTATAATAATGAAATATGTAATACATTACTAAATGAATATACTGTACCTATTTTGAAGCATTGTGATGAAGAGCTGGCAATCTGTGTTGATGTTGATGCAGCATTAGGGGTGTGGAGCTGCTGTGTAAGCATGCTGAATGTGTGCACTGTGTGGTATGAATATCCGTAGGTCGTTTGTGGCATTTTGCGAGTTTCTTGTGGGGATTTGCGAGTTTCTTGTGGTGTTTTGCGAGTTTAGAGTGCTTTAGCCTCGTTTTCATTTTGTTCGGCGGCCATTTTTTCTCTCGCTTAGATTTTTTTTTAGTCTCTAAACTCTTTTATTTCGAGTAAAATGAAGGTCTAAGTTGCATTTTTGAGGTCCTGGGTGCTCCCTCTTGGTGTAGGTAAGGTTTTTATGTATGTGCTGTGTGTATGTATTGTGTTTTACATTTTGTAATGTTCGCGAGTTGCGTCCGAGTGTTGCGAGGCCGTAATGTGTGTGAACGTGTGTCGTATGTTGTTTGCGAGTGTCGTAATGTGTGTGTCGTGCTCTTTGGGTTGCGACGTGAAGTTTGCGAGAGTCGCAGTTGCTGGCATGGAGCTCCTACGGCGCTCCATGCCAGCAACTGAGACCCTCGGCCAGTGCCCTCGCTTTGCGAGGGCCTTGGCTCGCTACGCGAGCCCGCAGCATTAGCAACAACTCGTACGCTCACAACTATATATGTGATAGATTTACTCCATTTGGATGAGAGACCGGGCAAATGCAAAGCCTTGAAACTTGGAAGCATGGCCATAGCCACATTACAGATCTCTCCCAATGTTGCCAAGTTATATTACTGAACATCAGAAAAAGAATTTCAAGTGTTTCCAAGTGTGATCATCCTTTGTGTGGTGGGAAACTGCTATTAACTGCAATTAACTTGAAATTTAACAAAACATTCTGTCTCATTCCTTAGGAAATATTGGGATTGTTATCTAATGTATTGTTTTATTAGTGGCATTCCAATCCTTTAGAGAAGCCGCTATGGTGAGACTAAGAAAGGCTAGAAAATGTTAAAATCTATTGGGGGAGTAAGTGGCAGCAAATCAGAATCTATGCATCCAGCCCAATCTACCTATTGTGCCCAATGGAAAATTTGAGACCATTAGGATATTTAGTTATACAACCTAGTAGTAATGCCGGTGGTCATTAGGTGCCAATCCTCCATTGAAAACAGTATGTGAGCTTTTCAATAAACAGTAATTCATAAATGGTAATGGAAATCTGATAG
The DNA here is from genome assembly GCA_027410445.1 of Discoglossus pictus. Lineage (NCBI taxonomy): Eukaryota > Metazoa > Chordata > Amphibia > Anura > Alytidae > Discoglossus > Discoglossus pictus. Next base: position 26,150,611 of record CM050173.1, on the reverse strand, counting down.
TAATACAGGATTTGAGATAATATGTTCATCTTGAGGGAGTTAACCCTTCCCATGCAAAGAATTGTGTATTTCTGCCAATTTTCTAAATTATTGTAATATTGGATATCAATATGCAATAAGTTGGAGCTTATAAGTCTGACACTATATATAGAATGCCTTGATACCTAAGGAATACAAACTTTAACAAGGGTAAATTATTTTTTCTTTCTTTGATGGAGTTTTGAAAAGTGGCATTTTCTTTTTCACACAAAACTAATGATTTTTCCATATTTTTTCTTATTGGTCATGAAATATTTGGAAGACACATTGAAGGAACTGCAATTTTTATAGCATTTCATCTGACAATATTAAAGTTTGCTTCAGAGATGTGTTCTAGGGATCCAATATTTTCAGTAAATCATTATAAACTATTTTTTTTTTGTAAATGTTGATTTGTATGTATTTTTATTGAACTATGTATTCTGTTGAATCTTAAGTGAACTATGTCATTCAAACTACATATTAGGGAGTAATTCTCTATTTAATACCATTCCCACATTTATCATGGTCTATGAGTTAATTGATCAATATCCGCAACTACCCAACTGGTTTATTCAAATCGACTTGCCAAATGTATTGGTCTGAACACAGTTTGTGCTTCTTTGTATAGAAATGTCACCCAATTCCCCCAAGCAATATGGACCTTTATGCGTGTGCCCACTCAGTAAAAAGTTTGAATTTCTCTGATGACATTTTGGAAAATATGTTATTCATGACCTAAAAGCAGGGGTGTAAGAGCCAGAATAATTCTCAGGGTGCGGGGGACACAGCTCACTGTATGCACAGGATGTAAAATAGCTTATTTATACATACAGTACATACTTAAGGCTGGCAATGCTGTTTGCCCCACAATGCAAGGATCTCCCCCCTCTAACTTGCAGGCCTCGCCTTGAGCGCCTTTAGCGCTCATTGCGAGCCTCTCCCACCGCCTACTTTATGAGCCTCACCATGAGCGCCGCTCATTGCAGGCCTCGGCCAACCCGCCACTTTCAGGCGTCGCAATGAGCACCCTTGGTGATCATTGCGACCCTCTCCTCCACTCTGTTTTACGGGTCTCACGATGAGCGCTCATCGCGAGCCCTGCAATGAGCGCTCATTGCAGACATCTTCCAACCCGCCTCCTTCGTGTCTTGCGCTGAGCTCTGAAGGCACTCATTGCGAGCGTCTCCACATTCTCTGACCCTTGTGTCTGTTTCCCCTTCTCCCTTCCATGTGTCTGTTTCCCCCTCTCTCTCCCCCCTCTCTCTGCCCTGTGTTTTTCCCCTTATGTCCCTCCCTCCCCTGTGTCTCTTCTCCCCCCTCTCTCACCCCTGTGTCTGTTTCCACCCTCTACCCTCTCCCTCCCCTGTGTGTTTGTCTCTCCTCTCTCTCCCTGATCAAGTTTTGAGTGGCTCCTGTTGAGCGCCTATCTATTCTTTTTTAGTCTTGTGTGACTCTGGTTATTTTTTCAAAGTCCTGCGGGGCTCGCGATGAGCGGCTAAGTGTTACTGCCTTTGGCCTCATTTTGTGCCTTTTTTCAAACAATTACGGGTTTCCGACCACCATTTTGTTCCTCGCTTAGCCGATTGTGATCTCCTAAAAACGCCAATTAAAGCTCAAATTAGCTTGCAACCTCACTAACAGGCTCCCTGCCTCTCTCCCTGTGCTGCGTATGAGATTGTAAGTTACTTTTTGAAGTAATTGTAATTTTTTGGACGATTTTCCAAAGTCTTTCCGATTTACGTGGTTGAAAAAAATGGCGGGAGTTAAAGTTGTATGTTTTCAAAGTATTTCATTCCTTGCTCTCATATTATATTTATATATACTATTTTATATATTTATATGTAGCACATGGTAGGGGGACATAGGGGGGAAGTAATGGAAAAAGCTAGTGGCAAGGGGGAGGCAGTGGGGGCAGTTTCCCAGGCCTGGTCCTCCATTTTTTCTGCCCTCCTCATGCCCTGTCCTCTCAATGCACTTCCCTTAAATTACTGCCTTTTGATACAGACACTTGTATGTACATTTATACACATCTGAACTAGGTCAAAATATCATGGAATACAATGTTATCACTGCAATATAGGAAATTTGGCAATTACATGCCAATGGACCTATAACATGTCTTCTTTGTTTGATCCAAAACTAAATTTGTTTTTTAATTGTGAAAATATTATTTAATTATTTCTAAGCTAAACATAAATTATCAAAACATTCCTGCAAACATTAGCGCTACGGAATATGTTAGCGCGCTATAAATAATAATAATAATAAATATTTTGTACAAATCCTGTTTGGAGATAAAAATAAATCCTGACTCCGTTGTCAATCTTTTACAGTTTTAAATATTGAAACTATTCTTAAAAAAGAGTAATTTAAAAAAAAAACATTAAAATGAATGAAAACAGAAAAAAAAAGATTATATTGATGTACGTTTTCCAAATGAGTAAATATGTCATACTTGGAGAAAAAAACGAGAAAGAAATTCAGAATCTAAATATAAAAAAAATTGCAATAAAAACGTGTGCCCAATTGTACATCTAATATTATAGTAATATTATAGTATTTTCTCATAGCACATCCTATGTAAATATTTTGCACCAGTAAAACAAGGAAGATGCAATTACAAAAATACTATTTTAAATGCTCTCTTATGTTAGAGCTGTGATTTATAGGTAAGTACTTTTGAATTTGTAAACTTTTTTTTCCATTAATTAGTCATCTTGCCGCAATCCACATGCTCATATTAACAAGATCCCTAACAACATAAATTTAATGTGCAGTAGTAAGTGGACAAAAAAATTATTCACGCATATTATACTAACATATTTGTTTTTTTAAGAAAGATTTCCCAAAATATATGAAGTAAAAATACAACTGCAGGTTAAATAATTAATTTGAAATCAAAAACAACACATGAAACGCAATTTTTTTAATGTTATGAAATGTACCAGGAATTAAAACCCAAGGGAAATGTATTCAATTACAAAATAATTGATTTTGGCTAATTTAATAACATTGGTGAATGAGATAAACTTATGCTTGAATCTTCATTGTAACAACTTGTTACTGTCTAAATATTTTTACAATTTGTATTTAAAAAAAGTATTATTTCGTTGACTTATATGACTTTCATAATATTAAATTCGTAATATATTAATGTAGTATGATTCATTGAAATTAATACTTGTTATTTATTAACAAATAGAATTTACTTTAATTTAGATTTTATGAAAATATTCTCAACTAATGGAGTACAAATTAAACACCTGGAAACTCTGAAAACATGAAAATTACATATCTAATTTATTATTTTAAAATATAAATCTGCAAATTTTTATATCAATACAAAAGTGTCTTAATTTCAACCAGCTACGCGTTCAACTTGATACTTGCCTTTGCTACGCCCCTTTTTCCGATTAATAAAATGGAAATTCAGTTTGCACTATTATATGCCTCATTTGCAAGAAACCTTAGCAGCAGTAAGGACACTATCATGAGAAATGTAATAAAGAGAAAAAAAAATCTAATTTTTATACATGTAATATTTAGTTAAAAAATGTCTGTAGTCAATATTTTTTTTCTTTGGAAACTGTCCTGTTTCAGAGGATTATCGCTTTAGCTTCCTCAATTTTACGTAATTTATGCAAAAAAAATAAATATTTATGTAATAAATTTTAAAGTGTCATAATATATTTATAAGTATAATTTCACAGTGTAGGTCTTTTTTGATCCCTTGTTTTATTTTTTTGTTAATATGTTTTGCTTTAAAAAGCAAAATATGTATATGTGTGTATGTGTGTGTGTGTGTGTGTATATATATATATATATATATATATATATATATATATATATATATATAATCACATATTATAATTGTCGAAATGCGAGACGTCTTCACGCTTTGCGTGGTGCGTACGACTTAGGCCTGCGAGCCTCACGTAGCAAGGTGAGCCGTTAACTCGCAGCACTTAAGGCACTGACACGCGCAGCACTTGGGCGATGAGCAGCAAAGGCGCTCATTGCCTGCGAGCCTTGCATAGCGAGGCGTGCCATTAAGGCACTACAACTCACAGCACTTGGGGCGATGAGTGGATAAGGCGCTCATTGACTGCGAGGTGTTAAGGCACTAAAACTCCCAGCACTTGGGGCGCTCTTCGCCTGAGAGCCTCGCATAGCGAGGCGAGCTGTTAAGGTACTACAACTCCCAGCACTTGGCCGATGAATGCCAAAGGCGCTCATTGCTAGCGAGCCAATGAAACACGTGGGACTTAGCCGACCAAACACTTAGGAAACACTGTATCACCTTACAGACTTATTAAAAGGCCATTCACCCAATTGAATAGGGCTCTATATAAGCACATAGCATCTTTTTTTTATATACGTTTTTAGGTACTGAGGAGCTTGCTAAATACTAAATACTTCTGTAAAAGAAATATCCTATGTTCTTATATAGAGCCATAACCAATTGCCCGATTCACATTTTAATAAGGCTGTTAGGCTGCAAGCAGTTGACGAACGCGCAACTTAGAACACATTAATAAACTTCATTGAAGGGTTATAAGGCCAGCCAGAGCGAGAGACTTAAAAAAAAGCATCTAGATAGTCCTGAATGAGTTAAGTGACTTAGGCCTCCATTCAGTTGAGCAAATTGTAATTAATATAGCCCATAATTTAGCCTGTAAAAAATGTTGCTTTTCAATTTGCCTCTTCTGGCTACCCGCAATCGATTTGCGGGTTACAGGCTCAAAAATACTGCCGGTTGTCAAAATTGCAATCCCGACCAATCTCCACCTTTGATCTTTCAAGGCTGCAAAAGTCACAATCTCTAAAATCACAAATCGCTATCCAATTGCAACAACTCCACAAGCCTGCAATTGCTTTCAAACCAGAAAATGGCAAATGTAGCAAAAAATTATGGGTTACAAGTAGGAATCGCAAGTGGGTTAAACTCCTCTTCCTAACACTGCAAAAGCAAATATAAACACATTAATGAACTTTAATATACTGGAAAAGCAATGAAAGGCATTATAATTAATTGTACAACAATCCCCAAGGAACAAATAGGCCTCCAAAAATATTTTATTTCTTGTAATAATTTTGAACGTCATGCATATGCTAATATGACAAGTGTTGCTGCAAAATGCATAAAGCAAATAGACACACCACATGACTACATTGCAACACAAAAACATGAAACTGCCTGACAAATTATCCCTTACACCAGGGGTCCGCAAACTGTTGAGGGCAGGACTATAGTTTGAAAAAAATATGAACAAATTCCTATACAGTATATATATATATATATATATATATATATCCCTCCCTTCGTTCCATCCCTTCTCCCTCTTCCCTCTCTCCTTATCCTCTCCCTTCTCCCTCTTCCTCTCCCCTTCTCCCTCTCTTCTATCTCTCCATCCCCTTTCCCCTACCTCTTGCTACTTCTCCCTCTCTCTTCTCTCTCCCTTCTTTCTCTCTCTACTTCTCACTCTCGCTTTCTATTTTCCCTCTCCCAGCTCCCTCTCTTTATTCTTCTCCATAAACCTTCTCACTTTCTCCATCTCCCTCTTCCCCTTTCATTTTAACTTCTGTCTTTCTCTTCTTTCTCGCTCTCTCCCTTCCCCCTATCCTTCTCCCTTCTGTCTCTCTCCCTCTCTCCACCTTCTCGCTCTCCCATCTCTCTTTCCTTCTGCCCCTCTCTCTCTCCCTTCTCTCTCTTCCTTCATCTCTCTCTCCCTTCACCTCTCTCTCCTTTGTTTCCCTCCTCTCTCTCCTTTTATTATCTCTCCATCTCCCTCTCCTTTCTCTCTCTCTATCTGTCTCCTCTCCCTCTCTCTCCTCTTCCTCTTTATGTCTTCTCTCTCTCCTTTCTCCCTATCTCTCCCTCTCATTTTCTCTCTCCATCTCTTTCTCCCTCCCTATCTCTCCCTCTCCTTTTTCTCTCTCCCTTGTCTCACCCCTCCCACCCCCCTCTTCATCTCTCTCTCCCTCCCTTTATCTCCATCTCTCCCTCCCTATCTCTCCTTTCTCTCTCTCTCTCTCTCTCTCTCTCTCTCTCTCTCTCTCTCTCTCTCTCTATCCATTTCCTTCCCTCTGTCCTCTCTCTCCTTTCTATCTCATCCTCCCTCTGTCTTCCCATTTCTCTCTCTCCCTCTCTCATTCTCTCTCCCTCCCTCTTCTTTTTCTCTCTCTCTGACCATCCCTATCTCTCTTTTCCCTGTCTCTCTCTGACCATCTCCCTCCCTCCTCTCTCTCCTTTCTAGCTTTTCCTCCCTCTCTATCCCCCATGTCTCTCTCTCTCCCTCACTCCCCTTTCATCTCTACCTCACTCCCCCTTGTCTGTCTGTCTCATTCTCACCCCCCCCTTGTCTGTATGTCTGTCTCATCCTCACTCCCCCTTGTCTGTCTGTCTCGCTCCATCACTCCACTTGTCTCTCTACCTCACTCCCCCTTGTCTGTCTGTCTCTCCCTCACTCCCCTTGTCTGTCTGTCTCTCCCTCACTCCCCTGGTCTCTCTACCTCTCACCCCCTTGTCTGTCTGTCTCTCTCCCTCTCTCACTCCACTTGTCTCTCTTCCTCACTTCCCCTTGTCTGTCTGTCACTCCCTCACTCCCCCTTATCTGTCTGACTATCTCTCTCCCTCACTCCCCTTGCCTCTCTCCCTCACTCCCCCTTGTCTGCCTGCCTGTCTGTCTTTCTCTCTCTCTCTCACTGCCCCTTATCCTTACCTCGCCTTCATGCTGCTGGTGTGTGGCTCAGATGATTAGGAAGTGATAGCAGGGGCTTCGACTGTGGAGACACAGAGAGATGCAGGGGCCTGGAGGAAGGGGCAGGTGGAGGCTGGGTTCAGGACATATTTGGCCCGCGGGCCGTAGTTCGATGACCCCTGCCTTACACTCACAGAGGCTCAAATGTGGACCCTAAAAATAATAATAAATTAATTTATATATGTCACTCATCTAATCCATATTGGAAAAATAAACAGTGGCAAAACAGCCACTACCCCACAGTAAGCAGAATCTGATGACAAAAAGGATCATCACAAATCACTCCATTTAATTGGTGTAACCAGTAATGTGCATTGCATTTACAACCAGTCTTCATCTGCTCTAATAAAACAGATGCATACATTCCTGGACTATGCAATCCAATCCAGTTATACACATACATGTGTTCCCAAAACAAAAATCTGAAAAAAAGTTGGTCCAATCCTAATAAGGTTGGAGGAAGATAAAATACTAAAAAAAACCTGCATATACAGTGTAGTGATAAATACTGTAAAAGTAACAATATATCAACTTACTTGATCTCCATCTGCAAACATTACTGACAATTAGCTAGTTCTCAGGATATCTCACTGGCTACGACCATTATTAATGATGTGTCATCTCACAATAAATGCTTAGCTGTAACCACAGTCAGTGGTCCAGGTGTACTATCACAAAAACCATCTGATATTGTTTAGCAACATTTATATCAACTGATCAACATGTTTAGGAGGGGCTGTCACTAAAGGAATTCCTATCTCAGAGCCACTGTGAGTATAATACATTTACTTCATATTTTTAACTATGCTTGCAGATGGAGATGATGCTTTCATGGACCTGAATTGTGCCTAAAAATCAAAGTAAAACCAAAATTTACAACAGAATAAGGGCTTAAATAGATAGGAACTTCAGAATCTCTTCTCAATAGTATTCCTCAGTGAGTATCAATTTGTGAAATGTTAAACAAAACCCTAAGTGTCCACAGAGAAGAGGATCATAGATCATGTGATGTGAGGTAGCCATCTGCATATGAAATGTCACCATCACATAGACCATGATCCAATACTCTGTAGCCAGGCTTGATTAGGTTAACATCTGGACCAATAGATTGTCGCTGAGGAGTGCTGTTGAGAAGGTCCAATATATCTGCAGCCCCTATATCCTCCTCTGCCTTGGCACACGGCCCAAACCTTTGTGGGCACCCACCTTCTCCCTAGAAGACGGGGTGTTGCGGGGGGAGGTATCCTCCCAGGAGTTGACGGCGGAGGTCTTGGAGGAGGTTAGGAGTGTCAAGGCTGTGGATGGCTGATGGGGTGGAGGAAGCGGTGCCTGAAACCAGAGCTCGCTGTTGAACATCAATGTTCACTTGGAATAGTTCGCTGTGGTTCTGAGTTCTGGAGCAGCTCACCCTGGTAGGATTCTATCATGAGGTGTCTCCTTACCACACCCTATGCTGCCTCCACAGGATGCCCACTATCTACACATGGTTGGAGGAGATACTGGCCTGGATCCCCCTATGTATCACTACTAGTTCACTCATGAGGGCCAGTATCTCCCCCTGGGCAGCCTCTGGTGGTGGACAATGGGATGGAGGTCGAAGGTGAGGAAGGGAAGGGAGTGGTGTCCCATTGGGGAAGGGCTATGCCCCAGTTGGAGCATAGCTCTCTCGTAGTGGTGTACCTGGTGGTGTGAGCCAGGTTGTGATGCTGATGGGAGGAGGAGGTGGTGGAGGAAATCCACGGACATCGATCCAATAGGTGAGGGCCTGGGTGGTGGACCAAGTTGTTGGAGGAGGGGGGCAGTGGGGTCAAGTGGCATGGGTGTGGCTGACGGTTATGCAGGTGACTCCACTGCCCAGATGATTGGGTCCTCCTCCTAGGATCCCAGGCCCTGGGCTCATTTTGTTGCCTCCTCCTCTTGCGTTAGCTCCTGTTGGGCTTCTGACTCACCAATGGACCCAGTCCCTCTGCCAGCTGAAAGAGAAAAAAGATTGATGTATGTGTTCATTATGTTGAATGATACATTGGTTTCTGTTCCCTCCTAACTATTCTAGTTTATTCTATCCTACTGTTCATTTCTATCTGACCTCTTGTCTTGAACCTAGATGTTTCACTAATTGTCTACTATGAGTAGCTATCTTTCACAAGATGTGATCTATTCTTTGTATCAAGAACTGGATTGTTATTGGCTCATGACGTTATCTTGATTCCGGCTGTGGCTTGTATCTGCATAAGGTGCACACCCATAGATGGACTCCCTATTGGATGATTACTCATAATGTGCCCACTGATAACAGTGATTTGCCAGCTTCATGGATTTATTAAGCATGACTGATCCATCTATACCTTGTTAAATCCAGGGAGCTCACATGTCAGTGTCATTGTTGGTCAACAGTTACATGTGTTGTGTGTGTTCCATGTTTGTGTAATGTACATGTGGTGGCATGTTGGTGTATCTGATATTCACCTGACATGGAGGCTGGATCCTGTTGGGCCGCCAGGCTTGAAGCTCCAGCAACAGGCACCTGGCTCAGCAACTCCTTGAGCACCCTCTCCCACTTGTTGTATCTCACAGTCACTTGGGGGCCAAAACCTGGTGCTGCAACTGCACTGGCCTTCTTGTCCATCATCCTCCTCACCTTGGCTCTGACATCATCAAACCGGTGCTTCACGGACCTCCCATCCCTTTCTGCTGAGCCCACTGCTGTGACGGCAGCCGCTCCCACCTTCCAGGGCCCGGGCCTAGCTTCCTTCCCCCACAAAAGGATAGTGGGGGATACGGATGGCACAGAGGAGGACCACTTTCTCCTTGTGTGTGTGTGTGTGTGTAGTTCAGGGACCTGCATTTGCAGACAGAGATCCCTCATCTGACCCTGAGGCCTGCCCCTCTTCTGCGCTACCACACACTTGGCCCCTCCCCCTCTGTTCCTGAACTTGATGTGCTTATCACTATGGGGAACTGCACACCCCCTCTCCTCCACTCTCCCCTCCACATTCCCCTCCTTCACTCTCCCCTCTACTCCTCTCCCTTCGTCCACTCTCCCCTCCTACACTCTCCCCACCTTCATTCTCCCCTCCACTACTCTCCTCTACACTCAACTCTCCTCCACACCCCAGGGCCACCTTTCTCTCCTCCTCTACACTCCTCCTCATCTTTTCCCACTGCTCCCCTCCTCCTCCCTCCTCTCTCCACCCTACATCATTACCTCCCAAAATAATATAAGGATAAAACAAGAAAAGTATATATATACTAGCGACTTGCCCGTCAAAAAATTATGGTCAATAGAATTTTTAATGCTGTGAAAACTGTTTGCCACACAATATTGGTCTCTGACATTCTTAACCTTTTGTTTTATTAAGTACCAATAAAAAGAACATTACCAATAAAATAACATTATTTTTTTAACTTTCAACTTGTATTTCACCAACAGGTATATTATATATACAGTTTTTTTTTAAATTAAATATGAACTGTTTTTATTGTCATATATGGAATAACAATATAACAATGTGTTAATTTTTCATGAATAAATATTGTAAACCATAACATCAAAGATTGTAACATGCAACTTGCATTTTAAACATTTTTTCTTTTTTTTTAACAATAATAACACTTTGAATTGATATTTATCTATAAATAACAGACGACTATGTAAAGTTTCCTAAACTAAGTATTTTGTACAATAACATGCTTTGTAACATTATTTTTTTTTAAACTTGAAGGGACTTGTTAAACTAAATTGGCATTGAATCCAGAGGAAGGCAAACAATTAAAAACCCATTTAAACTTGGCCAATTGTATCAAAGAGGAAAAAAAATTAATTCCTTCCTAACCCCATTAACTGGCGATCGGATTGCTAACTGAATCAATACTCTGTCTTAAAATTATACAGTTGAATGTATTAACAAATGCTTAAACTTGTAGTAACATAAATGTTTGACTATATACAATATAGCTTAAAGTAACTTTCCACAACTTTGAAAAGACAATGTTATACAATATAGCTTGAAATAACTTTCCATAGCTTTTAAAAGACAATGTTAACATGTTAAATACTACTTTAAAACATTTAAATGTAAGCTTCCAATTAAAGTAAATGACACCTAATTTTTTTGTGGGGCACATCATGTGAAAAGGTAAATTGTAAGACCTTCCAATCTGTGTAACCATTGTTTCGTGTTGTTGTTTTTTTTTAATACTTTTTTCTTTCTTCTTCTTGTACTTTGTTCAAATGGCACATCGAGTTTCCTATTGGAAATAGTGGTTCCCCATTTAAAGAGTCCCAGAGACCTCTAATTTTGTCATTGAAGTAAAACCACTGTTCTCTATGATTTTTTGCCATTGTATCAAGTTTCTTCTTGAAATATTGGTACTGTAAAATCAGTTTGAGTAACATAAAAAAAAAATTGTCGAAATGAAAGCACTGTCTTTTATATTTACAGCACCTCATAGTACACAATGTTTTTTGTAAAAACACATCCATCTTCCAATAAATCACCCTGACTTGTTTTTTCTTCAACATGTACTTTAATTTCCTCTGGATTATTGCATCTTGAAAATGCAACATATAGTTGGCCATGTGCAAACACAGGTTCCTTCAAAAAAATACCAACAGACTAAAAGTTTGTCCTTGGGATTTATTGATGGTCATGGCAAATGCCATGATAATGGGAAATTGTCTCCTTTGAAGGACAAAAGGCAAACCACTCTCACTTGGAGCCAAATCAATTCTCGGTATAAGAACTGGTTCGCCTTTATGGGTACCACTCATAATTTCTGCATGTATAAAATTATCCTTTAATTCCTTCACAATTAATCTGGTCCCATTACAAAGTCCTTTTATTGGATTCATATTTCTCAATAGCATGATAATTGCCCCTTTTTTAAGTTGCAAAACATGTGGTGGCATTCCAGAGGGAGTTAAAGAATTAATACATTCCATACTAAAGTTTGCTTTACTCTCTTTGTCGTCAGCCAGAACAGAATCTGCACTGTAATAGTTTTTTTGGGGAGCATTGATTAATTTTAATATTTAGTTGTTTAAATTTAAGGCATTGTAATTTTTTGATGTCAATATGACTTTACTTGCAATTGCTGAGTAATCCTCATTATTGATGGTATTGAGGAAGATTGTTGAAATTAGTGGTTCTGTTGAAATAATTTCTGGTGGAATTTGTACTGCATCATCAGGTAAATTATTTATTTTGGCTGTTTTCCTTCTCCAATGTGAATGAGCCAATCATTGAATTGATTTTGGCCTTCAAATCTCATATTTACTAATTTCAGGTGTGTAAATGTTTTCCACAGCTTACTTCGTTTATACACATTTCGACTATGTCAGTCCAATTTCCATGTGAAATCTCCACCTAACAACATCACCTTTCCACCAAATGGCAAATCATTAGCCATAACTTCTTTTAATAATCGATCAATACATTGCAGGGCATGACATGACATCATAGTTGCCTCATCTATTATAATTAATTTACTCTTGTGCAATTTTTTGGCTTGTAATGTATTCATTTGAATATCCAACACTGATGTTTCCAGAATGGGAACTGGTAGTTTAAATCCACTATGCACAGTTCTACCACCTTCTAAAAAAAAGTGCGGCAATTCCAGTGGTTGGAAATGGCAGTGCTATTTGACCCTGTGCTCGAATGCAACTCGTCAACAAATTATATAGGTAAGGTTTTCATGATCCACAAGGGCCATCCAGATAGAAATAACGCTCTTTGAGCATATCATCTTCTATTGCATTTGTGATGGTGTTAAATGCTTCTAATTGCAATACATTTAAAGTTCCAATTTTTTCTTGTGTTTTTTGGTATTCAATGTCAGTGTCATACTCATCAAAGTTAATTTCATCTAAAAAATGGATCAGGCAGATTAAAGTTGGCACAATTTAATCCATGACAAAGTAAGATTTCCTGTATTTCGATTAATGCTTTAAATTGTGCAATGTTCTCATTATATAACATTGCAAGAAATCTTCACACATATGTAATTTAAATGTTTCCCACAAAGTTAAGGCATCTGGTACATTGCAAAAGATACAAATAAAAGCAAATTGTTCTCTCATTTGCTTTGGCATTTGACATAGTGCTCCTTCCTCGAGACATCTCTTCCATTCTGTATCATCTGCTAGAAAGTTTTGAAGTCTTGCAGCTAACTGTAAAGTGAACATGTAAAAGCAGTAATCTTAAACTGAAACGTTCAATGTCTCGTGGACTGACAGTATATATTCTTGGGATAATTTTATAATTATGTTTCTTTCGTTGTCTCCATTCACCATTTACGAATACATAGTGATTTGGAATGTCAATGTATACAATTTCTCTTGCCTGAGTGTCCTGACAATTTAATTGAAACCAAGCAGTAAGCATTGATGCTCTATGTTCACTTTGTGCTAAAGCATTTGATTCATTGCCGGCAGTGAAGCAAACAAATTGACTTTGTGGCAAATGGACAGCTAATCGATACACAGCATGTGACCGATCATGCATCTCAAATTTGAGAAGACGCCACATTGCTTCAGGAGCACTTGCATAGCGAGCATCAAAATAAGAAGAAAGTTTGTCATATAAAATGGGGTTGTCTATTTAATTGTCTGCACATTGCACAACAACAGTTGCTGCATCATATCCTTTATATATATATATATATATATATAGACATATTTGATGGAAGTTCAAGCTTCCACATTGATATATGCATTGTACTTCATCAGCAAATGTGGATTGTATGCATTTGAAAGTGTTTTGGAAACTCTTTTATGCATTTCTTACATGGTGACTTTGGATTGCTCTCTCAACATGGGCCATGTATCATTCTATGAGTTACAATCTCATAAAGTCTTGAATGCTTTTCTGGATGTGGCGGTTTAGCACTAATCACTGAATCCACTCTATCTGCTGTATTCAATTTATCTTTTTCTTGCAAGATTAAAAGTATATGTGCATGTGGCAGGCCTCTTTTTTGAAATTCAATGGTATAAACAAAAGCCACACATTTTCCAAATAAGTGTGCTTTGGTGATATCATAAATTAAGGAATTAAGTTTGATTTTGAATACTCTTGCAACCAAATCTGGTCAGTCAGAAATAGTTTCTCCAAGCATAACATTTTCTTTCATCTCTGGCCATTGTGGATTACATGTAGATGTAATAAATAAATCAGGTTTTCCAAATTTAGTGACAATAGCCATGGCATCATTGTATCTTTCTAGCATATTGCGAGGAGATCCTTGGAAAGAGGATGGCAAAATCATTGCTCGTCCAGCAGGAATGTCTCTGTTTGCAGCCAATTCAGCGACATAATCCATCAATCCACAATATTGTTCAACTCGAAGCTTGTTTTGTTGAAATTTGACAAAATTTAGATTATTTGCTTCGACTTGTAGATAGGAATCAATAATCCATTGTTGAGTTTACCCCCACATAAAATAGGATTATAATGATCCCGGACAGCAGTTTTTGCCACTTTATATTCCAGCATTGAAATATTGTTTTTAAATCAAACTTTACGATTGGGATAACTTTGCAACTGTAATTTTGATTGCCATCCTGGCTCCCCGTTTGGAAAGAAAATGGGATATATCATAGGATCCAAATTACTGCTTAAAATATTGATGTTTATAAAAGGTTGTTCTTGATTGCGTGGATATATTCTCATATCCCGCTCAAATGGTGGTTCCCCATCATCATTTTTAAATACCATGGCAACCTCACTTGCTGTTGGTAAATTATAGCATCTTTAAATCAGTATGGCGATCCCTTTTGAGAACCATATTTACTCTTGGCATTGGCAATTGATGTCTTTGCGCATGTGCCAGTTGTTCTGTTTCAACCTCCGCTAATTTTTTGCTTTACTATAAGGGTTGTTTGCCATAATGTTATCAAGCTGTTCAAAGACTATGGGTAAGCATTGTCTATTTTCAGGAAGCATCATTCATTGTTCCACAGCTTCCATTGTATCAAGTACATATAACTGTGCAAATGTCCTTTTGTTCTCCTGTTTCTGGATGTAAATGTGAAGTCCAGTGGTATATTTGTGCTTGGACTTTAAAACAATAAGGACCATGTCCTGGAACATTTTTGGCTAATGTTGCACCCATTGAAGCAAATTAAATTGCACTTTTATAAGAGCAAATCGTTTTCTTAAAATTGGTGTAATTGGGAAATGTAGGATCACTCATGATACTTTTTAAATATTCTGGGAATGTGTGTCATTCTGGAAGTCTTACCTTTCCTTTCTGACAGCAACTAATAAACTCTCCATCAGTTGGTCGTTCTTTCTGAAAATGATATTCACCACAAAACTGACAAAGCACATTCATTAATCCACAATTAATTAATTAGTGTTCTAAATAAAGGACTATCATGACTTTCCTCAATATAAATCTCATTTGAACTTTGTATATCTACATTGGTGTCATCTCTATCAACATTGGTGTCAGGAGGCAAAATAGGTGCATTTGAGACCGTTTTAAAAACTTTTTTGGTTTACTTTTTCTTTTCTTTGAAACTCCAGCAGACTCATTTTGTTGTTTAGCCATTTTTCTTTTATTTAGAAGTCTCTGTCGATCTTCTTCTCTTAAACATTGTGAAGTCTCAGAGGTCTGTGCATCTCTCCATCTCTGCTTCCTTTCCCTTGCCATGGATGTCTGTGGGTCTGTGTCTGTGTCTCTGGGTGTCTCTGGGTGTCTGTGTCTCTGGGTGTCTGTGTCTGTGGGTGTCTAGCTGTGTGTGTGTCTGTGTGTGTGTGTCTGGCTATGTCTCTCTCTGTCTGTCTGTATGTATGTGTGTCTGTCTCTCTGTAGGTGTGTCTATATCACGAATGGAAAAACAGAAACCGTTATCATGTGTTCCTAAAGAAGAGCTACACAAAAGAGCAAGTGACCTAATAGAAGCAGTTAAATATTGTATTTAATGTATTATAAGGTACCATCCCTGTCAATGAGCAGTAACATAATGATGAATACAGGAATACACATAAAATCTTTATTATTATTTTTTTTTCCTTCTAATATACCTGTAAATTAGATGTTCTATAATTGAAAATGCTCCTATTTTGAGGCAGATGTAGATGTGTGAAATCTGTAAAAAGATGTAAAAATCATAATTCATTTTTTTATTGAATGAATGTATGAAATACTCTTTACTCAACGCAAATCAATAGTTGATATTATATTGTGTTAACAAATGTCATCACAAAATCATTTACCTGTCAATTTAATATTCTGTGATGTTATCTCTTGCAGAGGAGACGCTGTAGAAAAAATGTAAAAATCATATGTAATTTTATTTTTTTTAATGTATAAATCATTGATAGTACTTAAAGTACTTGTTGTCCTTTTCAAACATGCATGCAGTAAAGTAAATATAAACATTTTAAAATGAGATACCTGTGAAGGTGATGTGATTGCAGATAAAATGCTGCCAACAGCCCTCTGTGTGGTCACGTGGGCAGATGATCAAACTGTGAGAAAAGAAAATGAAAAAAGGGCTTGTTAATGTTTGCTATGTTTTAATTAGCATAGCTACAAAATATAAGCAAATGCACTGTAAAATGTAAGAAAGTTATATAAATATGTAAACGGTTTGAGGATCCTATAACTTTACTACAATGAGCTTAAAGAATCAACAACAGTAATATCTAAATTCAGTGCAAAAGGGAGATATGTTTTTATGAATTTTTGACAAAAAATGTCTTCTATGAATGATCAATGAAGTAATTAATGAACATTAATAGTTGAGTAGCAAGCACAACATTTAAAACCACTATACATTTTTTTTTTCTTTTACTAAATGTGTTATTATGACTAATTAATAATTAATGAATTAACATTATTAATCGTAATGATGAATAAAGTTATAAATGAACATTAATAGTTGAGCATCAAGGTCAAAATGTAAGTCCAGTGACTTTTTTTTTGTTATAAACGTTATTACTATTAACAATTAATTATTATTTAATGTACATTACTAATCAATGAATTAGTAAATGTTCTATAAAGAGTTAATCAATAATGTAATCATAAAGTGAAGTTAGTGACAATTGTCTATTTTTTTTTAAAATAATTAGTAATTATTAAATTAATGTCAATTAAAAATTAATTAATCAATTAATAAACATATTTGAAATGGTTAATGATTAATACCGTGCTAAAGTACAGGTATTGCAAAATGCAGTAATGTTTTTTTTTTTGCTTTGCTTTTTTTCTTTTTTATTAATAAATAACAAATTAATTAATATACTTTACCTATCACTAAGAAATATCCAGCAATCAATATCCTGAAGAGCTAACAATCTCTCTGGATTTTCCGGCAGCAGAAAATGTCCAGTCAGACTGTCATCACCTGAGGAGAAAGTGTCAGCAGTGTGGCAATTGTGCCCTATATATATAGGCTGCATGCGCGAGGCAGAGCCATTAGTTTAGGCGGTAAAGCCGCCATTTTAGATACATTATTGTGTAGATTGTGTTAAAATGGCGGCTATATTGTATGTATGTGTTACGCGCATCGGAATGATTTTGGTTCTTTAGTAAGCGATTTTCCGTGTTTAGTAACCTCGTGAAAGTGCTACATGTTGGGCTCTGTTTTTCGTGTTCAGGGTCCTGTAGCCTAATTTTCATTTTTTAGGCGGACATTTTTTCTCTTGCTTAGGGGATTTTCGTTTGTCTAAACTCGTGAATTTGGACTTAAATGGAGGTGTAACTTCACTTGCAGAGGTCCTGGGTGCCCCCCCCCCCCCCCCCTTGCTGTGGGTAAGTTTTGTATGTGTTTTTTTGTGTATTTATTGTGTTTTGACTGTTTTCCGTGGCGCGGGGTTCGGCCGTTAAGGTCGTATTTTTGCGAGGTCATAATGTTTTTTTTCTAAGTTGTGCATCTATTTTTTTTGTCTGCTAAGTCCGTAAATGTTTGTAACCGCGTGTGAGGCGCACTCAAGAACATAGTATACATTATACAAGTTCAGTGCTTCTACAGCTCTGCCCCCACAATCTACCTAGGTCTCTATTTATATTCCCTTATCTAGGTCTCTATTTCCTTATATATATCAACGCATTTATATAAAAAAAAACGCAATCCTTCCAGGTTCCTGGTGAGGATAAGGTCTGGTGAATTTGATCGTCCACTTGGCCGTTCTCACTCCATGTGGGGAAACAGGGCTCCAGAAGGGTACCGCAATCACCTGATCTATAAACAGACTTTCAAAAAGGCGGTTCTGCAGACCTTCGTTCCTAATCAGCCTTTGATCGATCATTGAAATCCCCTCCAGGAATTCAGGGACCTCGGGGTGTCTTATGAACGGATGTTGTGCCCCACGTTTAGGAGCCAAATGTTGGGGAAAAACCTGTTACCAGCTCATTACAGGATTGGATTGTAAATGTGGACGCAATGTATTCCAGCCTACTAACAACTTCCGGTGGTGGGAACGGATTATGGGTTAAATATTTTAGCCCTGTAATTGCGGGCTTGAGTCAATTGAAAACAGCCAGAATTGTAGCAAGTTTAAAACCCACAGACATGCGGCCTGTATGAAGGTAGTTATGGACTTGCAATTGAAATGAAGGCCTTAGACCTCCATTTTATGGCTCCCATAAGAAAAGGACAAAGTGATGTTCACTCATAAATCACTACCACGCTATCATATCCGACACAATTAAGGGGTTAATAACCCTTATGAGCCAGGGGATCCCAGGGTCACCCCTCAATACCCACTACCCCTATGAATCTGGGTATTTACTGGGATTCACCCTTAATAGAGATTCTACAATCAACATGGAAGTGTCCATTTTTCCAGGGTTGAGAAGTGAGAAACTGTTGGGGAAAATTTGTTACCAGCTTGCCATCACCCCCAAAATGAATTAGGCAGGATACGAAGGTCAGGTGTTTTATCTTACAACAATTTGTGCATCATCATCAGAGATTCTAACAACTCACATATTTTGTTATACTTTACACAGCCGCTTTTTTGCAAGCACATAGATAAGTGGCCTCTAAAGTTTTGAGCAAGGTTACAAAAATATATTTAAGCATAAGCAATGTTAAACCTTTCATTAGGCAGAATCAAGTTAATCCCATCAAAACCTGGGCATCGATAATTGTCGCTGGAGGCCATCAAAAGGATAGTTAATGTACATTTTCCTATCTAACAGGTATAATTATAATTATTTTCTTTTATGTAGAGGGTTTTTTACTGTAATTAGTGTTTGAGACAATGGGGGTCGTGGGGGGGGGGGGGGGTTAGAGTCCATGGGGGTCCAATATGAAACCTTCTGGTGGTAGGTAGGGTGTTATGGGGGTCCTTGAGGACATACGTGGTATAGGTGTTAACTTTAGGTCCATGGAGGTCCGTAAGGACACCCATAGTCATAGCTTAGTATAGCAGTTAATATTAGGTATTCATAAGTGACTGTAAGGATCTCATATTATAGGAGTGAATTTTGTATGTTATGGGGATCCATGAGGGTCCCCATAGTCATAGTTTAGAATACCATGAGGCTTCATACAGACCTGCATGGTATAAGTGATAATACTAGAGACCATTAGGGTCCATAGGGACCCTTTTGGTTATACTTTAGATTATCATGGGGGTTCTGGTACTGAGGTAAGATATGCTATCTTCCTGCAAATGAGTTTCATAACATGAGAATGTCAGCACTCAATATGTATGGATTTAGGCTTAAGCATTGTGTCATAGTCCATTGCTATGGGATTCAAAATAATTTAACATTAAGACTGAAAATTAGTTAATGTATTAATACCAGCTGAACACACCCTCCACCAAATTTCGTACATCTGAAACAGACTTGGGTCAGATTAACTGAGCCTTCACATAGATTTACATGGGTTGTGAAAGATGAAGAAATCATGTAGCCCATTGTAAGCAATCATGACCCATAAAAATATTGGGAATAATATAAGGATATTAAAAATATGTTAGAATATGTTGTATGAAAATGCTTGGCATGATAACAATTATCCAAAATCATGAACTGAAGACTAATGAAGCCTATTTGCACAATTTTAACAAATTTTGTAATCTGTTAAAAAATGTTGACAATATTTATTATTCAATTATTTTTGTTAAATGCTGCCTTATTCATATTTTATTAGAAGCCCCACGTCTGAATTAAGTATAACTCAACAGCTTTTATATATTAAAATAGGAATCACAAGGTGCATAACAAACATAATTCTGTAAATACATTAACACATTTTTTGCAGCGAGTCGCTTAAGTTAAATGTTTCTTTATTTGTACTTGCACATTACCAAATCCCTTGAATCACGGCTTATTCCCAATTAAAATCACTGCAGATGTAAAATAATCAAGAAGGTGCAAATATAAAAATAGTATCACATAATTAATTTGAATACATCAATGTTTGTGAATACTGGAAACAGAATCAGCTGAGATGTGTTCAGATAGACTGTGATTTATTGCCGATCCTCACAGCTTTTTCTGTGAACCTCTCATTAATTCGTGGAGCCAATACTACAGTCCATTTTTTATTTATTTCTATTATACATAGTTGATTGGCGTCTAGTTTATTAAATATTTCTAGCTTTGGAAAATGGAAAGCAGTTGAAGTTTCAAAGAAGTCAATAAAACAACAATGTAAACACCGGTCAGCTGTAAAAAATAACTTCAATGTGTGCCCAATTTCCTGTGAGTGTTGACTGCTTTTAAGTATGAAGCCTTTGAAAACAAACCATCTCATTCCAGAGGAGAAATCACAAACTCAAGCAGTTATATTGTCAATGTGATTTGCATTCTCTTAGATAACAAGAAAGAAATTCATTTTCAAAAAGGAAGAGACATTTTTAAGCCAATGTGTTTCTTAACCCAATTAAAAAACAAATATAATTAAATAGTATTATTAAAGCATATTCCATCCACTTTATTACCCATATTCTTAAGTGTTTTTCTTTTAATAATATAAGTAAAAGTAAAGTAAAAATATTACATTATCAACAAAGATCAGCATAGTGAAAAGTATGGTAATCCCAGGTGAAATCCCCCTGCTCATCTTAGCCTCCCAAATGTCACTCTTTTGAAAAAAAATCTGAGAATCATTCATTAAAAGCAAAATGTTTTATATTATTATATTTCCTTTAATAGAAAAAATAAGGTTATGTGATTCCTATTTTAATGCACGCTGGCAAATTATAAACATTTCAGAATATAAGAAATTTATTTCAATAAGAAACACACAGCTTTTTTTTTAGGCTTCACAGTAAATAATTAAAATTAAATGTACTTTAAATTGGGTATTACTAGATTACTCTTAACACCATTCACTGCACATCCGCAACTGCAATCTCTACCAATGAAAGAGTATGAAGATTTAATGCGATTATTGATTACCTCATTTGAAAATAATGAAATTAATGTTAATAAAAAGCATTAATTGGTCTGTTGCAATGATTAGTGATAGATTGTAATCTTTTGCATTCATTACTAATTAACCTTCCCCACTACTTTTCCTTTTAATCTATCTCGATATATATATATATATATATATATATATATATATATATATATATATATATATATATAATTTTTTTGTGTTTGAGGTGCTCAGTCATGTCAGACTCTCTGTGAACTCATGGACCACAACACACCATGCTGATCCACTTGGCAATCATGGCAGAAATATTGGAGTGGATTGCCAGTTCTTTCTCCAGTGGGCCACCGCATACAGCTCCTGGTATTTCTAGGTGGTCTCCAATCCAAGTGCTGATGAGGCCCAACCCCGTTTGGCTTTAGGGTGGCTCTTGGGTCCCTGACTGGAGTCGAAACCAGGTTGCAGTAGTGAAATCACCAAATCCTAACCATTAAGGAACCCCTATATATAAATAAATAAATATATATATATACTTATTATATATATATATATATTAATATATATATATATTATACAGATTCTTCTACTCATCATGCTGGACATTCTCTTGACCTTATCTTCACCAATCTCAGCACAACCTCCTACCTAGTCATCCGTCTACTCCCTCTATCTGACCATCACTTCCTTACCTTCAACCTCACCCCATCTTCCTCTCACCACCCCTCTCCAACCCCTGCCACCATCACAAACAGAAACCTGCTGGCACTTGATCCTGCTCAGCTCTTCATTATTATCCAACCCCTTCTCAGCCCCATCACCAACCTCAACTGCCCTGACATTGCCACCTCACTCTACAATTCTACTCTCTCTTCCACCCTTGACACTCTGGCCCCCAAATACACACGCAGATGTCCTCGCTCTTATCCACAACCACGGAACACTACACAAACACGATACATCCAGAGGTGCTCCCGCACTGCTGTAAGACTATTGAGGAAATAACGCACTTCAGAAGATTTCCTCCACTACAAATTTATTTTACGTTCCTATTCTTCCGCCCTCAACCTTGCCAAACAGCAGTACTTTACATCACTAATATCAACTCAGTCCTCTAACCCCAAGCGTCTGTTTGCCACTTTCAATACTCTCCTCCGCCCACCACCTCCTCCCATCCTTTTCTCTCTCACAGCTGAAAACTTCGACAACCATTTTATTCATAAAATTCAAAGCATCCGCAATGAACTCTCATCTCATAGTGGCTCACACACTCCACCCTCTAAACCAACCAACAACATCCAGTCTTCTCCCTTCTCCAATACCACAGCCACTTTGAACTGCTTTGATCCGGGTACAGAGGACGAAGTCTCCAAACTGTTATCATCCACTCGACACACTACCTGTCCACAGGATCCTTTTCCATCTCAGATCATCTCTACCCTCTCTACCACACTAATCCCAGCTCTCACTCATATTTTCAACCTCTCCCTAAATACTGGCATGTTTTCATCTTCTCTAAAACATGCCATAGTTATACAAACCCTCAAAAAACCCTCATCTGACTCTGACGTTGCATCTAACTACCGCCCTATCTCTCTGCTTCCCCTGGCTTCCAAACTGCTGGAGCGGCTTGTCAGCTTTATTTCCTCTAACTCCCTTCTTGCCACCTTCCAATCCAGCTTTCGGCCCCAACACTCCATTGAGACTGCTCTCACTAAAGTCACCAATGTCCTGCTTACCACCAAGTCAAAAGGTCACTTTTCAATTCTTCTTCTTCTAGATCTCTCTGCTGCCTTTGACACTGTCGATCATCCACTTCTACTCCATATCCTCTTCTCCCTCGGTATTCGAGACACTGCTCTCTCATGGTTCTCATCATACTCACAAAATCGATCATTCAGTATCTCCTTCTCCGACACCTCTTCTTCTCCTCACCCCCTGTCTGTTGGTGTACCCCAAGGATCAGTTTTAGGCCCCCTCCTCTTCTCCATCTACACATCCTCACTTGGTACCCTAATAAACTCTTTTGGGCTTCCGTATCATCTCTATGCAGATGACACCCAAATCTACCTCTCAGCACCATATCTATCCCGCTCTCTTTTGACACACATCTCCAACTGCCTCTCTAGTATATGCTCTTGGATGTCCACCCACCATCTCAAACTCAACATGTCTAACACGCTTATAACCTCTCTCTCCCTCTTTTACCACTCACTAAACCTTAGATTGTAAATCTGCGAGTTTCTATCCTAAGTACTTTGAGTAAGGAATCCAGTGTCCGTGGTGCATTCCCAAAGACAGGGCCCTCCTTGCTTTGTTATATATTTAATTTGTATTTATCTTTGTCTGAACTTAACATATGTACAGCGCTACTGAATATGTTGGCGCGCTATAAATGAACTATAATAAATAAATAAATATATATATATATATATATATATGGAGAGAGAGGGAGAGATATAAAATGTCAATTGAATTTGCCTGGTAGATATACTGATATGCTTAAGAGTTTGCAGCTATTGCCATTTCTTCTTATTTCTTACTTGTGGTGGAATAAATCATAATCCTTTCTCTGCTATTAGCATTTCAGAATAGCAATTAATTAGAAAGTCATATTATGAAGCACATATGCCAGGGAGCAGAGTTTCCTGGTGGAAAACACATTGCTGGCAAATGAACATATACATTACTGCCATGAAGGAATTAGACATGCATTTTAAATTGGGAGATTACAAAAGTGTAAAATGTCACTAATTAGCAAGTTTTGTGCCAAATCAGTTCACTAGCTTGTTAAGGATACTGCTCACTTTATTTGTGATTTGTCAAACAATACAGTATTTAAGTATATATTCATTGTAGTACTTGTTTATTTTATTTTGAAAACCTGCACCATATGTTATTAATGTATCACAAAACATTATTGTATTTTCTTTTAAACACAGAGAACTCTTAAATGTTTTCATATATGTTAAATTAACTTTATAATTTAGAATCATCCAAACCATCTTTTTTTTTTTTTTTTTTTTTTTACAGACGTGGACCCCTTGCTCACTGTGCCTTATGGAGCAAAGCTGCACCTCATTGACGAGGCCCACAGAGGCTGAAATGCATCTGGGTTTTGCTGTTTCTACTGTTCAGGGTAGAATTGCCTGGTATTTCAGGGCTGGGTCACTCTTCTGAGTGAGACCAGACAGATATACTACAGGATATTTCTCCCTGCGAAGGGCACAAGTGGCTAAAAGAGGCTGCTCTCTGAGTAGGTAACCAGACCTATAGGACGAACCTTCAGGTATTGTCCGTTCTCAGATCCAGCACCTTTAATTTCGTTGTTGTGTATTATTTTTCTCCATGAAACCCCCTGGCTGTCTGAGGTTGAAAAAGGGAAAGTATAATTGACATAAGAAATATTGAGCAGTTGATCATAACTTCCTTGAAGACAGCTTTTAGTATTATTATTATTTTTATTATTAACTTTTATTTGTAATGCGCCGACATATTCTGTAGCACTGTACAGGGGATAAGAACAAGGAAAGTACAATATTGACAAACTTCAGAAAATGGAAGGACCTGTCTTGAGCTTAGAATCTTTGTAGAAAGTCCTTTTTTCCAAAGCACCCTACAAGAATGGAAACTCGCTACTTACAATCTAAAGGGAGTGAAAGGGGCAGAGACCTGGGGATGAAAAGATAAGGAATAGTAAAGGACAGGAAGGAAGTAAGAAACAGAAATTGTGTAATATGTTTTCTGACCCCTAGTGGTGAGATAATATAGTATGCAAATAGGATGTCAGGTAATTTCCATGCCTCTATAAATTTAATTTAAATGTGGAGGGTGGGAAGTGCTTACAGTATTTCAAAGAGTTAGCAGTGAGGCCTGTGCAGTATAAGTTGGCTCTAAAAGAAAAAGGGAACATAGAGTGACGGACAGATAGATCAGTGAGAGAGAAAGATAGAGATAATAAGAGGCAGGACAGACTATGAGATGTGTGAAGGAGGAGATTTAAGTGAATTATGCAGGCCATAAATGGTGAAAGGGTGGGGGAGTGTGGGCAGAGAGAAGCAGGAAAAAGCAAACATATGTAAAGGATTGAAATATAGCCAGAAATAATTATATTGCCTCAAATATAATAAACATACAGTAGTAATATTAATAAAGATATTGGCTCCTGAGATGGGGCAAATTCCATTGTCTTCTCCATACCTTTTGCTCTCAGGATTTCACAGTTAGCAGTGAGGCCTTTGCAGGTATAAGTTGGCTCTTCTGGTGAGTGTGAAGCTCTCAGGATTTCAGGATTTCATATAGTTAGCAGTGAGGCCTGTGCAGGTATAAGTTGGCTCTAAAAGAAAACGGGAACATGGAGTGAGGGACAGATAAAGAGAGAAAGATCTTTTAGAAGGGTTTACATCGACATAAAAGTGGCACAAAGGATGTTCCAAATAGGGTATACTTTAATACTATAGGTAAAGGCAAGTATAGTACTTTTTCCATTGAATGTTATTTAAAAAATGCATTTTCCTACAGCAAATTCATCTATATACCTTTCTTGATTCCATCTAGAACAGTGGTTCCCAAACTCCTCCTCAAGACCCACCAGAAAGGCAATGATATAGATCAAACACTGTGTGAACAAAGGGGAGACATTGAATATTCAACTGGCTAAGTAGCCTCAAATTGCTTTTGTTTGACCTAAAGTTTGGCCTGTCTGGTGGGTCAGGAGGGGGGGTTTATGAACATCTGGTCTAGAAAAAAAGTATTATAGAGTTCTTTTAACCTTTGCAACCAATGCTGTTTTATGAATTATTACGTAGCACAGCATATACAGTATCTCCCAAAAGTGAGTATACCCCTCACATTTTTGTAAATATTTTAATATATCTTTTCATGTGACAACACTGAAAAAAATGACACTCTGCTACAATGTAAAGTAGTAAGTGTACAGCCTGTAAATTTGCTGTCCCCTCAAAATAACTCAACACAGAGCAAAAAAAATGTCTTAACCGTTGGCAACTAAAGTGAGTACACCCCTAAGTGGAAATGTCCAAATTGGGCCCAAATTGTCAATATTTTGTGTGGCCACCATTATTTTCCAGCACTGCCTTAACCCTCATGGGCATGGAGTTCACCAGAGCTATACAGGTTGCCACTGCAGTCCTCTTCCAGTCCTCGATGATGACATCACAGAGCTGGTGGATGTTAGAGACCTTGCACTCCCCCACCTTCCATTTGAGTATGCCCCACAGATGCTCAATAGGGTTTAGGTCTGGTGACATGCTTGGCCAGTCCATCACCTTTACCTCCAGCTTCTTTAGCAAGGCAGTGGTCGTCTTAGAGGTGTGTTTGGGGTCTTTATTATGTTGGAATACTGCCCTGCGCCCAGTCTCTGAAGGTAGGGGACCATGCTCTGCTTCAGTATGTCACAGTACATGTAGGCATTCATGGTTCCCTCAATGAACTGTAGCTCCCCAGTGCCGGATTAAAGTATAATCTATAATAGCCCATCTTAAGGACCTTTGTAACAGCTGCTGTCATGACAACATATAACATCATAAACTCAGCTATTGCCATTGAAGACGGTTTCATGCCATGCTCAATATGCCAACAACTTTGAAAAGTGTCAGATTAGCTTTTAAATGGAAGCAAGACTTTAAAGGATAACTGAGGAATCATATTTATAGTAAGCTCCTACTAAGGACTTGATAATGGACAAATTGTACTGAGTTTTACTTTTTTTAATAAAGAGATTAAATGTTATAGATAATTTTAATTTCTAAAATACGTTGCCCATTATTATGTGTAGTTCTTGAACACAGTATAGTTTAAATACAAGATGACAGTGGTCCTTTAAGGTACATTATTTAGTTACTAATGCTAATTTGCTTTTGTTACATGTGCCTTAATTAGATTGTAAGGTAGGGTCTCATCTTTTTTGCACTGGTTGTAGTTAGTTATAGACAGCCTTAATAAATTGCAATTTGGTAAATTTAAAAGGGCTCTAATTAAGCACATAGTATAGTTTTTTTTTTTACTGAAGTTTTTAGTTCGTGAACTTCTATCCAAAAGCAAGGTTTTCACTAACTAAAAACTTCTGTAAATAAAATATGCTATGTGCTTGAATCGAGCCCTTTTAAATTTACCGAATGGCAATTTAATAAGGCTGATAATAATTACCAAAAATATGTATTATATAGCAATATGGAGTGTTGGCAAAAAATATTATTAGACCACCCACCTTTGACAAAGAGGCTGAAGCTGTGAAATGAGCCGTTAGGTTTTAATGTAGGGTCTTTGAGAAAATTTCCATGCATAACCAAGCCTACAACAGAGGCAGTTCTATTATCTCCAACTAAAGAGATTGGATAATTTAGTCACCTTGCTAAATTATTGATATGCAAGCCTGTCCCACAATAATTGGTCTATACTGTTTTTAGAGTTTTTGTATTGTTTTAATCTACCCCTAGATAAGTAATCTGGGAAATAAATGGGAAATAGTGCGTTAGAGCACACTAGCCGTTTTTTGAGGATATCACTGTTGTTTGTTGTGGTCAATGATTTTCTTTTCTTTGCAAGTTTGGTCTATTTTGTGGTTTAGCTGCTATAAGTCAGAAATGGGGCATTAACATAGGTTTGCCCTCAGGTAGGAGGATCCAAGTTTTCTCTCTCTCCATCTATTACTGTTAGCTATATACTACTACATCTGACCTTTGTTATCATGCTGGATTAAGGGCACTTCTCCATTGTTTAATAATTTATATTTTTCTCTACATTGAGAGGCCCTATCATTACCAATTGCAAGAAAATGCAAAGTTTGTACAGTCCCACATATCATTTAACTCCAAATATTGATTCCTATCATATTGTGTATCAGGTCACCTGGGTTTCATGATTTTTAATACAGCGTTTTTTTTGAGTCAATAAAGTTATAGTGTCCTATAGATTGTGTTGAAATCCAATTGGGTGTTAAGCACTATACTTTCACTTGAATATGGTTGGCAAAAAATAAAAGATGATAATATGCAGAGTATGGGCCCTATTTAATTTCAAGTCTGTAATTACATGGAAACTGACATTTTGGCATTTCTAGATGTATTCAACTGCCTCAAGCCTGCAATTACAGGCTCATACCCTACACATGCAAACCTTAAACCTGTAAGTAACATTTCAGGGCATGATCATGATCAAGTAAGCAAGCCTGTGAGTTACATTTTAGATAGTGCCAATAGAAAATGAGACGGTCATCATGACGGCAGTAAAGCATGGAGTTTAAACTACAATCAGTTAGTGTTTAGAAGCACAATTGGAAATCAGACTTGCAATCCATAAGTGTCGAAATCAATAAAAATCAATAAATCAAATGTTCTAGTCCATGTGGAATCTATGATATGTATTAACCCATTGAACACTGAAATAAAACTTAAAATAAATATTTTTTTGATTGCAAATTTGTGAGCTTGCAATTAATTTGAATGCCTTTCATTTTTTTCCCAGTATTTTTAAGTACATTATTGTGTGTTTATTTGCTTTTGCAGTGTTACGAACAGGTGTATAACCCAAAATACATTTGCCATTAACTGTTTGAAGGCAATTGCAGGCTTGTTGAATTGTTGTAAATAAATATGGATTTTGCCTCTTTAGCACTGGTAACATTTACAGGCTTAAAACATCAAAGGAGGTGATAGGACAGAGTTCCGTTTTTGACAACCGCAGGGTTTTTGAGCTTGTAAACCACAAAATGGAATGCATATAGCTAAAAGTTCTCCAACTGAATATCAGTAACATTTACAGGCTCCATTATGTGCTCATGTAATTGAGATTTTGAGAAATTAAATAGGGCCCTATGTATTTCTGTTCATTTTGTTAATGACTATGCATATACAGTATCTCACAAAAGTGAGTACACCAGCGAGGCCGGTAGTGACGCGGGCCCAGCAGCTTCCTGTATCTTCCTGAGGTGTTTAATGCTCGGGCGTTGGGTGGTGGCCGCAGTGTGAGCCCGCACGGTGCTGTGAAGTGAGGGGGACGCGGTATAACCGGGCTGTGTGACACTTCCCAGCACATTAACCCTCTCAGAGCTCTCTGGTAGTGTTTTCCCGCCCCGGTTCGCGGAGCTTCGACGCCAGAGCAGCCATGCAGGCCATTAAATGCGTGGTGGTGGGAGACGGTGCTGTAGGTAAAACTTGTTTGCTGATCAGCTACACCACAAATGCTTTCCCTGGGGAGTACATCCCAACTATGTTCGACAACTACTCTGCCAATGTTATGGTGGATGGGAAACCCGTTAACCTGGGCTTGTGGGATACAGCAGGACAAGAGGATTATGACAGATTACGTCCACTGTCTTATCCACAAACGGATGTTTTCTTAATTTGCTTCTCGCTTGTGAGCCCAGCATCATTTGAAAATGTTCGTGCTAAGTGGTACCCGGAAGTGCGACACCATTGCCCCAACACTCCCATTATCCTTGTGGGCACCAAACTTGATTTGAGAGATGACAAAGACACAATTGAAAAGCTGAAAGAGAAGAAACTAACACCCATCACCTACCCTCAGGGACTTGCCATGGCAAAAGAGATTGGTGCAGTGAAATACTTAGAATGCTCCGCACTTACACAGAGGGGTCTGAAAACCGTGTTTGATGAAGCGATTCGAGCCGTTCTCTGCCCACCTCCAGTCAAGAAGAAGAAGAGGAAATGTCTGCTCTTGTAAACACTACTCTCGCCATCCTAATATCCACTCTGAGTTTGCAAGCTCAAATGGGATTATTGAGACTCAAAATGCCAACTCCCAGCCCTCTTTCTAATGATTCATTTTCTGCCTATAAAGTAATCTCGAATCCACCAAATTCTGTTTCCTCCATCCTATAAAAAAAAAAAAGTGACATAATCTTTCCAGACTTTACTAAAATACAATTCTGAATGAGATCAATCTACTTAGTCTTATTTTTTCAGAATGTTTTTTTTCTTTGCTCAAACTAATCAAGTTGTTGTGGACGAAATTCATGAAAATGTATATTATGTCCATGCTGCATTCCTTTCCTTACAATATATCATAAGATAAGGCACTAATTGCTTTTATTCTTTATTTCCTGAGAGTCCTAAGATGGCTACTGAGCTGTACCCTGGGAGTCATAAGATGGCTACTGAGCTGTATCCTGGGAGTCATAAGATGGCGACTGAACTGTATCCTGGGAGTCATAAGATGGCTACTGAATCATATCCGGGAGCTCCCAGATGACATTCATATCCGTGACCAAATAAGGATATGAGCCCCGCCACCTTCCAGAGCCAATCAGAAGCTTCACATAAACTGACCATAATGACATCAACATCCGAGACCAAATATGGAAGGACCCTTCCTACCTTGTCAACCAATCAACAACTCACTAACTGTCTAACAATGCGTCGTACGATTCTTATATCTGATCAACTTAATATTATATAAGTTGCTATGTTGTATTGGGGGGGTTCGCTCGCTGGTTCGTTTGTTGGGAAGAATACAAGATGTTTTATACCAGAACTTTTGGGTCTGTGTAAATTCTTGTCTCTGTGTGCACACATGCCCAACAGACGGATGATTTGGACAGGAACAGATATTACATAATGGGATTATTTTTATCCATCCAAAACAAAGTGATGCCAAAAGACCCACACAACTCAGTTAAGTGTGATAGAAACATGAGCCATTAAATATATATATATAATAAAGACATTTTGTCTTTTACTCCTGTTTAATTCTTGGTTTAAAAATAAATAAATGTATCTATTAGATATGAAGTGGTTTCAAATATCCACAGTAAGCAAAGGTGCTTGCTGCTAAACACTTTATTAACCTAAAATCACTGTATTGCATTGTAAATCAAATGGTTATTTAGGAATGTTAGAACATTATGTATCTTTTACTGCTTGGGTTAAACTAAAGTTAACTGGTTAAAGGGTACTAATCTGCTCTTTTGGACAAAAATTGTGTTACGCTGGAAATGTAAAAACAGGTTTTCAGAGCCTAACTAGTGACAATAAGCAACAGTATTTAAACATTTGACACTAAAGCTTTGTGACTTGTTAAACCGATGTAAAATGTGTTATTAATGCAGTAGATGAGGAAAGGTTGCTAAAGGTAAGTATTTGGTTTCAGGTGTTTTTTTTTTCTTTAATGTAGGGCATTTATTTGATCCCTTCATGCCCCAAAAGTCTGGGATCCAGCTCACATTTGGGGTTTCCACCCCAGTTCAGGTTATTGGCAGATCAGGCTGGTTCAGGGTGCAATACTTTTCATTGCTTGTTGACTTTTTTTGTGCCTTTCCAGCAAGAAAAGGGGGTTCACACAGGTTAAATGGTCATTCCCACAGATTCTAAGATTTACAAGCTTTCCATGTTAGCTCTTACTTGTAGAATTATATCTTGTATTTTAATATCTTTCTGACTGTCGTACTTTGCATTTTTGTAGTTTATGAAGTTGAGCTCAAATACGGTTTTCCATGTCAATTTGCTTAAAGCCTTTCTTTATAACACTAGGTGTAAAAATCATGTGGAACAGCTATTCAAATATAGTCATTTTTATAAGTCTGCCATTCTTTTAACGCATCATCTTGAAATATCTCTAACAAATATACAGATACTGTAACTTTACTAATTTTTGCATCTGCTTTCTTTTTTTTTTTTGTGAAATCATTAATGCTTTTATTAGTTCTTATCTTGGGTCTGTGAGGTTCTGTTAATTATAGAGCAAGTTTTAACAATGTGATGTACATCCAAACACTGGCAAAAAACAAACAAACTCAACCTTTCTACAACGCGAACAAATTTAAAAAGCATTTGAGAATGTTGCAAAATTGTGAACAGTGTTTTTACATTGATCTTTTGCTAATGCAATTAGTGTTTTACATGCTCGGGTACTTGTGCTCCTCTGAGCACTCCCGGTGCTCATTCATTGTGAGCCCCGTGCTGAACGCCTTTGGCACTCATTGCGATTCTTTCTTCAGCACTACTTTTTGTTCTCTAAGCACCCTTTGCGCTCATTGTTAGCCCAGCGCTGAGCGCCTTTGGCGCTCATGGCGTGTCTCACAATGAGTGCCTTCGGTGCTCATTGCGAGCTTCTCCACTCGTGTCGTTTTTGTGGTCTGAGCACCTTTGTCAGTCATTGCAAGGGGCGCGCTGATTGGCTTTGGCGCGCATTGTAAGCCTCTCCCTTTATGTACTTTTGCTCCTCTGGGCCCCCTTGGCGCTCATTGTGAGCCCCACGCTGAATGCCTTTGTGGCTCATTGCGATCCTCTCCCCTGGTCCTTTTTTTTATATATATATATTTTTTTAATGCTAATTAATTTATTAATTAAATAATAAAATAATATACTTTACCTATTTGTAATTAATATATCCAGCAATCAATATCCTGAAGAGCTAACAATCTGTTTTGATTTTCCTGCAGCATACAATGTACATTTGTACGGAGGTGTAAGTGTCAGCAATGTGTGAAGTGTATAGTATAAATAGGCTGTGACCACGAGCCCAAACCATTTGTTTAGCTGTGTAATTGGTCATTTTGTAATGGTAATGTTATTAGTTGTAAGTTAGTGTTGTAAAATGGCGGCGATTGTCTATGCGTTACGCGGGTGTGGATCATTTTCCGTTCTTCCTAATAGTGTCTTTTATACGTTGTACATGCCTGTGTAAAAGTCTTATGTGCTTGGCTGTGATTTGCGTGTTTAGGGCAAATTGTGGTTTAATTGTCATGCAACCTGACTCCTAGACGTTGTGGCTTTCCCCCCATGCTGTGAGTGGTGTTTCTTTTGTATTTTTGTTACTTTTGGTGGTGTTGTTGTTGTTTTTGGATGTGCACGGTTGGGCCGTTAACTTTGTATTTTTTTTACCTCGTATTTTTTTTTTTTAATTGCCACTATCCTGTTTGCAAGTGTTGCGGGCCATAATTTTTCCATGCTACTGGTCTCGCATTGTGAATGGTGTCATTGAGATTTATATTTAGCGCTCTTCAAAGTTGTGTGGGGTCATGGGGATGAGCGCCTGTGGTGCTCATCTTCACCAGTGCAGTGAGTGTCTTTCGAGCTCGCTATCTAAGTTGTGTAGGGTCGTAGGGATGAGCACCTATGGCGCTCATCTCCACCACTACAGTGAGCGTTAGCAAAAATAAGAGCAGGAAGTACACAAAACCTAATTATACACTGTAAATTTGTTACAGTATAAGGGTATAGTAAATTTATCTACCGTATATACTCGAGAATAAGCCGAGTTGTTCAGTCCTTTTTTTAAGGCTGAAAAGGGCCCCCTCAGCTTATACTACTAGTCACTCTCCCCCGGTGTCTCTCCCACCCCCACGTGTCTCTCTACCCCCCCACCGTGTCTCTCTACCCCACTGTGTCTCTCTAACCCCCCTGTGTCTCTCTAACCCCCCGTGTCTCTTTCCCTCCCCATCCTCATCCTCAATCCCCCTCCTCACTTTACCCCTCTAAATAACTCCCCCTCTCCCTTTCCCCTCACTTTCCTCCATCTGCTCCTCTGCTCCTCCACACTCCTTCCTGTGTCGGGACCCGGCATATGCTAATGACGTGACGTCACATGCGTGCCACGTCATTAGCATTGGCCGGGTCAAGACTCGCGGAGGAGCAGATGGAGGTAAGTGAGAGGAAAGGGACAGGGGGAGGTATTTAGAGGGGTAAGATGAGGAGGGGTAAAGGGAGGAGGGGTTTTTAGGATGAGGATGGGGGGGTTGAGGATGGGGGGGAGGAGGATGGGGGAGTTGAGAATGAGGGGGGGTTGAGGATGAGGAGGGGGTGAAGGTTGAGGAAGGGGGTTGAGGATGGGGGGTTGAGGAGGGAGGTTGAGGATGAGGAAAGAGGTTGAGGATGAGGAGGGGGGTTGAAGAGGTGGGCTGAGGAGGGTGGTTTAGGATGAGGAGGGGGGTTTAGGATGGGTGGGCTGAGGTTGAGGATGGGGGACTGAGGAGAGAGGTTGAGGAGGGGGGTTTAGGATGAGGAGGGGGGTTTAGGATGAGGAGGGGGGTTTAGGATGGGGGACTGAGGAGCAGATGGAGGTAAGTGAGAGGAAAGGGACAGGGGGAGGTATTTAGAGGGGTAAGATGAGGAGGGGTAAAGGGAGGAGGGGTTTTTAGGATGAGGATGGGGGGGTTGAGGATGGGGGGGAGGAGGATGGGGGAGTTGAGAATGAGGGGGGGTTGAGGATGAGGAGGGGGTGAAGGTTGAGGAAGGGGGTTGAGGATGGGGGGTTGAGGAGGGAGGTTGAGGATGAGGAAAGAGGTTGAGGATGAGGAGGGGGGTTGAAGAGGTGGGCTGAGGAGGGTGGTTTAGGATGAGGAGGGGGGTTTAGGATGGGTGGGCTGAGGTTGAGGATGGGGGACTGAGGAGAGAGGTTGAGGAGGGGGGTTTAGGATGAGGAGGGGGGTTTAGGATGAGGAGGGGGGTTTAGGATGGGGGACTGAGGAGCGAGGACTGAGGATGGGGTGGTTGAGGAGGGGAGATTGAGGATGAGGGGGTTGAGGATGGGGGGGTTGAAGTTGAGGAGGGGGGTGGAGGTTGAGGAAGGGGGTTTCCCCTCACTTACCTCCATCTGCTCCTCCGCTCCTCCACACTCCTTCCTGTGTCGGGACCCGGCATATGTTAATGACGTGACGTCACATGCGCGCCACGTCATTAGCATTGGCCGGGTCAAGACGCAGGAAGGAGCGCGGAGGAGCAGATGGAGGTAAGTGAGGGGAAAGGGAGAGGGGGAGGTATTTAGAGGGGTAAAGTGAGGAGGGGGATTTAGGATGAGGAGGGGTAAAGTGAGGAGGTGTTTTTAGGATGAGGATGGGGGGGTTTAGGATGGGGGGGTTTAGGATGGGGGGGTTTAGGATGGGGGGGTTGAGGATGGGGGGTTGAGGATGAGGAGGGGGGTTGAGGTTGAGGAGGGGGTGAAGTTTGAGGAAGGGGGTTGAGGAGGGAGGATGAGGAGGGGGGTTGAGGATGGGGGGTTAAGGACTAGGATGGGGTTGAGGAGGGAGGATGAGGATGAGGAGGGGGGTTGAAGAGGTGGGCTGAGGAGGGTGGTTTAGGATGAGGAGGGTGGTTTAGGATGGGTGGGCTGAGGTTGAGGATGAAAGCTGAGGAGAGAGGTTGAGGAGGGAGGTTGAGGAGGGGGGTTTAGGATGAGGAGGGGGGTTAAGGATGGGGGACTGAGGAGGGAGGACTGAGGATGGGGGGGTTGAGGAGGGGAGGTTGAGGATAGGGGGTTGAGGATGGGGGGGTTGAGGTTGAGGAGGCGGTGGAGGTTGAGGAAGGGGGTTGAGGAGGGGGTTTAGAATGAGGATGGGGTTAAGGACTAGGATGTGGGGGTTGAGGTTGAGGTGGGGGTTGGGGTTGAGGAGGGGGGTTAAGAGGGGGGTTCAGGAGGGGGGTTGAGGATGAGGAGGGAGGTTGAGGATGAGGAGGGAGGTTGAGGAGGGAGGTTTAGAATGAGGAGGGGGGTTTAGGATGATGAGGGTGGTTTTGGATGAGGAGGGTGGGATGAGGATGGGGGTTGAGGAGGGGGATGAGGAGGGTGGTTTAGGATGAGGAGGGTGGTAAGGATGGGGGGTTGAGGTTGAGGAGGGAGGTTGAGGAGGGAGACTGAGGTTGAGGAGGGGGGCTGAGGAGAGAGGTTGAGGAAGAGGAGGGAGGTTGAGGATGAGGAGGGAGGTTGAGGATGAGGAGGGAGGTTGAGGATGAGGAGGGAGGTTGAGGAAGAGGAGGGGGTTGAAGAGGTGGGCTGAGGAGGGTGGTTTAGGATGAGGAGGGTGGTTTAGGATGGGTGGGCTGAGGTTGAGGATGGAAGCTGAGGAGAGAGGTTGAGGAGGGAGGTTGAGGAGGGGGGTTTAGGATGAGGAGGGGGGTTAAGGATGGGGGACTGAGGAGGGAGGACTGAGGATGGGGGGGTTGAGGAGGGGAGGTTGAGGATAGGGGGTTGAGGATGGGGGGTTGAGGTTGAGGAGGCGGTGGAGGTTGAGGAAGGGGGTTGAGGAGGGGGTTTAGAATGAGGATGGGGTTAAGGACTAGGATGTGGGGGTTGAGGTTGAGGTGGGGGTTGGGGTTGAGAAGGGGGGTTAAGAGGGGGGTTCAGGAGGGGGGTTTAGGATGATGAGGGTGGTTTTGGATGAGGAGGGTGGGATGAGGATGGGGGTTGAGGAGGGGGATGAGGAGGGTGGTTTAGGATGAGGAGGGTGGTAAGGATGGGGGGTTGAGGTTGAGGAGGGAGGTTGAGGAGGGAGACTGAGGTTGAGGAGGGGGGCTGAGGAGAGAGGTTGAGGAAGAGGAGAGAGGTTGAGGAAGAGGAGGGAGGTTGAGGATGAGGAGGGAGGTTGAGGATGAGGAGGGAGGTTGAGGAAGAGGTGGGCTGAGGAGGGTGGTTTAGGATGAGGAGGGTGGTTTAGGATGGGTGGGATGAGGATGGGGGGTTTAGGTTGAGGAGGGGGGCTGAGGAGAGAGGTTGAGGAGGGAGGTTGAGGAGGGTGGTTTAGGATGAGGATGGGGGACTGAGGAGGGAGGACTGATGATGGGGGGGTTGAGGAGGGGAGATTGAGGATGGGGGGTGGAGGTTGAGGAACGGGGTTGAGGAGTGGGTTTAGAATGAGGATGGGGTTAAGGACTTGGATGGGGGGTTGACGTTGAGGTGGGGGTTGGGGTTGAGGAGGGGGGTTCAGGTGGGGGGTTGAGGAGGGTGGTTTAGGATGAGGAGGGTGGTTTTGGATGAGGAGGGTGGGATGAGGATGGGGGGTTGAGGATGGGGGGTTGAGGATGGGTGATGAGGTTGAGGAAGGAGGTTGAGAGGGGATGAGGATGGTGGTTTAGGATGAGGAGGGTGGTTTAGGATGAGGATGGGGGGTTGAGGAGAAGGGGATGTTGAGGAGGGAGTTGAGGATGAGGAGGGAGTTGAGGATGAGGAGGGAGGTTGAGGATGAGGAGGGAGGTTGAGGATGAGGAGGGGGGTTGAAGAGGTGGGCTGAGGAGGGTGGTTTAGGATGAGGAGGGGGGCTGAGGTTGAGGAGGGGGGCTGAGGAGAAAGGTTGAGGAGGAAGGTTGAGGAGGGGGGTTTAGGATGAGGAGGGGGGTTAAGGAAGGGGGACTGAGGAGGGAGGACTGAGGTTGGGGGCTTGAGGAGGGCAGATTGAGGATGGGGGGGTTGAGGAGGGGAGATTGAGGATGGGGGGTTGAGGTTGAGGATGGGGGGTGGAGGTTGAGGAAGGGGGTGGAGGAGGGAGATTGAGGAGGGGTTTAGAATGAGGATGTGGGGTTGAGGACTAGGATGGGGGGGTTGAGTTTGAGGAGGGGGGTTGAGGAGAGAGGTTGAGGAGGGAGGTTGAGGATAAGGAGGGAGGTTTAGGATGAGGAGGGGGGTTTAGGATGAGGAGGGTGGTTTAGGATGAGGAGGGTGGTTTAGGATGAGGAGGGTGGTTTAGGATGAGGATGGGGGGTTGAGGAGAAGGGGATGAGGAGGGGGGTTGAGGTTGAGGAGGGAGGTTGAGGAGGGGTTGAGGATAAGGAGGGGGGGTTGAGGATGAGGAGGGCGGTTGAGGAGGAAGGATGAGGAGAGGGGTTGAGGAGGTTGATAAGGGAAGGGGAAGAGACACAGGGAAGGGAGAGGGCAGAAGAGACACAGGGGAGAGAGAGGGGGACACAAGAAAAGGGCACACAAGAGGGGGACACAGGGAGCAGCACATTTTCCACCCTCGGCTTATACTGGAGTCACTAATTTTTCCCAGTATTTTGTGGTAAAATAGGTGCCTCGGCTTATACTCGGGTCGTCTAATACTCGAGTATATACGGTATGTATCTTAAACCTTTTCTTTCTTTTCCTTTTTTTTTTTTTGCAATAATACACCAAATATAACACAAAAACAAACAATAATTAATGGGGGAAAAGGGGGTGGGGATATGAAAGTTTAACTTATTTTAGATGTACAAATGTAGCTGCTTGTGGGTACATCTCCTGATGCCTGCATAATCCATCCTATGCTATGCTTTAAAGCTGTGTAATATAGTAGGCATATGCTAAACAGGAGCCATGTTTAAAATGGTATTAGATTAAATAGTACACAAATGTACTATTTATTTACTGTACTCTGTCCGATGGAGGCTTTTATTGCTCTATTGCCCACCATTGTTGGTAAATACAACAGCATGTACTGCATAATATGTACACATTGTGCTTGTGAGCTGTAGATGGTGCTGTGCAGATTAGAGTACTGTTTATATATGTATATGAACTTGTTGGTACTCACAGGAAGGAAGCTCTTTGTTTTCTTCACTTGGTTTTTGTCTCTCTTCCTTTTTACCTTTCAACCTACTGGCTGCTGTTTAAACTGATATGTTATAAATGTTTGCTGTTTATACAAACAAGTAAAGCCTAATATGGTTCTTCACTATCTACCAATGTCTCTTTTTGATGCATAACTAACAGGTTATGGGCCCAGACGCTAAAGGAAAACTACAAATAAGTAAGTGTTGCATCTATGAACCCAGTAAATACTGAGTGAGGAAACAAGAGCTGCATCCAATTTACTGAAAGATGACAAGTGGTTCAGATGTGAAGTTTGCAATAGCAAAGCTCAACAATACAAACTACCAGCTGTGGAAATTCAAGCTTAAAAGGCTGTTATCAAAATATGACTTATGGCAGGTACTAGATACAAACAGACCCACTGACAACCCTGAAGAATGGGACAAAACGAACAGCAAGCAAAAGCAGTTATACACCTGTTAGTGGAGGATGATCAACTTATTCATATAAGAAAAGAAAACACATTTAAAGGTATGTGGACTGCATTTACAAAAACTGCATGAGCGTTCAAACTTAAACTATATCTGCTGCGCAAACTGTATAAGATAAGGCTGGACAATGGCCAGGACATGTGCAAACAAGTGAATGCTATACTAGTGATTGTGGAACAGCTACGTGCAATTGGTGAAGACATTAAAGACAATGCAGCCTTCCAGAGTTTTACAGTGCCCTTATAAACGGAACCTAGACCAGAGAAGGAACTAACATTCGAATATGCTAAAGGAAAATTAATTGACGAATACAACAGAAGAAAGGAAAATATGCATGATGAAGAGAATGAGAGATCAGAGGTAGGTCTAAAAATGCGTGAAGGCACAAGACAAAGCAAAGAAACAAGGGTATGCTTTCGTTGCAAAAAGGCCGATCACCTGAAAAAGAACTGCTTAATCTGGAAAGCAGCGAAGGAAAGAGACATCCATGAGAGAAAGAGTTAAAACAGCCACCAAGGAAACCGCACATGGATCATGAAGTGGTACCTTTAAAGTAACTCAGAATAGCACGTCACATGTATAGTGCATCAACTCTGTCACAACAAGTCACATGACAAGTGATTAAACATTTTTTACAGAAATTGATTACAGTGCAAAAGACAAAGGGCGCTTTTAAATTCCATGGTGTGCTATTCATTTTAATTAATTTCATTGCTTTCCCTGTCATTTTAAAATACAGTACTGTATTTATATTTGCTTTTAAAGTGCTACAGACAGGAGTCTCTAGTACCTGTAGGATTTTTGGCTACATTTGCCATTTACTTTGTGAAATCAATTGCAGGCTTGAAGATTTGTAGCAATTTAATAGTTATTTGCGATTGTAACATTTACGGGTAGCTAAAAAAGGCTCATTTAATAGCTGTAACTTTTATGGGCTCCTTTACGGGCTTCTGGTACTGCAAATTGGTGAATTTAATAGTGCCCCTAGTGTTCCTAGCAAATGGGAAAAGTAGTATCACAGTGGAAGGTAACAGCCAAGGGTTCCTGAATTGCATCACGCCTTCAGGGGGTAAGCAGAGCATCCTTGTAAAGAATGTTCTGTATGTTCCATGCCTAGAAGGAAGCCTGCTATAGGTGAAAACCTTGATAAAAATGGACTCAGAGTCCAAAATCGAAACAGAAAACAAATCCCAGCAAAATGAAGGTTGAATGTACACCTGTACAAACTCATCACTGCAAGCGAACAAGCCAAAGCAACAAGTCATAATGTACATGATATGTGCATCCCCCTGTGGCACAGAAGATTGGGGCATTGAAACCCCATAAAGGATTTTGTAAAGAGAGGTCTATCAGAAGGTATGACAATTTTGCCTTGCCACACGCTCATGAAATGCACGTGTTGTATCAAAGAAAAAGCCACGCATACACCACTTCCACAGACCAGTCAAAGAAAGACCACTCAACCCATGGGATACATACACAGTGACGTGTGTGGACCAATGAAAATTCCCACACCCAGCGGAAACAGATATTTTCTGATCTTCATTGACGATTATTCCAGATAAACAACATATCTACTGAAGCAAGAATTTGTAGCTATGACAAGCAACACATTTCAAAGGAAACCAGGAATAATATGCACTGATAATGGAAGGCAATATATGGGAAAGGAAGATGAATCATACCTAAAGAAACAAGGTATTATACACCAAACAGCTGTACCATACACTCTTGAACAAAATGGCGTAGCAGAATGCAAAAACCGAACTCTCACAGAAATGGCCAGATGCATGCTTTCAGATACCAACTTACCTAACAAGTACTAGGGTGAAGCAATAATGAATGCAACATACCTACAGAACAGGCTACCATCCAAAGCCATTGAAAGTACCCAATACCAGATGTGGAATGGATCAAAACCCAGAATAGTATGTATCAGAGTGTTCGGCTGTAAAGCATATGCCCATGTCCTAAGCGAGAAAGGTTCAAAGTTGGAGAACAAAGGCATAGAAGGGATTCTGGTGGGCTGCAGCAAACAAAGTAAAGGATATAGAATCATTCAGCCAAAGACCAACAATTAGTCTCAATGTTTATTTTGATGCATAACTAACAACTCTGTGTGTGTTTTTAAAATCTTTTATTAAAAAATAAATGTTGAAGCCTCTGCTGGACACTGGATGCATTCATGACACATTGGTTAGAGTTGTGTGTAAAAGAGACATTACATAGTTACATAGTTACATAGGGCCTCATTCTATTACCAGCCGTAAATCGGCCGTAAGGCTGCGATTCCTTGCGGGGGTTCTGTTAACTCGCGATTCTATTATACGGCCCCGCAAGGATCTCCTCTTACGGCCGGCCGCATATCTTGAAACCGGCCGTAAGCTGTGAAATCTAAAAACGCAAAAATAAATTCAAGCCTGCACTGTACAGCTCTGTAAATGCTAGGGATCATATTGGGGGACATGAGGATTAAAAGTAACCCACTCTCAAGCTTGCACATCAGCCCAAACCCAAGTTCAAATTAACTGTTTATTTTCCGGCTGCGGCGTGGGCGGGTCTGAAGTGCTCCAAGCACTCTGGACTTTTTACATGGATATTTTACGGATATTAAAAATAAAATATTTTACGGATTTGAGTATAGGATAATTATGTGCTATTTTTTCTAACACCTAAAATCCCTTTATAGTCTTCTCAAAGTGCAGGATGGCTTTATTTGAGCTATTTTATGTGCTTAATTGGTGCTAGCGGGACCTCTTTCCTGCAAGTAAGCTGCGGCTCGCTTTTAGCCTTGCAGAGAGGTTTCCCGGAGCAATTGAATTGCAAATAGGAATTTCTTACGGCCGAAACTCTTGCGGCCGTTTTAGATCAAAGGCTTTTCTCTGGCGCGAGCGGCCGCAAGAGATAGCAAGGCACCGGCCGCAAGCCTGCCGGAGCCCCCGGCCGTAAGGGAATAGAATAGCCGAATAGCTTGCGGCCGGTCCTTGCGGCCCCGCAACGGCTGCGGCCGCTAATAGAATGAGCCCCATAGTAATTAAGGTTGAAAAAAGACTTTCAGTCCATCAAGTTCGACCTTTTTAAGATCTCCTCTGATCTGCAATATGCGGATTAGTTATTCATTAATTATTAATAGTATAGTATTTGAGGATGAATAAAGAGTTAATCCATCAAGTTCAACCTTTTTAGATCTCTCTTGATCTTTTTAATATGTGTTTGTTATTAATTGTTAGTTGATCCAGAGGAAGGCAAACAGAAAAAAAACCCCATTGAAACTTTACCAATTGTCTCATAAGGGAAAAAAAATAAAGCAAAATTCCTTCCTGACCCCAGAAACTGGCGATCAATATTCCTTCACTAGTTATCTAGGATAACCTTGAATGTCCTCTTTATTAAAAAATATATCTAACCCCTTTTTGAAGTTATCTATCCAATTCGCTGTCACCACCTCCTTTG
Source organism: Discoglossus pictus (assembly GCA_027410445.1). Taxonomy (NCBI): domain Eukaryota; kingdom Metazoa; phylum Chordata; class Amphibia; order Anura; family Alytidae; genus Discoglossus; species Discoglossus pictus. The sequence continues at coordinate 26,108,279 of CM050173.1, read as the reverse complement.
GTAGAGAATTCCACAGTTTAACCACCCTAACTGTGAAGAACCCTTTTCTTTGTTTCAGGTGAAATCTTTTTCATCTAACCTCCAAGGATGTCCTCTTGTCAGTTGAAAATCTCTTGCTGCAAAAAGTTAACTTGACAAAGCCTTATATTGACCCTGGATGTATTTAAATAAGGTAATCGTATCCCCTCATAGATGCCTTTTTTCTAGCTAAAATAAGTTTAATTCAGTTAGTCTTTCTTCATAACTTAGCCCCTCCATTCCCCTTATTAGTTTTGTTGCCCTTCTCTGTACTTTTTCCAGCTCTAAAATGTCCTTTTTATGAAGTGGTGCCTAAAATTATACTCCATATTCCAAATGAGGGCGTACTAGGGATTTGTATAGTGGTAGAATTATATTTGCTGCCCTTGCTTCTATACCCTTCTTAATACATGCTAATATTTTACTTGCCTTTGCAGCTGCTGCTTGGCATTGAGCACTGCTACCTAGGTGGTTGTCCACTAGTGCTCCCAAATCCCTTTCAATATCTGATACCCCTGGATTTGCTCCATTAAGATTATAAATTGGCTATTTTTCCTTCCCAAATGCATAACATTACATTTATTTGTATTAAATCTCATCTGCCATTTAGCCGCCCATTTCTCTAATTTATGCAAATCCCTCTGTAGGGAAAGTACATCATTATCTGATTTATTTAACTTGCACAACTTAGTGTCATCAGCAAAAATGGAGACACTACTTTCGAGTCCTACGTCATTAATAAATATGTTAAAAAGGAGAGGACCTAATACTGAATCTTGAGGAACCCCACTTACCACATTAGTCCAATTGGAGTATGTTCCATTTACAAAAACCCTTTGCTTCCTGTCTTTTAGCCAGCTCTCGATCCATGAGCAGATATTTACTGCAATTCCTGTATTCCTTAGTTTGCTCAAAAGTCTCCCATTAGGCACTGTATCAAAAGCCTTTCCAAAATCCAAAAAGACTATATCCACTGAGTTGCCCTGATCCAAGTTCTTACTAACCTCCTCATAGAAACTAATTCGATTAGTCTGACATGACCTATCCTTCATAAATCTGTGTTGACTGCTACCTACGATCTTGTTCAAATAGACATATTCTTGTATTCTGCCCCTTATTAACCCTTCTAAAAGCTTCCCAACTACAGATGTGAGGCTCACTGGTCTATAATTCCCCGGATTTGGTCTTGCTCTCTTCTTAAATATAGGTATCACCTCTGCTTTTCTCCAGTCATCTGGTAGAGACCCTGTGGTGAGTGAGTCTTGAAATATTAGATGTAATGGTTTGGCTATTACAGAACACAGCTCCCTCAGTACCCTTGGATGTATTCCATCAGGACCCGGGGCTTTATTAACATTTATTTTCTCCAATCTCTTTTGGATTTCTTCTTGCGTTAACCAATTATTTAGTGATGGTAGTGTAGCCCCATTATGTTGCAGTAACCCAACCACTGGTACCTCCCTTGTATATACCGACGAAAATAACCTATTATAGTGTTCCTATAACTTCCTCCCTCGCCTTCTTCCCATTAATATATTTAAAAAATATTTTAGGGTTAGTCTTACTTTCCTTTGCAACTGACTTCTCCTTTTCTATTTTAGCCAGTCTAATAGCCCTTTTGCAAGCCTTGTTGATTTCCTTATAGTCACATAAAGCTGCCTCTGTTCCCTCCTTCTTGTATAATTTAAATGCATGTTTCTTTTTCCTTATCATGATCTTTAAGTCCTTGTTAAGCCACATGGGATGTGATTTACTCCTATTCATTTTATTTCCCCATGGTACATGCGGATGAGTATGTTTGTTTATTTAGTAAGGATTTGAATGTTGTCCATTTATTTTCAGTATTTTTCCCTGTAAGTTCTTTGTCCCAGTCTATAAGTAGTATTGCTGCCCTTAACCCATTAAAGTTAGCCCTTTTAAAATTTAGAGTTTTCGTTGGCCCCTTACAACTTTGTTTTTTGTATTCAATTTCAAATGAGACTGTGTTGGGATCACTGTTCCCCAAGGGTTCCCCTATTTTACCATTTGATATTATATCAATATTACTTGTGATGACTAAATCCAAGATGGTCCCATTTCTAGAAGGTTCTTGTATTACCTGGGCCAGATAATGATCCCTGAGTGTACTCAAGAATCTGCTCCCCTTAGCGGAGCTGCTGGTCTCATCTATCCAGTTTATTTCAGGGTAATTAAAGTCTCCCATTATTAGAACTTGCCCGTGCTTAGCTGCATTTCCGATCTGTAACAATAATTGAATTTCCTCACTTTCAATTATATTTGGGGGTTTATAGCATACTCCCACCATTATGCGTTTAGAATTAGCTCCTACACTATTTAGCTCAACCCACAAAGATTCAATGTTGACTTTAGTACTAGCATAAATATCTTCTCTGACTATAGGCTTAAATTCAGGCTTAACATACAGACAGATCCCTCCTCCTCTTTTACTATTTCCCCTATCTTTCCTAAATAGGTTATAACCATCTAGATTAACTGTCCAGTCATGTGATTCATCCCACCATGTCTCGGTAATGCCTATTAAGCCCCACTTTTCTTGTACTGCTAATAATTCTAGCTCGCCCATTTTCCCAGGCAAACTTCTTGCATTAGCTAGCATACACTTTAGGTTGCTATGGCTCTGCCGGTGTGAAGTGCTTGCCACTGTATTTAAGGCCCCTATGAATACCTCCCTACTGTCTGTTGTAACCCTCCCCTTCTTCTCCCCATGGGTAACTAATTCATCCCTTTCCCTCTCTACCCTTTTTACCCCAATACTTCTATATAGTCCCTCGCCCCCACCTACAAGTTTAAAAACTCCCCCAGCCGTGCAATCCATCCCTGCTATAGAGATATATGATAAATGAGCACATGATAGAAAACACTGCCCTGCCTCACAGAACATTTCTGGAAAGCTGTAATTGGATCTGTTAATGCAGGGCAGGCTTTTTGCTTCTGGGGCTGTGAGATGGAAGTGGTGTGGTGTCAATTTCAGTCTGATCAAATGATTTGGCAAAGACCTCCTTTATCCAGCAATGAGAAATGATGTATGATGCACAGTATTGATTCCTTTACTCACAAACAGAGCCTGTGTGAAGTAGTCTGTTTGCACTGGACCTATTGGTTAAGAAAAACCCTATAACATGGGTACCATGGTGTAGGGTACCATGTTCAGCTGGTGTCTGGAAACATTCACTGCAGTATAGAGGTGGCTGTTTTTGTTCTGTTATAGTGCTTATATTCATGGTAAATATGCCTGATATTTGTATGTATTGTTTTATTTCAAGTTAATCTGCATGATCTAGTCTATGGAGGTGTAATAAAAGTGTTTTTTGCAAGAAAAAGATATGAGGTCCTGAAGCAGTGGTTCAAATGGGACAGTTTATCATCCTATAGAAAGACTGAAACAGTATATCTGACCACTGAACACAAGCATGTATGCTCCTCATAAATACAATAATCATCTATGGTTAATAACTTAGAAGTAAGTATATCTTATAGATGAAGACTGAACTCCAATGTAACATCACCCATTTGCAAAAAAATAAACATTACACAAAGAGAAACAAATGCAACTTTAAAGGGTAACTGTCCTTAGGTTACTTTCCCAAGACACACAGGTGGATAGGATTACTATAATACTTAGCTTTTATTTCCACATTATTAAAAACCTTAAAGCCACACTCACAACCATATGAGATAAAAACCCACAATTAAAAAAATATTAGCTCTGTAATCTGGAGCTATTGCTCAGAATGCTTAAATCAAGAGTGCACTGCACTCTTCGAAAACTGGGCAGAGACTAATGAACCCAATAACTATTATTTACATGGCTCCTTTTAAGTATATGCACGCTGTATTTCACAGCGTTAAGCACAGCACCAGAATGGATAATGCACAAACCAGAACACTTACCCACATACAGAACTGTTTCACAGTTACTACAGATCATCAGTAAACCAGGCACCCACCCCACACTGATGATCGACTGTATTTCTGAGAAATTTGAGCAGGAAATAAGGTTATTAAATTATTGCTTTAACATTTAAATGGTATCCCTAATGTACTATTAATTGTTTGTACTAATACATATAAATATAAATATATATATATATATATATATATATATATATATATATATGTAAACAGTGAATTTATATATATGTTAAATAACCTATTTTATTTTTCTAGAGGTTTATTTTAAATAATAACTTGTTGGGGGTGGAAGGATCGAAACCAAGTTTATCTACAGGTCAATAGGGATCCCTGTGAGATAGGCTAGAATGTACTGGGGTTCATTGGGTCCCCCATGGTAAAGAGTTCATTGTAGATGCCATGGGGGTTCATGAGGACCCCCATGGAGGTAGGTTGATGCCCAGTGTGGTGCGTATGGACCTTGTCATGATCCCCCTTACCACCAGTCCTTGGGACTAATATGATCCACCCAGGATGATTAGGATTTTGAGGATGGCCATTACCCTTGCTGCCTAAAGACTCCTATCAGGACTGCCTCCTGGGACTGGGCTCAGTATGTTTTATAGTTATTTAATATGTTTTATTAAGTTGATTATGTATCTTAATTTCTATATGTTTTGCAATGCTGTGTTATGTTGATTACTGTATGTTAAATTGTGTCCAAGTAAAAAGTTAACTGTCAGTTAGAATATGAGGTAGATGATAGTTGAGAGAGTTATATAATCTGTCAGTTATGTAAGAGTGTCTCTGAGGTAAAGTCTGTGCTGAATGCAGTCTGTGATGTCTCTGACAGGAACGTAACAGCTTTCAGAGACTCTGAGAAGAATAATATATATATGAAATACAATATCTGGAAGATATATATGTATGTATCTATGTAACTATGTATCCGAACCCCTATAGAAGATGATAGGAGTTATCACTGTCTGACTGGATTAATATATGTGGAACAGAATATCTGGAAGATATATATATATATATATATATATATATATATTCATATATATATATATATATATATATATATATATATATATATATATATATATATTGTGATGGTGTGTCACCAGAGGGCAGTAGAGAGCCCTTCAAGACTTCTCCCCAGGAATGAGATGGTAAAGAAGATCCTTAAAAAGCTTGGCTGTGGCTACAATCAAGAGCGGCTGCTGTCTCCAGGTGGAGAGCTGTTTGACCGTGCTGGAGTGTTGTGGAAGTGTGCAGGGCCGACGTCAGAGGCCACACTGAAAAGTTATGGACCAAAGCCAGAAGCTTTGAAGAGCGAGCATGCAGAAAAGAGGAACAGAAAGTCCCTGAAGGTGATGACCGAGGGAGGGATCTGCTTTGGAAAGAGAGGGTGGAGATACAGAGCCTAAGAGAGAGGTGAGAGGGAAAGACACCTCTGCTACCTATGTTTGGACTGTATGTTTGCACTTCTATGTAAGATAGTAAGGGAACTACAGTTTAGTTTTGCAGGGCTTCAAGGAGAAGCTAGGATTTATATTCTGTTTGGTTTCTTTTCTGTTGTATGCTGACAAATAAACAGCACAAATCTGCTAAACATTTAAAGGGCTCCTGCTTTCTCCATTTTGGTGCTGGATATTAGGGCACGGATCCTGAGAGTGACAGTGAATCTGTCACAATATATATATGTGTGTGTGTGTGTCAGAGTACCAGAGAGTATTGGTGTCCTGGTCTTGTACAACTACTGAAATTGATGTAAAGATGTTATGAAGAATTGCATATGAAACATTGTCAAAGACAGTATAAGCAATTAATAGAAAACTCAGAAGACTCACAGACTATTACAGAATGTAATCAGTTCAAGTTTAAACATATATCTAATAGACCAGTTATTAAGTTTCCACAGCAATAAAAGCAGTTCCTGATTTTTATAATGCTTAGCCTGCATTCTTATTTTTAAATGCTGCATAAAGAGTAAGGGCATTTTGGAGACATCCGCTGTCTTGGTGATGGGATCAAAAGAACCTGGTGGATCTGCTGGGTATGATAAGTATTGGGTTGGCGGACCCCAATTTTTAGCCTCGAGCTCAGATTTTCCAGATGCTTCCAATGTCTTAATTTCGATGGACTACAATGATCATATATTATTTGTTTTATATTTTATATAGATCTCTCTTAGGGCTGCTCTCCTTTGTTTTATACTGTTCACAATCATAAGTATGCTGATAAACGAAAAGAAAGGGAGGGAGGGTTTGGAGAAAGGGCACCACTATCTGATATACATTCAAAAGAATATGAGGTACAGAAAAGTGTTGGTGAGATTGTCCGTGTCGATCTCTGATGGTAAGATCATCCACTATTATTTATGGTTGAGGACAAAAGTGAAATAGTAAATGATGATGGTAATTCTTGGAAATAGATCATGCAAAGTCCCAAAGATTGATCATAAAAAATACTTTATTATACACAAAACTATTCCACATAAAAAATGGAATTAATATAAAAATCACTATTGCGAGTTTCAATAAAAGTGTAACAAAAGTAGTACACACAAACTAATGTGATTGATGGGTACAGGAATCCCAGTATATTGTGGTGGTAGGATAAACGTGTTTCTACGCTCTCAGTTGCTTTCTCAGTATATCATCCCCTTACAGGTCATAAAGTAAGCATGGCATGTGTGTGTTTGAAAAGGATCTGCTGGGTAGGCCATAACAGCCTTATCAAGCCCGACTGAAGAAAAAGCAGATTGCCAAAGACCTCATAGGGTAGATTATATATAGAGAGCATGGGATCTATAGTGATCCCATGCAAGATAAAGATAAGGCCCTTGGTGGACTATATGGCTGTCCATAGGGTATAGGGATTATGTGGGTCGATTGGAAGCAACATTTGACAACAATGGTCCTTTAATCTTTATACTATCTCAATATATTTAGTATACATTTTGTCACTACTTTGGTTTTAAGTATCATAAATATGTATGTTTTGCAACTTTTAGTTTGAGCTGTGAATTTCATCAGGTTGTGAAAGTGTATAGCCTCACGGTCTTATACTTTTTAATTCATCACCTATATTAAAGCTTGTGATTTATGTTTTCTGGTTACATTACAAAATCTACCAATCATATTTATTGGTTGACATTTAGAATACATTGTTATAACAGCTATTAAAGTCAGTCCATAATTATAATACAAATTATTGTGTTAACTAAGCGTTAAATAATATAGCCTATTGCTTTCAGTTATTTTAATGTACTTTTAATTATGCAGCTTGTTTCTACTTTTCTATACATAATCCCATAAATGCATTCATTGAATTTAATTATACTAAACCAGCTGAGAATTTTTGTTTTGACCTGTTAGTACAGTTCCAGGAAGTCACTGATGCAGGATGACAAGGTGTTGTGTGTGTGATTTTACTAATTACGTTAGTGTTATTTTTAATTATATGGGTAAATTAATGAGAGATTTAATGAAAAGCCCATTTGAAGTCAAAGTATTACACATACATATTATGGTTATAACCTTTATTGATGCATGGATAGCAGGGTGGACAATGCATGGCTCATGAGGCTCTTTGCTCATGGGAAAATAAGCTCTTATTTGTACACATATATTTTAATGAATGTCCAGTTAATTTTTGTATTCTATTACTGATTTCTATAGTTTTATTGTTGATATTGATATATGTAAGCAAACAGGAATTTGATATATGTAAGAAAACAGGGGATTTTGAATCCACATTTTAATCAACATTTAAATATTTAGCTGGCCAATAATGAAGCCATGAAGATCTGGTACTATTGCCGCCTTCATGTCCTGAATGGGTTCCCTGTTACTAGAGGCAAAAAGGGGGTTACAATTTGGGCCTCATTAATGTGTCATTACAGAGAATCTGGTGGTCTTTTGAAGTAGTCCTTTTGTCTCTGAACAGTTTTGAAGCCTCTGGAAGACAGCGGTCTCACTTAATAAAAAGGGGTGATGGAGATGGAGGTGCCAGCATCTCTCTTTTAAAGCATTTCTGTATCTAAGGGGTTAAAAAATGAGGACAATGAAAAAAAGCAACATCCTCCTTTGAGGGTTGATGTACGTACTTAGAAAAAGGAAAAACAGTATACAGCAGGGAGCTGGTAAAAAAATACTTCAATAATAATATCACAAAATAGAGAGTTCTACAACGAATAAGTACCAGCCACCATAATCAAGTGTAAAGCAAACATTTGAAAAATTGGAGAAAAAGACACTTTAAGACATATATATATAGTGGCAACTCCTTAGAGATGAGAGATAAACTTCAAATACATAAGAAAATTACAAATCACTATCAAATATAAAATACAGTTTTATTGTAGTACAGTTAAAACAGAATCACGACGTATATAAAAAAGTTAAAAACATATACAGTCCCTGTTGGAAATGTGTAAGACTGATAATCAATATAATGGAGAACTACAATTATTTAAACAGGTGATGCTCAATTATAAATGATGGCACTGCCAAGGTTTAGTAATAATAATAGAAAAAAATGCTGCTTTAAATTAATATAAAATAAATTGAATTACATACATCAATTTATGCAAAGTGTAAGAAAAGTGCATACGTGTAATGTGCAAAAATATACTCCCTGAGTATTTCAGTGGTAGCGGAGCCTGCCACTCCTTTATACTAACTAACCTGACACCTGCCTGCAGTAATCCTTTCCCGGTGTATAGTGGCAGAACTGGGAATCCACAGATTACCCCCCTAAACTAATAATCAACTACTAACTAATCTCATATAAAGTGTCCAGTGCAGTGAAAAAATAAGTAATTTAGTGCTTGATACTAGCAGTGATTATTTTACTAATACTAGCAGAAATTATATTACAAATATGCTTACATATACTATATTATATAATCAAAGTATACATCAGTGGGCAGTTAGTGCCTCATAGTACATCTATCAATAAAAATTTAAAAAATATGTTCAGTATAATACACATAGGGCTTAATCAATAGGCATTACTACATAATCACATCCCTTTGGCAACCATATAAAATATATCAATCTGTTCAAAATATTTATAAGCCTAATCATACATTCAGTATATAGTTAAGGGATCATAAAAATTCAAGCATTTATACATTTTCCTCAGCATCCCAGAGGTACATATCAGAAACAATAATACTGAATCAAGAGCACATACTAGAATACATATTATAATGCAAAAAAAATAATTAGAGGCACATATCTGCTAAACTGTATGCAGCTTCTTAGTTCATAGCATTGTGCAGGTAAAGCACGCTGATGACATCATCTCCACGGGACAGAAGTGGCTAATGCGCACGTTTCGCGTGAAGCTTCTTCATGGGCTTATTCATGCAATGAGGAAAAAAAGCTGTATTATAATATAACTAGTAAATTATGCCCACTAGGTGGAATCTCAGATACTTTACATTATGTAATGATAATTGACAAAAAAGGAAAAAAACTGTGCCATTATTACACATTTGTAAAAATGCATGGCTAAAATGTCTTATTGACTTGTATTATCTTGAGAATTACATTTTTGGAATTCAATATACACCTTAAGAGTAAATATCTATGCACATTTTCTCTTATCAATGATCAAACTTTAAGTTTACAATGGAACTTGTTCCTCTGCCAAAATAATGGTATACAGTGGATATAAAAAGTCTACACACCCCTGTTAAAATGTCAGGTTTCTGTGCTGTAAAAAAATGAGACAAAGATAAATCATTTCAGAACTTTTTCCACCTTTTAATGTGACCTATAAACTGTACAACTCAAATGAAAAATAAACTGAAATCTTTTAGGTAGAGGGAAGAAAAAATATAAAAATAAAATAATATGGTTGCTTAAGTATGCACACCCTTAAACTAATACTTTGTTGAAGCACCTTTTGATTTTATTACAGCACTCAGTCTTTTTGGGTATGAGTCTATCAGCATGGCACATTTTGACTTGCCAAGATTTGCCCACTCTTGTTTGCAAAAACACTCCAAATCTGTCAGATTGCGAGGGCATCTCCTGTGCACAGCCCTCTTCAGATCACCACACAGATTTTCAATCGGATTCAGGTCTCGGCTCTGGCTGGGCCTTTCCAAAACTTTAATCTTCTTTTGGTGAAGCCATTCCTTTGTTGATTTGGATGTATGCTTTGGGTTGTTGTCATGTTGAAAGATGAAGTTCCTCTTCATGTTCAGCTTTCTAGCAGAAGCCTGAAGGTTTTGTGCCAATATTGACTGGTATTTGGAACTGTTCATAATTCCCTCTATCTTAATTAAGACCCCAGTTCCAGCTGAAGAATAACAGCCCCAAAGCATGATGCTGCCACCACCATGCTTCACTGTGGGTATGGTATTCTTTTGGTGATGTGCAGTGTTGTTTTTGCGCCAAACATATCTTTTGAAATTATGGCCAAAAAGTTCAACCTTGGTTTTATCAGACCATAACACCTTTTCCCACATGCTTTTGGGAGACTTCAGATGTGTTTTTGCAACATGTAGCCTGGCTTGGATGTTTTTCTTCGTAAGAAAAGGCTTTTGTTTTGCCACTCTACCCCATAGCCCAGACATATGAAGAATACGGGAAATTGTTGTCACATGTACCACACAGCCAGTACTTGCCAGATATTCCTGCAGCTCCTTTAATGTTGCCGTAGGCCTCTTGGTAGCCTCCCAGACCAGTTTTCTTCTCGTCTTTTTATCAATTTTGGAGGGAGCTCCAGTTATTGGTAATGTCACTGTTGTGCCATATTTTCTCCACTTGATAATGACTGTCTTCACTGTGTTCCATGGTATATCTAATGCCTTGGAAATTCTTTTGTACCCTTCTCCTGACTGATACCTTTTAACAATGAGATCCCTCTGATGCTTTGGAAGCTCTCTGTGGACCATGGCTTTTGCTGTGGGATGCAACTAAGAAAATTTAAGGAAAGACCAACTAGAGCAGCTGAACTTTATTTGGGGTTAATCAGAGGCACTTTAAATGATGGCTGGTGTAGGCTGAATCCTATTTAACACGATTTGGAATGTGATTGCTTAATTCTGAACACAGCTACATCCCCAGTTATAAGAGGGTGTACAAACTTATGCAACCACATTATTTTTATTTTGTATTTTTCTTCCCTCCACCTAAAAGATTTCAGTTTGTTTTTCAATTGAGTTGTACAGTTTATAGGTCACATTAAAGGTGGAAAAAGTTCTGAATTGATTTATCTTTGTCTATTTTTTTTTACAGCACAGAAACCTGACATTTTAACAGGGGTGTGTAGACTTTTTATATGAACTGTATGTACTTATGATGAGAGATGTTGCTTTTCATATTTTCAAAAAATAAAGAACAAGCACACCACTGCCTAGTGTGGATCAGTAAAATCTAAAAATCTAAAACAAGAGGTATTTTACATACACATATAGGTGAAGATCACACCTGTGGTCACGTTTAGTTTCATGTAGATCTTTCCATTTTATACTTATAGTTTTTGTTTTGTTTTTTATTATTGCCCCGTATTCTCAATATCCACTATTTCCCCACTATATTTTGACTATTATACCAAACTCACACAAGACTGCATTCTCATTCTAAAACTTTGCATTTGATATTGCAGGTAACACTTTGTTATATGTATATTTGAAACACACAAGGAAAAAAAGTGATTGGAAATTAAGAAGTACATTTATATTGTTCATTTTATGCACTGTGAAAATGTTTAATAAATAAATACATCTTTGAAGCAATGTATGTTTTCATGAAATATTTTCATTTAACTCTATTTTTTTATTTTATTTACTTTTTTATTCTACTTTTTTATTGTTTTTACACAATTTAAACATATTTAAATTTAATAGATTGTTGTTATGATGGTAATTAGTTGTTTTTCTCAAATTTATGCTTATAAACATGTGTGTACTTTAGTCTAACTGGGCTCTAATTTTGTAGGGGTTTCATATTTAAAATTTTGTATTTTCATGCACGTAATTTCATAATTCTAAAATTGGATTAATTTAGTTGCATATTAAAAAATATATCTTTTAAGAAACATTCACAAGTCAATTGTTTTGTTAAAGCTTTCCTCATACTTTTTACATAGATATTCCTTTAGAAAATACATGCTTTCGAAATAATTATTTCATTTTTGGAGGGATTTTGCCTTGTATAATATAGATGGTTGTTGGGTTTTGTCATCAACATTTTAGGTGTGAAACCCAATACACGCGATTATCTGTTCAGGACCTGTTCTCGTCATGTGCTTATATTAACCTATGGAGATTTGATATGCATATATTAGGCCATGTGCATCTAAAAGATAAATCTAAATTTAACTGTAGATCTCTGTGTTAACAGGTAGATCTCAGGGAATTTCATGTTGAATCTGCATGGAGACAAAAATCTCATTGTACCAAACGAATGGCATTCACAAATGGGTTTGGATCTCTTAGTGCAAGTGTACCCCACGTTTTTTTAAATGTTACTGTTAGGGGGTAGTTGACACTGTGTAGGATTTAGATCTTGTTAAGATAGGTACCAATAAAAGTAAACAATGTGGGCCTCATTCAAATGAGAAATTGTAGCCCGTAAACTAATTTGCTATTCAATTGGCGTCTTTTGTGAGCCGCAAACGATATACACGTTACGGGCTGAAAATCCCTGCAGCTTTTACAATCGTAACTTATGGCACCCCAACTTTCGAGTGCACTAGAATTCTGCGCCAGCAGCAGGGTGCCGACATGAGCGCTCTGTGAAAAATGCGCGCCGTCACAAGAGCGCGGGTATACATATAACATGCTGTGCGAGTGGATGTGTCACAAGTGTGGGGGAGCAGCTTGGCATTAATTAGGAGTGAGCTGTGTGATGTGGAGCGGGCTGTGTGTGACACGAGGGGACGAGAGGGCTAAGGCACTGGGGCACCGCAAGAGGGGCCCCTATTTATGTATCCTGAGGGACCCCATACCCTACTGCCTCTCCATCCTTAGCTCTCCTTCCTTGTGTGTCTCTGTCCATCCTTAGCGCTCTCTTCTTTCTTTTGTCTTTCTCCATTCGTAGCGCTCCTTTCCTGTCTGTCTCTCTCAATCATTAGCTCTCTCTCCCTTCTCTGTCTCTCTCAATTCTTAGCTCTCTTCCATCCTCTGTCTCTCCATCCTTAGCACTCTCTCCTTTCTTCTCAATCTTTCTCCATCCCTAGCACTCTATTCTTTCTTCTCAGTCTCTCTCCATTCTTAGCACTCTCTCCTTTCTTGTATGTATCTCTCCATCCTTAACTCCCTCTTTTCTTAGCTCTCTTTTCTTCTAGGTCTCTCTCCATCATTGGCCCTCTCTCCTCTTTATCTCTGTCCCAATATCTTCTCCCCCTATCTTCCTCTATCTCTCTTTTACATCTTCCACCCACTTTACACTTCCCTTAACATTTATTTTCCCTCTCTTCTATTACATCTCTCACTGTCCTATTTTTTTACCACCTCTCTTGTCCTATCTTTCTTTCCCTTTCACATGTCTCTACCTCCTTTTTATCCCACTCTTACTCTTGTCCTACATTTTTACCTCTTCTCAATTTCACCTCTCCCTATCTCTCTCTCCCTTCCCCTCACTTCTCCCTCTCTGCCACCCCATTCTCCTCACTCTCCCTTTCTTTCATCTTTCTCCCCACCTCTCTCTCTTCTTGCTCCCACCTCACCTCTCCCCTCCCTCCTTCTCTCTCTCCTATCTCCTCCATCCATCTCATTGTTTTCTCTAGTTTCCACGGTAACCATGCATCTGGCTATATTATTAATGAAGAGATGATGGGACCAGTTACCTTTAATTAGGCAGGAAGCAGGTTAAGGGGGGACCAAGTGATGGAGAGCAGGATAAGGAGGACCAAGTGATGGAGAGAGTAGAGATTGAGATGGGGCGGGAGGATAGGGGACAGAGACTGCTATGCTAGGGAGAGGATACTAGTGTCAGGGTACAAGGTGGGTTAGTACATGGTCCTACCCTTCTGGGAACTGATGTGGGAGGCTGGGTGAGTGGGAATGATGGGGTATGAGTCTGTAGGAGGTACTGGGTGCTCAGTCTTTGTATCTTGGAGTTGCTGGGTGCTCATTCTTTACTAGGTGGGAGTTATGGGGTTCAGTCTGTATTGGGTGGGATTGCTGGGGTTCAGTTTGTGTGGGGAGGGAATGCTGGGGGCTCAGTCTGCACTAAGTGGTGTCCTAGAGCTCAGTCTGTGTTGTGTGGCTAACCTGGAGCTCCGTCTAACCCTTACACCCCTACCCTAACCCTTACCTGGCCTAACCTTACACCCCAAAGCCCACCTTACTTGTGGTAGTGTGTCCTGCGTCGGGTCCTGCGCGCAGGCGTTGGGTCCTGCATGAAGATGTCGGAATTGCGCAAATAACTGGTGCCCTTTTGTGGGTGCGCGCATGCGTCAGCGGGCATGCGTAGTTGCCCATTTATCAGGCACTAAGAAGACGTGCTACCGTAACTTACACCCCATGTAAGCCTTTGATCTTTCGCTTCAGCAAGAGTTATGATCGGCAACATCGCAAATCGATATTCAATTGATACAATTCCGCAAGCCTGCAAATGTTTTCACACCCGTAAACGGCAAATGTAAAAGAAAATCAGATGGGTACCAGGTGGGACCTGCAAAGGGGTTTAACCCCTGTTCATAGCACTGAATGCAATAAAAAAATCAATACGGCGCATTAAAAGACAGGGAAAGCAATGAAAGACATTACAATTAATTGCACTACAGTCTGAAGCTCGTAAATCTGCAATCAAAAATATTTTTTTTGTATTTCTGTTTTTGTATTCTATTATTCTCGGGAATCAATAAGTTAATACATATCAGGCCACCCACATGAACTAAAACAGTATCGCCATTCATTTATATTATTTTGTACCTTGCAGCATTGCGAGTCCCATCGCATATCACCAATTGATTGACATGTAACCTCCATGTTTTACTGATCTAATGTCTCGTTTTCTCATTTTCTATTCACTGTTTCTAAATGGGTAGTTATGGTTTTGCTTAATTAACCATGTTCACGCTCTGAAATGCTACATACGAATGCTTGTTTATGGTTACAGCTTCCGGCCAGTAACTTGCAGGCTTGTTTAATTGAATCGCTCCATAATTGTAGCAAAGTTCAAGCCCGCAGCAAGCCTGCAGACATACGGCCTGTATACCGTGAGTTGCGGCCTTGCAGTTGAATGAGGCCCTATATCACCAACGTTTATTGCCAACTGTATCAGGCAATTATATTGAATATAGCAACTTGCCCGTCAAAAATTACGGCAATAAAATTTGAAGACTGGCAACTTGCCCGTCAAAAATTACGGCAATAAAATTTGAAGACTGGCAATGCTGTTTGCCACACAATGCAAGGCTCTCCCCCGGGGGCATCGTAAGTTTTTTTTCCCTTATCTCCCTCCCCTGTGTCTCTTTCCCCCCTCTCCCTCCCCCTGTCTCTTTCCCCCCTCTCCCTCCCCTCTGTCTCTTCCCACCCTTTTCCTCCCCTGTCTCTCTTTGGCCCCCGCCCACAGCTTTGAAAACATTTGCGGCTTTTGCGCCGGTTAAACCTGTAACTTTATTTCAAGCTTGCAAGGCTTGAATCATAAATCGCTATTGCTCCAAGCCTTGCGGGCTTGAAAAAAAAATTGCCATTTCTTTTCAAAGCTGTAATTCGGCAGCCGTTGGGAGGCCACCAAAAGAAGCCAATAGAATAGCAAATAAGCTTTCAACCTCACTCGGGAGGAGGCAGGGAGCCCATAAGCGAGGTTGGTAGCTAATTTATTCAACTGGTGTCTTTTGGGTGCATCACAATGGCTTCTGAGTTATGAACTTGAAAAAAAATGGCAGTTTTTTTTTTTCAAGCCATTCAGAGCCTCTCTTGCAGCCTTTGGTGTGGATTGCAGGCTTTGAGATGAGCGCCAAAGGCCTATGGCCTCCGGAGCTCATTGCAAGCCTCTCTACCCCTCTCTATTTTACAGGTCGCGCGATGAGTGCCTTTGGCGCTCATTGCAGATCGCGTCAAACCCGTAACTTTCGGTCCTTGCGATGAGCGTCTTAGGCACTCATTGCGAATGCGCAAGCCTGTCACTTAACATAGCATGACTGACAAACTCGCAATTACGACATATGTATGTGATACTTTTTCTCTTAAATTCAATAGTTTGTAAACTTCCACTGACATATTTGAATAAAGTATAAATCTTTACCAGTGCTCTAATATATTACCTTTTACATGTAATTATGACAATATACTATTTTGTTTGCTGCTGTTCAACTTCTTGCAGTGGAAAACGACTTTGAATAAACAGAAAATTGTGCTGCATTTGCCAGTTCATTCATTAAGTCTAACAGAACATTCATTACTTTACAAGGATCTGCAAATAAAAGAAAATGGGTCTATAAAGTAATGAATAACCGGGTATAAAAGCTAAAAAATATTAAACTGATTTAGTTATTTAAACAACCACATAGAAACAATATAACCACAGTGGTCCTTAGCTATTTAATGAATTAGAGCAAAATTAATAAACGCTACCTTGCTGTGGTGAAGGGGCTTGTGTACTTTGATGAAGCTGTACCATGTAGGGTCAGCCAAGATGGGCAGGTCATGGCAGAGAGGTCGGACAAATTGCAGTCCACTGGAGAAGGAACCAGCAACCCACTCCAGTATTTTTGCTAAGAAAACTTTATGGAGACATAATGATATGGCACCTCAAGATGAGCCCCTCAGGTCATTTGGTCCCTACCACATTACTGAGGAAGAGCAGAGGGCAAATACAAGTAACACCAGATCTAATTAAGTGGTTGGGACAAAGCCGAAAGGACACCCAGCTGCAGATGTGTCTGAAGGGGAAAGGAAAGTCTGATGCTGCAAAGACCAATTCAGAACAGGAACCTGGAATGTTAGAACTATGAACCAAGGCAAGCTAGATGTGGTCAAGAATGAGATGACAAGGTTAAACATTGATATCCTGGGAATGGGTGAACTTAAATGGACAGGAATCAGACATTTCACATCAGACAACCACCAGATCTTCTACTATGGTCAAGAATCCAGCAGAAGAAATGGAGCAGCCCTCATAGTCAATCAAAGAGTTGCCAAAACAGTGTTCGGTTACAACCCAATAAATAACACAATGATTTCAATTTGAATTCAAGGCAAGCCATTTAATATCACAGCGCCTCAATCACGTATGCTGAAGAGGCTGAAGTTGTCCAGTTCTACGAAGACATTCAACACGTAAAACATCTATGAAACATCATGAAAACTCAACAATGGCCAATAGACTGGAAAAGGTCAGTCTCAATCCCAATTCCCAAAAAAGGCAGTGCCAAAGAATGCTCCAACTATCGAACAATTCCACTAATTTCACATGCCAGCAAGGTAATGCTTAAGATTCTACAAGCTCAACTCCAACAATATATGGACCAAGAACTACCAGATGTGCAAGACTGGTTCCACAGAGGAAGAGACACAAGAGATCAAATTGCCAATGCCCGCTGGATAATAGAGTAAGCAAGAGCATTCCAAAAAAACATTTACTTCTGCTTCATAGACTATTCTAAAGCCTTTGACTGTGGGGATCACAACAAAATGTGCTTAAAGAGTTGGGAGTACCAGATCATCTCACCCTCCTCCTAAAGAATCTGTATGTCGACCAAGAAGCCACGGTCAGAACCGTATATGGGACAACAGAATGGTTCAAGATCGGAAAAGGAGTGCAACAAGGTTGTATATTGTCAACTTATTTATTCAACTTATATGCAGAATACATCATGCGTAAGGCTGAACTGGATGAATCCAAAGCCGGAGTCAATATTGCTGGAAGGAATAGCAACAACCCCAGATATGCCGATGATACTACTCTGATGGCTGAAAGTGAAGAGGAACTAAAGGACTTATTAATGAGAGTGAAAGAAGAGAGTGCAATAGATGGCCTGCTGCTCAAGTTAAAAAAATTAAGATCATGGCAAACGGCAAACTCATTTCCTGGCAAATAGACCGGGAAGAAGAGGCAGTGACAGATTTTATTTTCCTTGGAACCAAGATCTCTGCAGATGGTGGCTGTAGTCATAAAATTAAAAGACGTTTGCTTCTGGGGAGGAATGCTATGGCAAGCTTGGACAAGCTAGTAAAAAGCAAAGATATTAAACTATCAACAAAGTTCTGCATAGTTTAAACTATGGTATTCCCAGTAGTAACTTGTGACAGCTGGGCCATAAAGAAGTCTGAGCGCCTTAGAATTGACGCCTTTGAATTGTGGTGTTGGAGAAGAAGATCCAATAAATCAATACTTCAGGAAATCAAGACAAACTGTTCACTATAAGGAACCTGAGGCTGAAGCTCAAATATTTTGGTCATATTATGAGATGGCAGGATTCCCTAGAGAAAAGACTCTGATGCTGGGAAATATTGAAGATACAAGAGGAAGGGCACAACAGAGGTGGATACATGAGGTCACTGAAGCAATGAACATGAACTTGATGAAGCTCAGAGGGGCAGTGACTGAGCAATGCACCAGGTGTGCTGTGGTCCATAGAGTCACAGAGAGTCTTACAAGACTGAACGACTAAACAACAATTGAATTTTCAAGTTTAACTCATTATAACTTGATCATAAAATGTATTACCAAATTGTATAAAAAAGTAGAATTTTGTGCATGAAACAAAGCATCAGTACATACTGTAAATATGGAAAGCTGCTAACAGGAATCAGTGCTTTATGCCTTTGTGTAGCCTCTTTTAATTGTGAGAACTTATAGGGTTAAATCAAACTTTTTAATCTGCTTCTGGATAGTATCTACATTCACGCTCTGCTAACGGACATTTCTGTGGTTGACAATGTTCCTTATCAGTCTAAGGGCTATATTAAGTACCATTTATCAAATACATCAAACCAATTTTTGGCTTAGTAAGCAGAGTTATATTTGAAATACATGAAATAAATGTGGCATATCGAAAAAAATATTATCAAAACTGATAATTTCATTGACTGTGAACCCAAGCTTCTATTACATCATGAATGACTTGTACTACGGAGCATCTAATCTGCTTGGCAAGGCATTAAACTGACCCAATAAAACTACAGCAGTGGCAGAGCTAGTGAATAGAGGACCTAAACTAGGTGCAAACAACAACAAAAAATATATATATATTATAGATGTATGATGCAAACAAGAGAATGCGTTAGTATATATATATATATATATATATATATATATATATATATATATATATACATATAAAGTATAGGCTTGGCTTTGCAAACAAAGAGGCGGAAAATGCTGGTCAGGCAGACTCGACCATAGTGGTTGCACAGGAAGGCTTGTTCTGGGTTGGGTGCTGTAGTGACACCATGTTTTCTAGGTTTCCTTTTGTCCTCAAGACCAGCCCTGCATTTGGTCCGAAAAGAGGAGACAGCCTGGTGAATGTTACTTCTACATGCCGTTCTGTCTGAAGCTAAAGCGGACCATCCACAGTGGTCAATATTACAGACATCAAGGGACTGTTTCAATTAGTCCTTGTGCCTCTTCATTGGCCCTCCTCTGTCACAATTGCCAGTGGTGAGCTCACCATATAGCACAATCTTTGGAAGCCAGTCATCCTCCATCTTAGAGTTGTGTGCTGCCCAGTGCAACTCCTTCTTCAAAAGTATGGCCTCAATGCCCATGACTCCTGCCTGTTCTAGGACTTCAGCGTTGGGGATGTGGTCATTCCAGCGAATGTTGAGGATGGTGAAGAGGCAGCATTGATAAAAGCGTTCAAGAAGTTGTAGGTGGTGGCGGTAGGTAACCCATAACTCGGAACCGTACAGTAGGATGGTCAGCACAACAGCTCTATACACGTTGTGCACTTGTTCAAATGCTTGTTGTTCCAACCCCTTTTATATAACTTGCCAAATGCACCATTTGCTTTTGCCAGCCTGTTGTCAATTTCCTTGTCAACCTTTGCGTCCAAAGAGATGATGCAACTCAGGTAGGAAGAGTAGCTCTCAAACAAGTCATTCCACTGTCTTGTGGTGGGCCTTTAGCTGCCTCAGGTTGAACAGTCTGCCGTCTGTTTGGATTCGGATGTAGAGTCCTCAACATCAAGGTTTGTTGTGGCCCTTTGCAGCATCATACTGAAAAATAGGCTGAATAGGGTTGGTGCAAGGACACAGTCTTGCTTCACGCTGTTGTTTATTGGGAAGGGCTCAGATAGGTCGTTGTTGTGCCTAACTTGGCCATGCTGGTCTTCGTGTAGCTGGGTAATCATGTTGAAGAACTTGGGAGGACATCCTATATGTTCCAAGATTTGCCCCAGACCTTTCCTGCTCACAGTGTCAAACGCTTTGGTAAGGTCGACAAACGTCACATAAAGTCCCTTGTTCTGTTTTCTGCATTTCTCTTGGAGCTGCCTGAGAACAAAAACCATGTTGGTGGTGCTCCTTTTGGCTCTAAAGCCACACTGACTCTCGGGGAGAAGTTCTTCTGTGATAGTGGGCACCAGTTAAGGAGTACTCTTGCAATGATTTTCCCTGCGATGGAGAGCAAAGCTATCCACCGGTAATTGGAGCAGTCTGAATTTTCTCCCTTCTTCTTGTACATGGTGATGATGATTGCATCACAAAGTTCCTGTGGCAGTTTGCCTTGGCACCAGCAGCAAACAAAGAGCTCATCGAGTTTAGCATGAAGTGCTGGGCCCCCATGTTTCCAGATCTCAGCTGGGATCTGATCAACTCCTGTAGCCTTACCTTTTTTTAGCTGTTCAATAGCTTTTACACTCTCGTCGAGAGTAGGGATCTCATCCAGTTCTGTTTTCTTTGCTTGTTGTGGAATGGGATGGAGCGCTGAGACTGGAACTATGCGGTTAGCACAGAATAGAGTCTGAAAGTGGTCAGACCACCAATTCAGAATCAACACCTTGACTGTAAGGAGGGTTTGACCATCTGCACTTCGCAATGGGCTTTGGACCAGGTGTGAAGGGCCATACATGGCCTTCAGAGGTTCATAAAACCCTCTGTAGGTGCCGACATCTGTGCAATTCAGTTCTTTCAGTGAGGTTGGTCCACCACTGGTTCTGAATTTCTCAAAGCTTTCATTGGAAGTTGTTGCACACAAGACAGAAAGCTGCTTTCTTGTTAGGGCAAGACGGCTGAGCGAGATGCGCTTGGTGAGCGGATCTCTTTTCCAACAGTAATTCATGGATCTCCTGTTTTCATCAAACCAGTCTTTGTTTTTCTTTATGGAAAAACCACGGACCTCTTCAGAGGTCTGCAGGATGCTGGTTTTGAGATGTTCCCATAGAGCATCTGAGGAGGGATCCATGAAGCATCTGCAATCTTTTAGTCTTGACTGGAGATTCGCCTGGAAGTTGGCCTTCACTTCAGCTGACTGGAGGTTACTGATCTGTAACTTCTTCTTTGGGGCTCCTTTCCTCTTTGGTTTAGGATTCAAGTAGAGTCGAAGTTTGTAGCGCAGAAGACAGTGGTCCATATTGCATTCTGCGCTGGGCATCACTCAGGTGAGCAGGACATATCGTATGTCTCGCTGGCGCACCAGAATATAGTCTATAAGATGCCAGTGCTTGGACCGAGGATGCATCCAGGTTGTCTTTAGTCTATCTTTCTGCTTTTAAAACTGTATTGATGATGGTGAGTTTTTCTACTCATTGCAAAACTCTAGCAGAAGGAGCTTGTTGTCATTGTAGCTTCCAACACAGTGATTGCAAAGTACCCCTTTCCAAACTTCTGAATCCTTGCCTACTCTTGCATTGAAGTTGCCGAGGATGATGACCTTGTCGTCTGTAGGGACGTTTTGTATGAGATCAGGTCGGTGTAAAAATTGTCCTTTTCTGCAGGATCCGCTTGAATAGTTGGGGCATAGACACTGATAATTGTAGCATGCTGTTTGTTTTGAAGTGGGAGAAGCATAAAAATGATGCGGTCAGAGTGACCCTTTGGCAGGTTATCAAATTTGGAGGCGATATGGTTCCTGACCATGAAGCCAACACCAGAGAGACGTTTCTCATTTTCTGGTTTCACTGACCAGTGGAGGGTATAGCCTGCCCCATGTTCCTGCAGGCTTCCCTCCTCTGGGAGGCTGACTTCACTGAGGGCACCAATGGCAATAGCCAGCCTTGCTAATTTGTTGCCTACTAGAGCAGTGCACCGTTCTGGGCAACTGCTGTCTGTTGTGTCAAGCATAGTTCTGAGGATCCAACATGCGAGTTTCAGTCCAAGTACACCTTGTGAGGCAGGTGTGAGTCTTTTCTACTTTACTGAGCTTCGACCGCATTTGGAGATGCCAGTTGACAGCGGCTAGCCAACTGGGTGAAGTGGGGACGAGCTTTCTTTAGGCCACCTTTTCTAGTCCCCTCTCCATGTGGAGCCAGCAGTGCTGTTGCTAGAAAAGGATGCTTGGTCATTCAAGGTGCTGCCAAATTTTGCCGTTGTCTCCTTGGTCAGTATGAGATTTTAGTTGAGATGCAGTGTGCACAATACTGGTCCCACCCTTTACACTCAGTGTTTATCTGTCATGGCCTAGCAAGCTTAGATGGCGACAGTAAGGTCCTTGAGTCATAGGTGTTATATTGGAGTGTCCTTCTCCTAGATGGATGGCCTTACAGGGCAAACAAGCTGCATCTGCCTGCGTTTTAAATCAGAGTTTTCCTTCTCCTAGGCTGGCTGCCAACCAAGGCTAACGAGCCCAGCCTACCCATCCATTTATACCGTCAGACATTCGTTTGCTCCATAACATAGTAAGCTCTGTAAAAGCAAGAGGCACCAGAATGTGTTGCTACAGACACAGTAATGTAGGAGAGGCCATATGCAATGACCTCCTGATTGGCAAGCCAGCCATTGGTCATGCAGCAATCACTACACTTTCCCTGGGCGACTGGGCCATACGGCCCAGGTCACCTACCCCCATATATATATATATATATATATATATATATATATATATATATATACACATAGTAACTGTGTTTCCTCGCTGCATGAGGCACTGGTAGTATAAAGCAGAAAAGGAGGAAGATAAAAAGAGAAATATTAGTTTTGCTGTCAGGGCTTCTTAGAAGTAAGTGTTGTGTGTTTTATACCATAATTACATTGAGAATAATAAAATAAATGAATTAACCTAATTAAAACATTTCTATAAAACAAAAAAATGCCTGAAAAGTAATTTTTAATGCCACTCATTCAGTACCCACCTTTGTACCTTGCATTTACAAAAACATGTTTTAAATAGTATACATTTTTGCATTAAAAAAATGACCAAAATGGATTAATCTTGCTTGAAACCTTGTACTAAGTATATCAACGTATGTTTTTTTTTTCTGTACAGGTCCTGATTGTCTGGGCTGCCTCTGTAACCCAAATTATCAAACCAGTTGGGATTGATATGGACAGCTTCTGTTGCATATTACATGTACGTTTCTTGAATGTAGTTGACTTATTATTTATGCAAAATATACAGATTATACACTAATCTCACGACAGAAAATTTGTCTACAGAATTAGCACTAAGTTTGGCATTGTTTTGCAAATATTGACAAATTTTCAAATTATTAATATGTTCTACAATTCATTGTCTTATGCAACCAATGTCATTCAAGAAAAATCACCTGTTTGTGAGGTGTATATAATACATTTACAACATTAGCAACTGTATAAATGCATTTTTAGAGAAGATCAGAATTTTGAACACTCTGTTTGTGAATAGAGGGATCCATTTTGCCTTCATTACATTGCTTCCTGAGAGCCGGGTCATTAGTGTACTTTTTTATTTATCAGTGGAGGGTGTGGCGGGGAAGGAGGCAATAGCTATAGATTAGAAGGCTTGTTAGATAATTAGATTTTATTGATTTTGGATTGATTGAAATGGACACCACTTGAAGTAATAGATGAAAGCATTGCTCTTCAACCCCCTCTCTCTCTCACACACAGACTCCACCAAAGTATAATGAATTTCCCCTTATTTATTATGCTCAAAAGTTTTCAAATATCACATATATAGTTGTGAGCGTACGAGTTGTTGCTAACGCTGCGGGCTCGCGCAGCGAGTCGCGGGGCTCGCGTAGCGAGGGCACTGTGCCAGGTTCTCAGTTGCTGGCTTGGAGCGCCGCAGGCGCTCCATGCCAGCACCTGAGGACCTCGCAAAGCGAGGTCTTCAGTTGCAGCAACTGCGACCCTTGAAAAAAAAAGTTTACGTCCAAACACATTACGACACTCGCAAACAACATACGACACACGTTCAAACACATTACGACACTCGCAAACAACATACGACACACGTTCACACACATTACGGCCTCGCAACACTCGGACGCAACTCGCGAACATTACAAAATTACAAACACAATACATACACACAGCACATACATAAAAACCTTACCTACACAAACAGGAAGCACCCAGGACCTCAAAAATGCAACTTACAACTTAATTGCACTCAAAATAAAAGAGTTTCGACACTAAATAGTTTGTTAAGCGACAAAAAAAATGGCCGACGAATAAAACGAAAACGAGGCTACACACGCAAACACCATACGAGACACGTTACCACACATTACGACTTCGCAAACATCGGACGCAACACGCCGACATACAAACATTTAAAACTTAACAAAGACACACAACAAACACATAAAAAGCTTACCTACAGCAAGAGGAACCAGCCAGCACCTCAAAAAAACAAGTTACACCTACATTTAAATCAAAATAAACACTTTAGACACTAATACCATCGCTAAGCGAGAGAAAAAATGGCCGACGAACAAAACGAAAACGAGGCTTCAGACGTAACTACACTACACTTACTCGCAATAATGAAACACATACTATGCGGAACGTATCACAATCATATTAAACCCCATTTTGAACAGTAAGACGCCTAAAATGGCGGATGGAACGCAAATTGTAAGCTGGAACGCAAATAGCGCATGCGTATTGCGTTCTAACAGTCTCACTTTCCAGAACTTTCTACAAGTTTATAAATACTGGCTATTTCCAACTAAAAAATACATTTCTCCTCAGGTGATCAACGGAGTGACTTCTGAGATAACTGCTGCTTTTACTTGAGAAGACAATTCTTTACTAATTTACTACTTTACATTGTGCAAATTACAACTGACAGGTAAGCTATAATATATTACATTTTATTATCAGGTCAGGTCAAACAAATAAAAAAATAAACTAGGATTTATGTAGTCATCATGTATGGCACATTTATGTGTATAGGCTCCCAAAAAAAATTAAACAGAGCTTTATGTATAGTGACATCTGACACGCACATATATGTCTATAATGTATAGTGACATTTGACACACACATTTCTGTGTATTGCCCCTTCATAGTGACATGTGACACGCACGTATATGTGTATAATGTATAGTGACATGTGACACGCACATATATGTCTATAATGTATAGTGACAACTGACACGCACATTTCTTTGTATTGCCCCTTTATAGTGACATCTGACACCGACATATATGTCTATAATGTATAGTGACATGTGACACGCACATTTATGTGTATTGCCAATGCAACTAAATTAGCTTACAACAAAATCAGTAAACAACTACATTTTAATGACATTATATCTCATGTATACTGATATGTCACACGCACATATATGTGTATCATCTATAGTTACATCTCACACACACACATTTATGTGTGTTGGAAAAAAAAAATATAAGGTTAATTTAACCATTTAAATTTGACTCATGTATACTGATATGTCACACGTACACAAAATAATTACATTAAACTATGTAATGTGCTTCATGTATGTGACATATGTGTGTAGCCCCCAACAAAAAATAAGGTTAATTGAATTAATTTACTGCAATTCAATACATCAGATAAAGCTGAATCTTTCTATTTCTTTTAATATTCAAACAGACTCTGCATCAACAGCGTCTCTCAACAATTTGCACCGTGCACTGTGAAGCACAATCCCTTTTAAAGAACACCAACAAATTTGAAGAGGTAAGATACAACAACACATTACATGCTCAAAAGGCCATGCTTTGCTAGATGACAAATTATAAATATACAAATAACTATTTCACTTTCTTTTTCAAACAGACACTAAAAGAAGACCGGCGGATTAAGATTGGCAGGAGGGGACCGTCTGTCATTCAAAACTTCTATCAAGGTAAAGTATTAAGTATAAACAAGAAATAACCATGAGCCTTATTCAATTGCAACTTCCTCATTTGAATAGGGCTCTATATAAGCACATAACATTTTTTTTATACAGAACTTTTTAGTTACTGAATTTCTAACCACAATCAAGGTTTTCAATAACTAAAAACTTTGCTCAATAAATATGTTATGTGATTATATAGAGCCCTCTTCAATTGGCAAAATTGCAATTCAATGAGGACCTATATGTCTTTAATGGCCAAGGGCCTCACTCAAATGTGATTTGCCCATTTCAATAGGGCTCTATATAAGCACATAACATATTTTTCAAACAGAACTTTTTAGTTACTGAACTTCTAACCACAATCAAGGTTTTCAATAACTAAAAACTTTGCTCAATAAATATGTTATGTAATTATATAGAGCCCTCTTCAATTGGCAAAATTGCAATTCAATGAGGACCTATATGTCTTTAATGGCCAAGGGCCTCACTCAAATGTGATTTGCCCATTTCAATAGCGCTCTATATAAGCACAGAGCATATTTTTTAAAGGAAATTTTTCTTTTGTGAACACGTTCCTTTTGGATACAAGTTCACTAAATACAAAATTCCGTAAAAACATATGCTCTGTGCTGATATTGAGCTCTATTCCATTGGCCAAAACACAATTGAATGAGGAGCTCACAATATAACAAATGCAGTAACCAAAGGCCCTTATTCAATTGCTATTTTGGAAAATTAAATATGGCTATAAATAAGAACTTTTAGGCCCTTACTCTATTTTAACAAATATATGTGATGTGCTTATTTACAACCCTATTCAAATTTCTACATTGCAATTCAATTACGGCCTTAGAGTACTATTACATTGTAAAAAATGCAATTGAATGAGGGCCAAACTATGCAACATATGGTACACACAAAGGCCCTCATTCAATTGCAATTTGCCCAATTGAATAGGGCTCTAAATAACAACATAACAATTGCTTAAAACTAAGGTTTTAGTTAATAAAAAAATATCAAAAAAATTTTTTTTCAATGACTACAAAATTATTTTAACTAATATGCTATGTGCTTATTTAGGGCACAATTCAATTAGCCAAATCGCAATTCAATGACACACAAACTGCTACACACAAAACAGAATTTCTTATTCAATGTTTAACAACCTATAAGCCTTACAAATAACCAAAAATAAGAATAACAAAAGTGTTGTGCACCTAATAGCATTGTATAAAAAAGCACACAAACTCATAGCAAACTATATTAACATTCTTCTTTAATGTTTAACAACCTATAACCTGTACAATCAAGAAGAAATTAGTTTTGCACAAGTGATGCGCACCAAACAGGATTGTCAAAAAATAACACAAACACATAGCAAACTACATTAATTATATTATTTCATGTTTCACTAACTATAACCATCCAAATAAAGGTTAAATAAGTATACCACAAGTGGTGCGCACAAAACAGGATTGTACAAAAAATAACATAAACACATAGCAAAATAAATTCATATTCTTATTTAATATATCACAACCCACAAGCCTTACTAAGAACCTTAAATAAGAATAACAAAAATCTTGGGATTGTACAGAAAGTTAAAAAAAAAATTTTTGAAAAAAATAACCATAACTGATACAATACAGCAAAATTAATACATTTTTTACTTATTTAAAAGACATTTCACTCAAACAACATTTTCTATTTTACATTACAACAGATACTGCGTGAAGACAATCGGACGAGGACTTTTTCCACAGGACCGGACCATCGGACGAGGACTCGGACCAGACCAGCAGACGAGGAATTTCAACACAGGACCAGACCAGCAGACGAGAAATTTCAACACAGGACCAGACCATCGGACGAGGACTTTCACCAACAGACCACAACATCGGACGAGGGATATCGCCACAGGACCACAATATCGGACAGGGGCTATCGCCACAGGACCACACCATCGGACGAGGACTTCCGACAGAGGACCACACCATTGGACAACGATTTTGAAACGAGGACCAACAAACATTCGCATTTAAATCACACTTCAACCAAGGTAAACTATAATAACTACTAAAGTATAACACTAAAGAAACTGCTTTCAGTTGCATCCGTCTCAACAGAAAAATAAATTAATTAATTTACTATCTCCCTTATTTTATTTAAATTGCTACTATGCAATACATAGCTCAATAACCACATCACTTTTTTTTTCAGCAAAGAAGTTTTGCAGTGGTAAATATCTATCCACAAAAAAAGTTTTTAATAAATAAAACCATTATTTTAAATAAATATGTTACATGCTTCTTTACAGCAGTATTCCATTGGACAAATTCTGAGCCACTGAAGACAGGAATTATAAATTTAACTAAATATCAATGATACATTCATGATTTGCCTTTTATTTCAACAATTGTGCACAATAATCTTTAACAGGAATTACAAATTTAAATATACACAATTACATTTATTTGTTTCCGTTTACAGATTAATATGGCTGATAACGAGACCAAAGAAGAGAAGAAAAGACGTCAAACTAGAGAAAGACAAGAGAGATGGGCCGCCCAGCAGACACCGGAGGAGAAAGAAATTCGAAGAGAAAAAGAACGCAAAAGACTTGCAAATAAAAGAATATCAGCTGCAAAAATGAAAGATACAACCAAAATAAATAAAAAAATAATAAAGCATTTACAAACTGTTCCTACAACATCAGATGACATTTTACAACATACCAGTCAAGACAGACCAAAAAAAAAAACTACAAAAAAAAAACATTTACAAACTCTTACTAAAAACTTACAGGAAATTTCAACCGAACAAGTCCAACATATACCAAGAAAATCTACGAAAAAAACTAAACATTTAGAACCTGTTGTTGAAACTTTTCATGACTTTTCATCTGATGAATATCAAAGTCAACATCCAATATGCATTGCAAATTGTCCTTTAATGAAGTCTTTAGCAGTAGAGGTTCATAGTTGTGGGGACATGACTACTCAATGTCAATTTTGTGAGGCTTATTATTTTAAACAGGAGAGACCCCGAGATGGACAATTTATTAGTTGTTGTCAAAAAGGAAAGTTCAAACTTCCACAAAGGAAACAATTTCCAACCTATTTACTAAATATTATGACTGAACCTACTTTTCCAAATTACAAAAATTTTAAGACAAACATAAGATCCTACAATAGTGCCATATCATTTGCATCTATGGGGGCAACATTGGCTGCTAATGTACCAGGACATGGTCCTTACTGTTTTAAAGTCCAAGGACAAATTTATCATCGGACTTCACATTTACATCCAGAGGAAGGAGAGCAAAGAAAATTCGCTCAACTATATGTCCTAGATACAATGGAAGCTGTTGACCAACGTATGCAGATGGAAGAAAATAAAAAATGCTTACCCAGTGTTTTTATAGAGCTAAATAACATTATGGACAACAATCCCTACAGTAAAGCTTACAAAAAATTGGCAGAAGTAGAAAATGAACAACTACTTCATGCACAAAGACATCAATTACCCATGCCAAAGGTTAATATGGTGCTTAAAAGAGACAGACATACTGATAAACGTCGTTATAACTTGCCAACATCAAATGAGGTTGCAATGGTCTTTCACAATGACGAAGGAGAACCACCATTTCAAAGAGACATTAGAGTATATCCCAGAAATGAGGACCAACCATTTATTAATATTAATATCTTAAGTCCAAATTTAGATCCAATGACATATCCCATCTTTTTCCCACACGGAGAAGCAGGTTGGCAACCAAAATTAACCCTTCCCAGTTACCCAAATGCTAAAGCCAGAATCCGAAATAATGTTTCTATGCTTGAATTTAAAGTTGCTCAAATTGCCATTAGAGATTAATTTAATCCCATTTTATGTGGTGGAAAACTAACACAACAATGGATTATTGATTCATATTTGCAAGTTGAGGCAAATAATTTAAACTTTATAAAATATCAACAAGATAAACTACGTGTAGAACAATATTGTGGACTCATGGACTATGTTGCTGACGTGGCTACAAGCAGAGACATGACAGCTGGCAAAGCCATCATTTTACCATCTTCCTTTCAAGGATCTCCTCGAAATATGAGAGAAAGATACAATGATGCTATGGCTATTGTGACAAAATTTGGAAAACCAGATTTATTTGTGACATTTACATGTAATCCACAATGGCCAGAAATTAATCAAAATCTACTTCTTGGACAAAGTGCTTCAGATCGACCAGATTTAGTAGCCAGAGTTTTTAAGATAAAATTAAATGAATTAATACGTGACTTTACTATAAATCAGTTATTTGGCAAATGTCTTGCTTATGTATATACCATTGAATTTCAAAAAAGAGGCCTTCCACATGCACATCTTCTCATAATACTTCAAGAGAAAGATAAATTAGATACTTCGGACAAAGTGGATGCAGTCATAGTTGCTGAACTACCGGATCCAGAACTATATGGTAGACTATATGAGATTGTTACTCATCGCATGATTCATGGACCCTGTGGAGACCTTAATCCACAATCACCATGTATGGAAAATAATCAATGTTCAAAAGATTTTCCAAAAGATTATAGAGACAAAACATATGCCAATTGTGATGGATATCCACTTTATAAAAGAAGAGAAGGAGATAGTGCCATTATTCGTGGAAAAAAAGTGGACAATAGATATGTAGTACCCTACAATCCACATTTACTCATGAAGTACAACGCCCACATCAACGTAGAAGCCTGCACTTCCATCAAATCCATTAAATATGTCTACAAATATATTTACAAAGGTTACGATGCAGCTACTGTAGTCGTCAAAAGTGCAGACAACCCTGAAAGTAGTGAGTTAGTACATGATGAACTTGCATCTCATGTAGATGCTCGCTATGTCAGTGCGCCAGAAGCTATGTGGCGGCTTTTAAAATTTGAAATGCATGATAGATCACATGCAGTATATAGGTTAGCAGTACATTTGCCACAACGACATTTAGTCTATTTCCATGCTGGAAATGAAATGAATGCATTGGCCCAAAGTGAAGATCGTCACACTACACTAACTGCATGGTTTGCATTAAATTCCACTGATGCTCAAGCAACACAATACTTATATATTGAAATTCCATATCACTATGTTTTTGTGAATGGATTATGGAGAGCAAGAAAAACCAGAGGCAATAAAATAATTCCACGAATTTACACAGTCAGTCCAAGAGATGTTGAACGATTTTGCTTACGGATATTACTTTTAAATGTTCCAGGAGCACAAAGTTTTGAACAATTAAGAACTGTTAATGACATTGTATATGAATCCTTCCATTTAGCTGCAAGACATAGAAACTTACTCGCTGATGATACAGAGTAGCACAATGTCAAATGCCACGACAGATGAGAGAACAATTTGCTTTTATTTGTATCTTCTCAAATGCTCCAAATGCATTAGCTTTGTGGGAGACTTTTAAAAGTAATATGGCTGAAGACTTTATGCGACGATACAATGAACCCATTGCACACTTAAAAGCCTTAATGGAAATCCAAGAAGTCTTTTTAACTCATGGATTAAGTTGTGCAAGTTTTAATTTGCCTGATCCAGGTCTAATAGATGACATTAACTTTGAAGACTATGACATTCAACTACAAGCAGAAAGAACAGAAGAAAGACTTGCAACTTTAAATACACTACAATTGCAAGCATTTCATGCCATTAAAAATGCTATAGATGATGACATGGTGACAGAGCGTTATTTCTATCTTGATGGACCTGGCGGATCAGGAAAAACATATTTGTACAATTTATTAATGAGTTCAGTACGAGCACAAGGAAAAATAGCAATGGCGTTTGCCACTACTGGAATTGCTGCACTTTTATTAGAAGGTGGAAGAACTGTTCATAGTGGATTTAAACTGCCAGTGCCTAATTTGGAAAATTCTGTGTCAGATATTCGCATGACATCCTTACAAGCAAAGAAATTGAAGAAATGTAAATTAATTATAATAGATGAGGCCACAATGATGTCATGCTATGCCCTCCAATGTATTGACCGTTTGCTTCGTGAAGTCATGGATAATATTTTTCCATTTGGTGGAAAGGTAATGTTGTTGGGTGGCGATTTTAGACAAACATTACCTGTCGTTGTACATGGAAATCGAACAGACATTATTGAAACATGTATAAAGTCAAGTACAGTATGGAAACATTTTACCCATCTTCAACTGCAACAAAATATGAGATCAGAAGGCCAAACTGATTTCAATAATTGGCTTATTAAAATTGGAGAAGGCAGAACAGAAAAAATACTACATTTACCTGACGACACTGTAGAGATCCCACCTCATATGATTTGTCAACAAGATATTATATCGGCTATATTTGAAGGGAGCATAAATAACGAAGAATATTCCGAGCTTGCCAACCAAGTTATACTGACGTGTAAAAATAAAGATGCATTAATACTCAATAATGAAATCTTAAAAAAAATTAATGCACCACAAAGAAATTATCACAGTGCTGATTCTGTACTTGCTGATGACAATGAAAGTCAGGCAAACTTTTCAACTGAATTCATTAACTCTTTAACTCCTTCTGGAATGCCACCACATATTTTGCAGCTAAAGAAAGGTGCAATTATCATGTTACTGCGAAATATGAACCCCAAAAAAGGCCTATGCAATGGCACAAGATTAATTGTTCAACAATTAAAGGACCATTTTATAGATGCTGAAATTTTAACTGGGACACATAAAGGAGAGAGAGTTTTCATACCAAGAATAGATTTAGCACCAAGTGAAAGTAGTTTCCCTTTTATACTTCAAAGAAGACAATTTCCCATTATTATGGCATTTGCCATGACCATTAATAAATCACAAGGTCAAACTTTCAAATCTGTGGGTATTTACTTGGAAGAACCAGTTTTTGCACATGGTCAATTGTACGTTGCGTTGTCACGCTGCAAAAATCCACAGGCTATTAAAGTTTACATTGAAAACAATGAAAGTCAAGGTGATTTATTAGAAGATGGACGTATTTTTACTAAAAACATTGTCTACTATGAAGTACTATGACTTTGCAGGATACAAACTAAAGCCATGCAAACATTTTGAAAAAACATTCAAAAATACAAAACAATTGGTTGTTTAATTCAGTCATAATTAATGGAAGTCATGTTTATGGATAATTCGCCTCACAAAATACTTGCCTTGCATTTCTATGAAAAATTATGTTAAAATGTTAAGTCACTATGTTAATGTTTCTAATGTTACAAGTTTAAAAACAATATTTTCAAGTTATTTCATTCAACATATTACAAAGTTCATCTTAAGAGCTCAAGCACCTTTTAAGTCACAATGTAAATATTCTATGTTATCTTAAGATTACTACCTACATTAATGTTTATCGACAGTTTATGTGCTCTGTAATGAATTACTTTAATTACGTACGGTTTAAGGAGAGTTTTTACTTTATGCCGTCCTCTACATTCAATGTATATTAAACTTAACAATTATTCTGATATAAATTGCATGTTAATACTGATTAATTTCAAGTTAAACTGTTTTTACATTCAAATGTTAATACTTTTAATTCAAAATTATGTTACAAAATGTATTTACTATGTTCCTGTTTATAATGTTCAAAATTAGACAAATGTTTTGCAAAAATCACAAAGTTACATAAAAAATAAAGTTCCATTTTAAAAATATATACTTTCAAGGTTATTGCTTACATATATTTTAAACTTCATGTTAAAATTTGGTACGTTTAAAAAAGTCTTTTTACTTTTTACTTTTCTCTGGATTCTATGTATATTAAAGTGAACAATTCTTCAGATACAAATTTCATTTAAAAAAACCATTACATCAACGTTTTACAAAAATACATCTTCATATCACAATACTTACAAGGGTCAAAAATGTATTTAAATAACTAAACAACTTCACAAACATATACATCACATTGCCGTCATTTTTTGACGGGCAAGTCGCTAGTAAATATGTATATGGGGTCTTTTTGCACGGTGGACCTTCAGCAAATAGTTGAAGCATTTTTTTGTCAGTTATCTGAAACCGGATTTGGAAAGAAACGTCTTGGTTTCCAGCTTCTTAGTTATCGCTTTAATCAATAAAGATAACAAGGTCACATTGCTTCTTGGTAGTATGAACTAATGCTTTATTTTAAATGGAACTTTCCATAAACAAATAATTGCTGAAAAAATTAGTTGTCAGAGAGATTAAAGATTCTTTGCTTTAATGAGAGACATAAATTACTGATGATTACCTGAGGCATTGATTCCTTTGGTCCTGAGTAAAGTGAACAGTTCAGAGAGACATAAAGCATGCTCAATATGCAGGCAACCAATCAACCAATGGCTGAATGTCTCAAGGACTTATCAGTAATTAATGTTAAGGATCTTTCCTTAACAGAGATCAAAGTCATTTTTTGTATGTTGATCAGAAAGGCTGACTGACAGCCCAAAGGGCAAACTTCAATGTTAGTTTACTGTAGGAAAACACATCCAGTGGATAAAGTACATGTGGTTACCTATAGTTTGAAACCTCTGCTGTGCCACTTTAAAGGGACTCTTTAGTTATTTTTTTTTTGTTTGTTTTTATAGAAATGTTTTATCCTCCTTAATGAACACTTTACTTCTAAGAAGCCCCCAGAGTAACCTTTTCTCACCTTCTGGAATCTCCCCCATTCTTCCTGTTTTCTCTCATATAGGATGGTATGTTTAACAGCTCTGACCTAAGGCCTCACCCACAGGTGTGGGCTTCACACTACCAGTGTCTCATGATGCTCAGATACACAGCAGAGAAGTATTAACCTCTTGTAGTGCATGCAGAGAAGCTGTGTCCTCCACTCTTCATGTCATTTACTACACACAAATGGGCCCTCAATTTATTGTGCTTCACATACATCTACCATATCATTTCTTTGTGAGGCTCAATTTCCACTGAACTCAGTTTTTCAACTCAATGTTTTATGAAAAAAATCAGAACAGATCATTTTAGATACATTCTGGGATTAAATAAATATTTATATGTAACTGATTTTAAAAATAAATAGCTTGCATGTTGTTGAGGTATAATTAATGGGCTACTATGTGCTATGCTAAGGTTAAAAAATTGGTTAATCTCTGTTATTTTAATCAGCCTTACAAATAATC
The DNA here is from genome assembly GCA_027410445.1 of Discoglossus pictus. NCBI lineage: Eukaryota > Metazoa > Chordata > Amphibia > Anura > Alytidae > Discoglossus > Discoglossus pictus. Next base: position 26,073,022 of record CM050173.1, on the reverse strand, counting down.
ATCCTGAGATGTTTAGTGCAATGTACCATCTTGTAATCAAATGTTCCTCACTTCTTACGTTTTCTGTTTCTATCAGAATCACAAATCAAAAATATGAGCATATTCTCCGGGAAATTAGCCAACTGTTTATTTGTATCTTGACCTGTAAATTGTTCTTTTTGCAGAAAAAAAACCTGATCATTTGTAGTTTTCATACGTAACCAAAGCAGTAGGTGAAATTATAGCTAATATAATTGTTCAATTTTGCAAAGAATAAATGAAGACATTTTAGTTCTACTTTCTGCTGTGATCATTGTGTCCTCTCTGAGCACTCCGATAACAAAGAGAGAGGTGTGCATCGAAGAATGAGTGAAGGTCCCATGTAGCGGGGAAAAGCACTTATCCTGAGCAGGGTGATTTCCTGCCCTAACACGTGAAATGTTCTTAAACAATTACATGATTTTCCCCATTATTCAAAAGCAGTATAATTAGCTTGCTGATTGTATATGACTTAAAAATTAAAACAGAAAGAAAAAAATAATGGTGTAAAATAAACACAGCACCCGTAACATCATTATATTAAAATAGCTCATAAACTCACATCCGAGCCTTATCTTGGAAAGTCATAACATTGGAATTCAATATATGGTTAATATCCCTAGGGAAGATCACATCATTTTATAAATAATAAGAGAAGTCTGTTGATAACTAAAGCTAAAAATATGTACTATAAGCATGCATTAAAAAATATATTGCAAGCATATTTTGTAAGGAAATCTTCAGCGATCAGTGGCGTAGCTAGAGCTTTTGCTGCCTGGGGCTACCCCAGAGTTTGATGCCCCCCCCCAACAAACTCAGCGGCAGCCCCAGGTCGGAAAAGCACACTCAGACACACACACACTCACAGACAGACACACACATACAAACTTACACTTACTCACAGACACACACACTCACTCACAGACACATACAGACTTACACTCACTTGCAGACACACACAGTCACAGACACATACAGACTTACACTCACTCATAGACTTACACAGACACACACTCACACAGATACACTTATTCACACAGACACACACTTACAGACAGTCATAGACACACACTCACTCACACTCAGACACACACAATCACAGGCTTACACACTCACAGACACTCACTCACTCACACAGATACACACTCACTCACACACTTACAGACACTCTCTCTCACAGACGACACACACTCGCAGACACACTCATAGACACTCACAGATTTACACTCACACACACAGAGGCACACACTGACACACGCATTCACACAGACAAACAAACACACACACACGCACGGGGAAGGCATCAGCAGAAACTGACCGGCGTTCTCGCCAAGATTAATGCCGCTCCCAAGCAGGTTGTGTCTGGGGCGGTCCACCCCCCGCGCCCCTTCCTTCCTATGCCAGTGTCTGGGATGATTTAATCTCAAAAACATAAAACTGAGGAAACCTCAGTATCATAATATAATACTTTCATTTTTTTCTCATTTAAATGCTCTATATTTATTTGTGGTTGTTAAATCAGATATATTATTTCTGCATCTGTGAAAGATTAACCACTTTGTACTGATCTGTGAAACTATTATCAAAGCATTATTTATTGCCAGATCACCTTAGTATTGTTAGATGAATGAATAATATAAAGGTAATGTTTAAAAATGAGTTGTTAAAAAGAGTCGCTAGTATGGATTTGTAACATTACAAAGGAATAATAGTTCAAATATCACAATTAAGCAGTTAATAGAACTCTACCAATTCCCCTATCCACCCCTTGGTGGTCAATAAAAATGCCAAAAATCTATGTAGATGATCAGATCACCCTATGGAGATCAGATCACCTTGCTATAAAGTCATTATCTGCCATCTTTAACCTGCTCAGCCTTACACATAACATGATTCCTATGATTGCTCAGCTGAGGTTGACTCTGTCTGTACATGAAGTTGTGTGGGAATCCAAAATGTAAAGGACCAGTGTAGATAAGGAAACATTTCATGAAATGTCCTAAAAACTAACATTAGCAGCTATGTCATGGGCATAAAAGCAGTTTCAGAGAAAATTGTATGTTTTGCCGATTCTGCCTATCCTTATAAGCTGGCAGGATAGATATACTTCCTTTTTCAAGGCAAAGGGTGTGGTTACAGAGCAAGACAAGCAAAGCTTGCAAGTATACATGCAAACTGTCTCTATTGAGCATACAGTATCTTATTTTTATCCATCAATGGATCAACGATTCCGCCTCCTTCGACACTTTTCCAAACTACCAGGAAGAGTTGAAGATACAAACCTGGCATCCATTAGACACAAGCAGTATGTACTAATGTAAAGGATTGTGTCAAAACATATATGCCCACAGTTTACACAGTTGTTAATGTTAATTTGTTACAAACTTCACAAACCCATAAAGTTTTTCCCAATCTACAGATGGAGTGAAAAGCAGTTTGAACATGAACAGTAATTCAACTCCAAGATTCCATCTGGGTACCTGAACATACCTCATACAACAATAGGTTAGAACATGTGAATGCAGTTTCTTCATTTATTTTTATGATTTTTTCAATAAAAAAAGTATTATTCTCCCAGAATGAGTTCTGTAGTTTTTTGTCCACCATATTTTAGCTTTAATAGACAAATCTAAAGTGAAAATGTTGGTGTTAAAAGGTGGTAACTTGTTAACCAATTAATTAATAACAGTTATTTGAGTCATATGATAGTTATATTGAATGTAATATTATCAAATCAGAAAATAATTACACTCAACAGAGTAAAATTGATAAGGAATGTAGCCATTTTTTATTAAAATAATATAACAATGCTCACTTAGCTGCACAGTTTACATGTCTTGTTATATTCTTATATTCTTTCGAATATTTAATTCTGCGTATCCTAATAATGATAATATAGAACTTTCTTTTGTATATTTTATCACCAGAAATTTGTGATAATGAATTCAAACTCTTAAGATATCTTAAACTGAATATTTTAAAAATATATTTATGTTTTAATATATTAGTTAGATGTTTTCAGTCATTTATTTATGTTTTTAGTCGGTATAAAATTAAAATATTTTTTTGTGTCAACGTCATTTTTATTTTTGTTGAACTAAATTGTGTTAATTTATGTTTCTTTTAATGTTGGATCCAAATGCTTCAATCCTCTAGATGGGTGTAAATGACTGTAAAATATAAAAGGCAGGGTGAGGAGAGAAAAGGGACCACCTAGTATAGTATGAAAACACTAAATGGTCATGACGACAATACATTTAATAAACTTCAACTTACAAAACAGTGGTAATGCAATGGTATCAGCAAAATAACATAACAAAATCTTACATGTTTTGTCCAAATAGAACTTCTTCAAGTGTATTGCAGATTATACTCTCCTCCCTCTCCCTTATATATTTTACAGTTGTTTGTCAAGTATGTATAAAACTAACAGTATATCGTTTTTTGGGGGGAAATTTGAAAGTTCTGCTTATGAGTACAGGAATCGATTTTTTTTTATTACATCACATGCTGAGAGCTGGATGATGGATGTGTGTTTTTAGTTATAAGTGGAGGCAAGCGTGGGGGAGGAGGACACAGGCCGAAGTAACTAGATAAGATTTCAATTGACACCACACCCCTTCCCCCTCAATGGCCCTGGAACAGGATGTTGCATGAAAGGATGCAGCCATTGCTCTCTCACACACACAATGCATCATGTATCCCTCCCTGTCCTGCAGAAGCATCAAAATGTATGACTCAAAGTTTTGAAACATATATCTATTTTCATTATGCAATGATCCTTCAAACATGACTATATACCCTTTGTCTGGGTGCCCAACTGCAAATTTGAAAGTGGAGACAAGTAGACTCAACTTAAAATGAGGAGCCACAAGGAGCTACAAATCATAAGGAGAGAGATTGGGATAACAATTGGCTTCATTTATAAAATCCTTGTGTTGAAGGTTTGTCAGATACTGCGCATCTGCTTATGTTCTCCAGTTCCCACTACAAGCCAAACAGCAGCAAGTACTTCTAAAAAAAACAAAGGACTCAATTGAAGTCTAATGAGGGACTTTGGGATAGAAATAATAGACAGAGTAGATTTTTTTTTTTCTGTCATCACATCTATTTTTCTATATCGTTCCAATGAGTAAGGTCATGGCATGACTGTAAATATAAAGATGGTATGAATGTTGGTCAGAAATCAGTAAAAAAATGTGTGACAGGTATAGGACAGTAAGAAATAATGATATAATTATCATATTATATTATTTTGAAGCAGGCAATGAAATCAAACCAAGACAAAGCAAATAGGATGTCTGTATGTATTGGTAGAGGAATTAGCAGCAGAACAAGACAGATACTAATGTCATTCTACAGATTCCTAGCAAGTCTTCGCCTAGAATATGGTTTTCACTTTTTATTGAATTGTTTCCATGTTGTTTTAAGCAGATGTCATGCAATATAATTACAAAGTATAATTAGGTTGAACTTCAACCTTTAGTTTATTTTTTCATAGATGTTGTAAAAGTAGATATATGAAATACATATATTTGGGATATCTTGTAGGAGATCTATCCTCTACCCATTATATACAACAATGTCCAAAATGGTGAGAAGTCTGCTAAATAATTACTCAAACTAGTATTTTGGAAACTCCCCTTAAAAGACCATTGTGATAGTCCTCTTTTCATAATATTTAAGCAGTAATGATCATAATAAACTACTTTTTTTTGGTTTGTATTGATTAAAACAGTTGATTTTGTATGATAAAACAGACACTAAGAACTGCCTACTGGAAGCATTCAATATATTATTTATCCTTCTGAGTTTCACAGTAATATTCAGTTACTGCATATACATGTGTGTAGTTGGATGCTCATTTTTTTGCAAACACCTGTTTGGCAAATGTATTATACATTTAATATTAGTTTGGGAATTATTTTCCCGGTTACGTAACTAATACTTATAAGCAGATGGTTATTATTATCTGTAATTTTTTATAATTTTATTTTCTTGCTTGTTTTTATGTTATAGCATACTGTATGTGTCTGAGTATCTACCTCTGTGGCAGACTAGTATTTAATCTTTCTGAAAGAGCTACAGTGAGGCAATCAGGTAGTCCTGAAATAAATGCTCATTTGGTGTTCTCAAGGGAAACTATGAGAGACCACTGAGAAAAGTTCTCACTGGTCCATAGTGGCTAAAAAGTATATCTGTGAATGTTGAATTACACTTCTGTATCTAATCCAGCTAAAGCCTGGCCAGAGCGACTAATAATTACTTAGACCGTTTTGGCACTTGAATCTGACCTCCAGACTGAGATTTTCCCCTTAAAGGAATATTGCAATTCAAGATAATAGGTTATCCAGTATGTACCAACCTAACAATATTAGGAGCCATGGACATGAAACATTTTGGGGAAAATCTAACATTTTGAAGACTCCTTTTCTGAGTATAGGAATTTATTTTATGTTTGTAACATCATAGTTTAGAGCTGTGTGATGGGGAGGGGTGTTTTTAGTTATCAGTGGAAGAAGTCCAGAACCTTTGTTTCATAACAAGGTAAAATTGACATTGACACCACACGCCACACCCTCACTGCAGGATATTGCAACAAAGGATGCAGCCATAGCTCTCTAATACACACTACCCCCATCAATGTATCATTGAACCCTCCAGGATCCTGCAGAGGCATCCCATACCTTCTCCCTCATTGGCCCATAAGCCAGAAGCATTTGATGCTCTCCAGAATGTTAACACCTCTCTCTCACACACAACTTTTCTACTGATGCGTGGTGGGTCACTTCTGGGTCCTGCAGACATATCAGATTTTTTTTTTCAATTTTACATTTACTATATGACTTTTTTATGCTTAATTATGCTCATAGTCAGCCTCCAAGTTTTTAAACATTGTCTATTACAGTGTTTCCCAACTCCAGTTCTCAGGGACCACCAACAGGTCACATTTAAGGCATATCTCTACTTGCACACAGCTGAGTTATTCAGAGGCTCAGTAATGCTGATTAACCACCTGGACTTAAATAATCATATCTCCTGTGCCCAAGCAGGGTTATGCCTACAATGTGACCTGTTGGAGGTACCTGAGGACTTGAGTTGAGAATTACTGGTCTATTGTGCAGTGGTCCTTTAAATAGAGATTGTAGTGGTAAAATAAATTGCCTTTATCAGCTCTAGTATATCATGTTATTAAGTATTCCTTGTTATTTAATTTGATTCTGCATTCCAACAGCCTCTAGTATAGGCGCCAGCACCATATAACTACATGTACCACTGGGAAGCCACTGGCTGTGCTGTGTGCAGAATTTGAATTAACCTCTTGATGCCACACAACACAATAACTCTGATTGGAGGAGATAGAAAGGCACTCAGTAGGTGAGCAAAGGAAAGATTAGAAAACGTATTTTTGTATATCTTTACAACAAAATCAGAGGTGCTCAATCTGAGAACGGACAATTCCTGAAGCAGGTTTGTCCTATAGGTCTGGTTACCTACACAGAGAGCACTTTTAGCCACTTGTGCCCTTCACAGGGAGAAATATCCTGTAATATAACAGTTTGGTCTCACTCAGAAGAATGACCCAGCCTAGAAATACCAGGCAATTCTACCCTGAAAAGGACAGCAAACCACAGACGCGTTTTGGCCTCTGTGGGCCTCGTCAGTGAGGTGCAGCTTTGTATCTTTACATAACTGGACTAAGAGGGTTTTCATTATGCTAGAAATAACATATACTTTTTTAAGGATCACCATCACAGTCCCTGTAAAGGGGCGGCAGTAAGTGTTCCTGAAAGAAGCTACTTGTATTTTGTTTTGTTTTTTCTTAAACGTGTGTATCTCAAGCAGCCTCCTACAGCAAAAATCTGGAATTATGAATAGGATTTATGTACTGGATTTTTTCTATTTTTACCACAAGCCACTTTATGTGCCCTGTTACCTCTTCGCTACATTTTAAAAATACAACAGACATTTTCTCTTACACTATTATTTTATTTAAGAGATATCTTTATTCTATAACTACTTGAGTCCATTTTAGCCAGCATGGGTCGGCATGTTTTTCTGGAGCAGCAGGCAGTCTGAAGCTACTGGTACAGAGCCATTATAGATATAAATATATATATATATTTATATATATATATATTATTTTTTTTTGTATATTTTCTTACATATTGGAGGACCGGCTACACTACCAATTAGAGGCTCTAATTTTTTACTTCTTCTATACCAACTCCATATTTGGCAAGACAGGAAAACAACAAAGAAACAACTTACCAATTGGACTCTGTTCCATAGTCTTGTACTCTTATAATACTACACGTACATTAGAGCCTACATTAGCAAACATATTGCTCCTTTGGGGGTGTCCACCTGTCCCTCATTTATTTATTTTCACCAGGAGAATGTGCACTTTTTCCACCCCATAATCATATCCTTTTCTACTCAAACATTGGGCACTCAAGTAAACAGAGCCCCATTAAAAGTGGCACACCTCCGTCAACATTGAGGGAACTCTCTAATAAGTAACTGGACACCTTAGCATTTAACTACTATCCAGATCCTGAATATCTAAGATTGGAACAAATACCAGTTGAAGGAACATCTAGTCCACCACTGTATCATAGACCATCTGAAACATCACACCCAACCCTGCGCTACATCATAGCTGGGGTTATCTACCCAACACCATCATATACTGTATATATACATACTTACGGTGGCAGTTCTACATGTTTACAGTGGCAGTTCTATTTTAAGTGTATCTGGCACTTTCTGACATAGAATATAAAATACATAAATATGAATGAGCCTAATTCCCCCTGCTTTCAATTGATTCTGTTTTTTGTGATATGTTAATATATTATTTATTTATATTATTTTTATTATTATTGGATGCCACTGAGTGTCTACAGAAAAGAAAATTGCAACCAGAATGCTGTTATTTATAAATGCCTGCCTTATATTATTTCTGAGGTTATTATGGGACTAGCACAATTGCAGATTTAAATATGTGTCATGTATTCTGTTCTATTACCATCTTTTTAATATGAGTACAGTAATATAAAAAGCAAGGTGTGATTTTAATTTAGTACTATGATAAAATATAAAAAATTATTAATTTAGTTTGATGGCACACAATTCATTATTTAGTTCATGGAAGATATTTGCCATGGATTGCATGTTTGTGTCACTAGTACAGTGTACATTATTTTATTTCTTTCTCACCAAAAAACAGCATAATTATAAACAACTGATGTAAAAATCAAAAGATGTTCACATAATATTATGTATAAGGATAAAACAAACACATGTCAGTAAACTGCCATATACAGAGTGACTTGGTGAATAAAAGAGGATTCCAGAATTATGAGTCACACTTCAAATAAACATGTTATGGTTGCTGTGTTCAAAATACCAACAATGGAATTGATCCCATCCCAGCTGGACAGCAAGTAATACATAGACAAACTGTGGATGTGCTTTGAAGAAAGAAAATATCTTTCTGAGTACACTTATATGTCTCGAGTAACACAGGAGACACAACATTTCTCAGGGCCCAGTATTTCCATTGCAACAAAGGATGCTGAGTAGTGGCATGCTAAGTAGGCTCAATACATATCTCCTTATAATGTACATAAAAGTAAATAAAGGAACAATATATTAATTGAAATCCTCGTTTTGATGAAGTGGGAAAGCTTCATGTCTCACTATCTGAATCTTGTATATCACTCAGAGTTTCATGGAATAATTCATCAACGAACCAAATTGTGCTTTTAAAACCAATATACATATAAATGCATCGTGATACCTATATGCTGATTACGGATGCACAAAGAAAGCTCTTCTAAGTGAAAATCGCTAGTCTCTCTTTATTACAATCTTACATTTTATTAAATGCATTTAAAGGTTCACTGTACTTTTAGGAAAATGTTACATATTTCTGAACAAACTAATACAATTATTGTCTGTGTAAACAAAGAGTATAAAAGCATATATATAAAAATGCTTAATTTTAGAATATTCTGCTTTTGTCTGGAGGCTGCCATTGTCGGGCTCCATTACATGGCCCTCATACGAACTCCCATAAAGTGGTTACCTAGCTACAGCAGTTCTTAAGGGACAATGTAAGTAGCTATTATATGACTCAAGCAAAAGATCATATGTAAAAGTTACTGACTCAAGCCCTACCCATAATAAATATCTAAGAACTGCCCCATTGGGGTCCCAATGGATACCTATTGTCCCTATTTCTTATGGGGGTCTCTACCCAAGGGCCCTGTCGCTATCTCCCCATGGGAATCAATATAGATCCCAGACCATAGTATATAAACTATGCCATGGTGGGTCCCTCATGTCATAGATGAGGTCACTATCTCCATAGAACTTCTCATAGACCAATATGGAATTTCTGAGAAATGCTCCACTTTAGACAAAAAAAATATTCATCATTCTCTTTAAGAAATAAACATAAAAAGCTAATTGATTTTGGAGTGACATAGCCCTTTTAACAATGTTTAGCATTTAAAATACAAAGATAAGAAAAGAGGTAAGGGAAGAATCAGACTGTCACAGATTAGACTTAAATTTAAGTTTATTGTTAGAACATGTATTTGATAAAGTACTTATTAATAGCACTGGTGTTACATTATACTAGTGAGAAAGTGTCACTTGAGTATTCATAAGTTAATTAAAAAGGTGCGTAATGGCCAGGCTGCAATGTGGTTTGACTTTGTTAACTTTTTGAGATTCCATGTTGGAATACAACTACCCCAAGTATAATTTGCACCCTAGAGGTTCTTCAAGGATGTTCTTTGTTGCTGTTGTCTGGAGAATTTCACAAACTTCTGTCCAAAGTTCTTCGGGTATTGTCTACCGTGTCTAGTTCCTTAAATCTATTATTTACCTTCACTGCATATGCACAGGGTGTATTATTTATTTCATATCTGCTTGATCTGGTGATTTTCTCTATTTCCCTCAGTTTATGAAGTTCATGGTCTGAGCCGCAGTGAGCTCCAGCATATGTTTTTGCTAAACGTATAGAGCTGCTCCATCTTTGGCTACAAACCATATAGTCAAACCGATTTCTATATTGTCCATGTGTCGTCTCGGAGGCTGTTGGAAGAGGGTGTTTGCTATGATCAGAGAATTATCTTGACAGAATTCTACTAATCTCTGACCTGCTTCTTTATTTACTCCAAGTCTAAACTTACTTTAGATTCCAATATCCTAGGATGCGAGTAACCTCTTTTCTATCCAGGAGATGTTGTATATCCTCATACAACTGGACAACTTCAGCCTCTTCAGTATCCATGGTTAGAGCAAATACTTAGATTACTCTGATGTTAAATGGCGTGCCTTGAATTCAAATTTAATTTTGTAATTTTTGGGGTTATAACCGGGCACTGCTTCGGCTATCCTTTAATTGCGAGGGCTACACCATTTCTTCTGCAGGGTTCTTGACATATCAGAAGATTTGCTGGTTGTCTGATATGAAATGTCTCATTCCAGTTCATTTGTGTTCAATAATTCCCAGCATAGCAATGTTTAACGTGTCATCTCATGTTTGACTATGTCCTGTTTGACTTGGTTCATAGTTCTAACATTCTGGGTTCCTATGCTGAATTGTTCTTTGCAGCAGTGGACTTCCTTTTCCCCCCCAGGAACATCTGCAGCTGGGTGACCTCTCAACTTTAACCCACCACTTTATTAGATCTGGTGCTACTCACACTTGCCATCTGTTATTACTCAGTAATGTGCTGGGCACCTTCTGACCTGAGGGGCTCATCTTCCAGTGCCATATCATTATGGCTGTGGTTCTGTTTATCCATAATGATTTCTTGACAAAAATACTGGATGGGGTTGTCCAGTTCCTTTTCCAGTCGACAGCGATTGGTCTGATCTCTCTGCTATGACCTGCCCATCTTGGGTGTCGCTACATGGTATGGCTCACAGCTTCAAGCCTCTTTACCACGACAAGGTAGCAATCCAGAAGAGGAAAACAAAGTGCAACAAGTTAATAAATACATTGGTACATTACATACCTAGTAAAATCCAGAAACCTTCCATACCCCTAGGACTTCCATGCTATAACTTCTAATGATGACTTCTTATTCTTGCATTTCTAATAAGGGAGTGTTTGTTGGTTGTTAGTGGTATTGTAGTTATGGATTTGTTTTTAATGTGTACGGTAGTATTGTAAAAATAAATTAAAATTGTAATATTTCATTGTAAGTGTATGCCCTTGTGCATGAGGGCGTGGTGTGCATGCCCTTGTGCATGAGGGCGTGGTGTGCGTGCTGTGGCAATGAAACATTGAGTGGTTCTATGCAGAAGCATTTGACCATGTGCATATATGTGCTATGTAATGGAGAGAGCGCCCACTGTAGCCAGTAAAGTAGTAGTGTGATTAAGAGAAGATAGGTGTGTAACGTTACATACAGCCTCTATACCTATTCTTTGGAATTCTCTTCCTTTCTCTGTAAGACTTTATGTTGGTGTGCCCAAAAAATCTAAAAATAGTCATGGGTTCCATGCACACAAAACTATGTGTCAGGGGTAAACACAGCCCCTTTATACAAAAATTCTATTAAAGGAAACTCCACCCAAATATTACTAGGGACAGAGATGATGTGCCACTCAAAAACTAGTACATCAATATAATATATTTAGTATGTCAATTTAATTATAAGATGTCCTGTATATCACATACAACATACACATGTATGATTTTACCTACAACACTTTTTTTATATGGTCTTTAGATTAACTAAACATTATAGTGGGCAAAAAACTAAAGACAGCTTTTTTTACATTTTGCAACTTAAAATAAAAGCTAAAAACCATTGTGTGGTCTTTTTAAGGATTTGTTGAACATATATATACAGTCTTCAAGCAAAACAGATTGCTATAGATCTTTGCTTATACCTTTGGGCTGATTTGCCACTGTGGGCCAGAGTTATAGATTGTGTTACCTTCCTAGTAGTCTTTTTTGTTATGTTGTGTTATTTGTTTATTATTGCATAGTCATTCAGTCATGTCCAACTCTCCATGACTCTATGGTCTGCAGAACGCCAGGCATATCTGTCAGCCACTGCCCCTCTGAGCTTCATCATGCTTCTGCTCATTGCTTCAGTGACCTCATCTATCCATCTCCTCCTCTGCAGTCTCCTTCTTCGTGCGCCTTCAATTGTTCCCAGCATCAGAGTCTTCTCCAGTGAATCCTGTTTTCTCATGGTATGGCTAAAATATTTTACCTTTAGCCTCTTGATCATACTTTCCAGTTAACAGTTTGTCTTGATTTGCTGTAGTATTGATTGATTGGATCTTCTTTCAATCCAACAAACTCTAAGCAGTTTTCCCCAACAGCCCAATTCACAGGCGCCAATTCTATGGTGCTCAGACTTCTTTATGGTCCAGCTCTCACATCCATACGTTACTACTGGGAAAATCATAGTTCTAACAATGCAGACCTTTGTTGATAATTTAATATTTAATACTTTTCCACAGTAATGTGTAAGGCACGGTCTGACCTGAGGGGATCAACTTCCAGTGCCATATAATTATGTCTCTGGTTGTACATATAAGGGATAAGATACTGGAATGTGTTACTAGTTCTCCAGTGAACCACAATTTGTCTGACTTCTCTTTAATGACCTGCCCGTCTTGGGTTACCCTACATGGTATAGCTCACAGCTTCATTACAGTACAAAGCCAACAAGGTAGAGATCTAGAAAGAGGTATAGTTTGTACCATTTAATTATTAAAAAAATCTAAAAACAGCAGTTACATAGACAGTTTCAGTAGTCTTATTTCAAGATTACAAAGCAAACTAGGATAATGCTACACTACTTTTAAGCAAATAGGATTTACATAGTGTTAATCTCTACATGTCATCCAAAACTACAGAGCCCTCAATAAGGGCCTCATTCTATTGCTTATGTTTTACGCACATTTTTGAGAAACGTGGCCGCAAGTGGTGATAGCAAGCTATTCAATTGCTTACGTTTGTGGGCTACGATCGAGTTACACCCTATGAGCTACAATCCATTGCGATTTGGTCAATCGCAGCTTACTTCCGTCAAAGCCTTTGACCTTTCACGGCCATGAGAGTTGCGGCCGTAAAATATCCATAGTCGCTATTCAATTGCTCCGATTTCCCCTCCGTCAAACCCGTAAACTGTTAAACACCAACCACAGCTTTCTTGTACCAAGGAGGTGTCGCATAGGGCTTAATTACAAATTGGAGCACTTTAAATGCAAATATTAAATCAATCCAGCACTGTAAATGATGGGGAACACAATGGGTGACATTAGAATCAAAAGTACAACATTATAAAGCTCACACATCGTCTAAAAAAAAAAACCTCCATATTTTTTCTAAGTCCTATGGGCTTGAATAACGAGTTACGGGCTTGGTGGTCATTCAAGCTCGTAGGACTTGGGACGGAAAATAAACATGAAATAAAGTATTTGATTTTGGCGATGTGCAAACTTGAGAATGTTGTGCTATTAACCCTTAAGTCAACCATTGTGTTCCCCGTCATTTACAGTGCTTGACAGTCCTGTCTTGAATTTATATTTTCATTTACAGTGCTCCGAGTTTGCGGCCTTGAAACACGAGCTACGGCCTCGCAGCCGAGATCATGTTCAAACCCACAAATGCTTACTGACGATAGCGGGAAGGAGGGTTCACTCACTCGCTCTGGGTTTTATTTCCACTTATTTTACAGGCAGTGACAATGTTTGAATGTTTTGCTATTCAGGAATTTGTGTCTTCTTCAGTGGGTGTATTTAATATATTATGTAAAAAAACAGCCTTGCTGAGAGACAAGAAATGACTTTTTTGAGCACTATTGGTTTTAATGTTGTCCTCTATTCAATAAATAAAATGTAAAACATACTTAAAAACAAATATAATAGAATATTAGACTGGAGTGACCATCGCAAACAGTGAACCCGATTCAATTGAGCTATCACAAGTTACTGTTGCTCGTAAGTGAAGCCGCAAATTAATTTGCTATTCAATTGGCGTCTTTTTACGGGCTCCAAGCGGTTTACAGGTTATTGCCTTGAAATGTTTGTGATGGTTAAACCCGTAACTTACAGCCTCCCGAAGCCTTCGATCTTTCAATTCCGCAAGAGTTACGATGGCTAAAATCGCAAATCGCTATTCAATTGTTACAATTCCCCAAGCCTGCAAATGTTTTCAGACCCATAAATGGCAAATGAAGGAGAAAATCCTACGAGTGCTAGAGAGGACCCACAAGGGGTTTAACCCTTGTCCGTAGCACTTTAAATGCAAATAAAAAATAACTACTGCACTGTAAATAATGGTGATTACGATGATAGACATTAGAATTAATTACACAACAGTCTTAACAATCAGCAGTAAATAAAACTCAATTATTTTTATGTTTCATTTCTGGGTTATATCGATCTCGGGTATTAATGAGTTAATACATATCAGGCCACCCATATGGACTAGAACAGTATTGGCAATCATTTTTATAATTCTGTATTTTGTGGTTTTGCAACTCTGATAACATATCGGACCCCGAACTTAATTGATGATATAATGATGGTCTCATTTTCTATTGACTGATTCGATATGGGAGGTTATGGTCTTGCTTAATTGATCATGTTCCTGCCCAGAACTGCTACGAACCAGTGCATGGTTTACGGAGTTGGCTTTAGGCACGTAAATTGCGGACTTGATCTATTGAATCGCTCCGGAATCGGAGACGAACGGGAGCCCACAGCACACCCACATACATATGGCCTGGATCCTGTGAGATACGGCTTGCAATTGAATCGGGACCAGTGTTTTCAATGTGCATAAAACTGCGGTTTGGAATGCATTTTTTTTTCTTTTTTTTAAAGAGTGATAACCAAGTGTATAAACTCTAGGTTCCAGCTAACATTATACATGGTTTTAGTGATCAATATGGAACACCGGCAACTATAAACATCCCTAACGTGTCCTGTACCAGCTGGTCTAGGGATGAGGTCATGGACACTGGAGTTCAGCTACGCTACCTCTGTGTAGCTTTCAAAATGTGTGCATGATCTTGGAAATCCCCTTTTTTTGTAATCCTTGCATAATATGTATTGGAGGATAAATATATTTGTGCGTTTATACATTATCATATTTATTATGGTCAGAATTAAGACTGTAAATAGCAGTGGCGGCTGGTGAACTTTCACGTTGGAGGGGCGCCAGGGCGAAACATAGCCCCTCCCCTTTTTCAAACCACACCCATTTTTATAACTCCTCCCCGTGATGTCATAATGACCTTTATAAGCCCCACCCAATGACCTTATACTTGTAAAGCCCATTGAAATACATGATCAGCAATGCAGCAATGTCAAGAAGTAAAGTAACAATGTGTTAAATTCATTGGTATACAATATAGATTGAAAAAACTCATGTCACAAGACTACAGCAATATCATAATTGCACCTATACGCATTAACAGAAAAATTAAAGCAGTGACACCTACCATTAGTCGGCTCTTCTTCTCAGGGTATTCACGTCCAGTAAGTTGACCAACGAGTACAAACAAATCTGCTGCCACATAGGGTTTGCACCTGGGGTTGAAAGAAAACAAGCAAATCAATCAGACCATTCAAGAAAGAAACCATACCTTAAAAACCTTAAAAGACCAAGTGGAACCATATAGGCCCCAAACATACCTTAGAAGACCAAGTGTGACCATATAGGCCCCAAACATACCTTAGAAAACCAAGTGGAACCATATAGGCACCAAACATACCTTAGAAGACAAAGTGGAACCATATAGGCCCCAAACATACTTTAGAAGACCAAGCGTGGCCATATAGGCCCCAAACATACCTTAGAAGACCAAGTGTGACCATATAGGCCCCAAACATACCTTAGAAGACCAAGTGGGACCATATAGGCCCCAAACATACCTTAGAAGACCAAGTGTGACCATAGGCCCCAAACATACCTTAGAAGACCAAGTGTGACCATATAGGCCCCAAACATACCTTAAAAAATCAGCACTGTATAGGCCCAAAACAGTGGATCTTGGGATTCAAGAAAACAACAACATTTCACTTCTGTTTAGACAACACAATAATCAATGTCAAACAAACAGGTTGAATTAGCATATGGATAACCATATGAGCAGTAACGCCACGCCAAGGCTTCAACAATTGTTACTGACCATTCACACACCTTTCATAGCTCCTTCCATATGCACACCCACACACCATTCATACTTTACTTACCACTAGTTATTTTTGGTAGTTCGGTGGTGCCATTTCTGAGAACTTTACTTACCCTTGAAGGTGCCTCCAATTCCTTCAAACCAATGCATTCAACCTCTCCAGGGCCATGGTGCTTCTTAAATACCTTTTTATCCTCTTCAATGTGGAGAAGCATCTTTCTGATTCTGCAGTAGTCTTCGGTGTTGTAAGCAGGATTCCTTATAGCTTCACTGTCTCTGTGAAATCATTATGCAGATTAAATTGATGGTAAAGTTGGTGCAGAGCAACAGCACTCGTACAGACATGAAATTCTGGCTTCCCGTACAGAAGTGACAGCTACCCTTGGAAGTGCCTCCAATTCCTTCAAACCAATGCATTCAACCGCTCCAGGGCCATGGTGCTTCTTAAATACCTTTTTATCCTCTTCAATGTGGAGAAGCATCTTTCTGATTCTGCAGTCGTCTTTGGTGTTGTAAGGAGGATTCCTTATAGCTTCACTGTCTCTGTGAAATCATTATGCAGATTAAATTGATGGTAAAGTTGGTGCAGAGCAACAGCACTCGTACAGACATGAAATTCTGGCTTCCCGTACAGAAGTGACAGCTACCCTTGGAAGTGCCTCCAATTCCTTCAAACCACGCCAAGGCTTCAACAATTGTTACTGACCATGCACACGCCTTTCATAGCTCCTTCCATATGCACACCCACACACCGTTCATACTTTACTTACCACTAGTTATGTTTGGTAGTGAGGTGGTGCTGCTTAACGCAGTTTATCTTTGCACACCCTGGGGGTATGCATTCTTCTTTGCTTCAATCACTTGTATTTAAATTTTGCACGGCGATCTTTCAAAGAACAAAACTTCTCAATGGTTTTTTCATTGAAGTCTGGGATCTCAGAAATCAGTTGCTTTTCCATTGAGAGCATCGCCAATGCATTCAACCGCTCCAGGGACATGGTGCTTCTTAAAAAGGTTTTTATCCTCTTCAATGTGGAGAAGCATCTTTCTGATTCTGCAGTGGTCATCGGTGTTGTAATCAGGATTCTTAATAATTTCACTGTCTCTGTGAAATCATTCTGCAGATTAAATTGATGTAAAAGTTTGTGCAGAGCAACAGCACTTGTACAAGCATGAAAATCTGTCTTCCCATACAGAAGTGACAGCTCAGTGAGTAATTGTTCCTTCTTCAGTATTGGATATGCTTGCACGGTGTCTTCCAGAGCTTGGGTTGGAAAGCAAATGTCATGGGTTTTATACAAGTCACTTTGAACAAGTTTGGCACTGACTAGGTGATTTTAAAATGAAAAACGTTCTTTTGCATGAACCACCACTATGTCACATACCTCTCTTGAAAGTTGTTTCAATGTTGAGATCTCCGTACTCCGTCTGTGGAATGTTACATCGCTCGGCAAACTTGCTTCTATCTCGTCAACAGAATTACGGATTTTCTGGATGCTGCTGACAAAGTCTTCTGTGACTTTTTGGATATAAACAGTATCCGTGTCTCGCTTCTGAAGCTGACTATAGAGGATGTCAACATGTGGCATTATTAAATGAAATAATTTAAGGAAGTAAAGGAACTCCCTGTCTTCCAGCATTCCAATGAAACCTGCGGCTTCACGTATAGATGTTTGATCAAAGTTTAGACATGCTTCAATTGTCTGGAAACACTCAAGTAGCGCATCTCTGTTCTCGTAGATGACGTTCACGGTCCTAACGTTGAAGTTCCATCGTGTCGGTGCACCTCTTGGAAGTCTTCTACCAACTACCTCATCCAGAACTCCAGTCCTTTTTGGAGAGCGTGAAAAAAAAGATGGTATGCCGCCTATGTTGGAAAAAAAAACTCGAACTCTTCCAATCCTTGAAACTGCTTTCTCCATTATTAGGTTCAGTTGGTGAGCATAGCAATGGACGTAGTGTGAGTTCGGGTACACGTCTTTTATTTTTCTTTGAACTCCTCCTTGATCTCCACGCATCACACTGGCACCATCGTAGCTTTGAGCTATGAGTTTCATCTTGTCTTCTGGCTCTGGGAGAACAGTATTAAGACTTTCCAGGACAACAGCAGCAATCGAGTCTGCATCCGTTGCTTTCATTTCCGTGAAGCCATCAAATCTTTCCACCACTTGATGCTTCTTGACAATGTAGCGATAGACTACAACGCACTGTATCCTAGCGGAAATATCGGTTGTTTCATCCGCTTGGATTGCCACAAACTGGGCTTCCATAAGCTCTTGGTGAATCACTTCCTTAATAACTTCATGCATGCAGTCCAGTAGCTCCTTCTGCACGGTTTTGGACGTGCCCTTAAACACAGTTGCAGTCTTCAAATGCTGTTCCATTGCACTATCGATACTGCCAACCAAATCCACCAGGCCTCGAAACACTCCTGGATTAAGCGATGTTTCACTTTCGTTGTGTCCTCTTAATTCCAGTTCAAAAGCGCCACAAAAGCGAACACAATCAATTATCTTAGAAAGGATGTACCGGTTCTTAGCCACTTCTTCATTGTGTTTTTGAATACTGACTTGGTATCCTTGGTCCAGTTGAACTGCCATGTTCGCCTGTCCAAGCATCTCAAACTTGATCCTGTTATCCAAGTGAGCTTTAGAACTTTTGTGTTTCGTCAATTTATCAGCTAGATGTTTGACGTCAGTCACTCCAGTTTTGGTCCAAGCAGCGTCACCACCAAATAGGATGCATGGGAAACAATATAAGGACTTCCTAGAAACGCTTCCACAAAGCCAGTTGTTCTTCTTGTACCATTCAGTATTGAAAGTACGGATATATTGCTTCCCTCTATCTCTTGCGATTTGCTGCAGATTTATCTCTGGTTGGTCAGGTCCTAACCGTTTTACTTCCACCTTCTCCTCATAGGTTAAGGTGCCGAAAGGCTTCACAAGTAGAGAGTCAATAGTATTCATTTCTGATACAAATAGAAGAAAGAGATCACGGTATATTAATTTATATTATGTCACAAAATTACTTTAAAATAACAGTGTGTTGAATTCATTGGTATACATTACAGATTGCAAACCCTCATGTGACAAGACTACATCAACATCAAATTTGCACCTATACGCATGGACAGAAAATTAAAAGCAATAATACTCACCAACAGTTGACTCTCCTTCTCGAGCTCTTCACGTTCAGTAAGTCAACCAATCAGTCCAAACAAATCTGCTTCCACAAATAGTTTGCACCTGGGGGGTGATAGAAAACAACAACAAAAAAATTAGAACGTTCAAGACCCAAACCATAACTTTTAAAACCTTAAAAGACCAAGTGTGACCATATAGGCCCCAACCGCACCTTAAAAACCCTAAATAACAAAGTGTGACCAAATAGGCCCCAACCGCACCTTAAAAACCCTAAATAACCAAGTGTGACCATACAGGCCCCAACCGCACCTTAAAAACCTTAAAAGACCAAGTGTGATGGTATAGGCCCCAACCGCACCTTAAAAACCCTAAATAACAAAGTGTGACCATATAGGCCCCAACCGCACCTTAAAACCCCTAAATAACAAAGTGTGACCATACAGGCCCCAACCGCACCTTAAAAACCTTAAATAACAAAGTGTGACGATTTAGGCCCCAACCGCACCTTAAAAACCCTAAATAACAAAGTGTGACCATATAGGCCCCAACCGCACCTTAAAAACCCTAAATAACAAAGTGTGACTATACATGCCCCAACCACACCTTAAAAACCTTAAAAGACCAAGTGTGACCATATAGGCCCCAAATGCACCTTAAAACCCCTAAATAACAAAGTGTGGCCATACAGGCCCCAACCGCACCTTAAAAACCTTAAAAGACCAAGTGTGACCATATAGGCCCCAACCGCACCTTAAAAACCCTAAATAACAAAGTGTGACCATATAGGCCCCAACCGCACCTTAAAAACCCTAAATAACAAAGTGTGACCATACAGGCCCCAACCGCACAACAGGCCCCAACCGCACCTTAAAAACCCTAAATAACAAAGTGTGACCATATAGGCCCCAACTGCACCTTAAAAACCCTAAATAACAAAGTGTGACCATATAGGCACCAACCGCACCTAAAAAAACCTAAATAACAAAGTGTGACCATATAGGCCCCAACTGCACCTTAAAAACCCTAAATAACAAAGTGTGACCATACAGGCCCTAACCGCACCTTAAAACCCCTAAATAACAAAGTGTGACTATATAGGCCTCAACCGAACCTTAAAACCCCTAAATAACAAAGTGTGACCATATAGGCCTCAACCGCACCTTAAAAACCCTAAATAACAAAGTGTGACCATACAGGCCCCAACCGCACCTTAAAAACCTTAAAAGACCAAGTGTGACCATATAGGCCCCAACCGCACCTTAAAAACCCTAAATAACAAAGTGTGACCATACAGGCCCCAACCGCACCTTACAAACCCTAAATAACAAAGTATGACCATATAGGCCCCAACCGCACCTTAAAAACCCTAAATAACCAAGTGTGACCATACAGGCACCAACCGCACCTTAAAAACCTTAAAAGACCAAGTGTGACCATATAGGCCCCAACTGCACCTTAAAAACCCTAAATAATAAAGTATGACCATACAGGCCCCAACCGCACCTTAAAAACCTTAAAAGACCAAGCGTGACCATATAGGCCCCAACCGCACCTTAAAAACCCTAAATAACAAACTGTGACCATATAGGCCCCAACCGCACCTTAAAAACCCTAAATAACAAAGTGTGACCATACAGGCCCCAATAGCACCTTAAGAACTTTAAAAGACCAAGTGTGACCATATAGGCCCCAACCGCAACTTAAAAACCCTAAATAGCAAAGTGTGACCATATAGGCCCCAACCGCACCTTAAAAACCCTAAATAACAAAGTGTGACCATACAGGCCCCAACCGCACCTTAAAAACCCTAAATAACCAAGTGTGACCATACAGGCACCAACCGCACCTTAAAAACCTTAAAAGACCAAGTGTGACCATATAGGCCCCAACTGCACCTTAAAAACCCTAAATAATAAAGTATGACCATACAGGCCCCAACTGCACCTTAAAAACCTTAAAAGACCAAGCGTGACCATATAGGCCCCAACCGCACCTTAAAAACCCTAAATAACAAACTGTGACCATATAGGCCCCAACCGCACCTTAAAAACCCTAAATAACAAAGTGTGACCATACAGGCCCCAATAGCACCTTAAGAACTTTAAAAGACCAAGTGTGACCATATAGGCCCCAACCGCAACTTAAAAACCCTAAATAGCAAAGTGTGACCATATAGGCCCCAACCGCACCTTAAAAACCCTAAATAACAAAGTGTGACCATACAGGCCCCAACCGCACCTTAAAAACCCTAAATAACAAAGTGTGACCATATAGGCCCCAACCGTACCTTAAAAACCCTAAATAACAAAGTGTGACCATAAAGGCCCCAACCGCACCTTAAAAACCCTAAATAACAAAGTGTGACCATACAGGCCCCAACCGCACCTTAAAGACCCTAAATAACAAAGTGTGACCATATAGGCCCCAACCGCACCATAAAAACCCTAAATAACAAAGTGTGACCATACAGGCCCCAACCGCACAACAGGCCCCAACCGCACCATAAAAACCCTAAATAACAAAGTGTGACCATACAGGCCCCAACCGCACCTTAAAAACCCTAAATAACAAAGTGTGACCATATAGACCCCAACCGCACCTTAAAAACCCTAAATAACAAAGTGTGACCATATAGGCCCCAACCGCACCTTAAAAACCCTAAATAGCAAAGTGTGACCATATAGGCCCCAACCGCAACTTAAAAACCCTAAATAGCAAAGTGTGACCATATAGGCCCCAACCGCACCTTAAAAACCCTAAATAACAAAGTGTGACCATACAGGCCCCAACCGCACCTTAAAAACCCTAAATAACAAAGCGTGACCACATAGGCCCCAACCGCACCTTAAAACCCCTAAATAACAAAGTGTGACCATACAGGCCCCAACCGCACCTTAAAAACCCGAAATAACAAAGTGTGACCATATAGGCCCCAACCGCACCCTAAAAACCCTAAATAACAAAGTGTGACCATACAGGCCCCAACCGCACAACAGACCCCAACCGCACCTTAAAAACTCTAAATAACAAAGTGTGACCATATAGGCCCCAACCGCACCTTAAAAACCCTAAATAGCAAAGTGTGACCATATAGGCCCCATTTGCAACTTAAAAACCCTAAATAGCAAAGTGTGACCATATAGGCCCCAAGCGCACCTTAAAAACCCTAAATAACAAAGTGTGACCATACAGGCCCCAACCGCACCTTAAAAACCCTAAATAACAAAGTGTGACCACATAGGCCCCAACCGCACCTTAAAAACCCTAAATAACAAAGTGTGACCATACAGGCCCCAACCGCACCTTACAAACCCTAAATAACAAAGTATGACCATATAGGCCCCAACCGCACCTTAAAAACCCTAAATAACCAAGTGTGACCATACAGGCACCAACCGCACCTTAAAAACCTTAAAAGACCAAGTGTGACCATATAGGCCCCAACTGCACCTTAAAAACCCTAAATAATAAAGTATGACCATACAGGCCCCAACCGCACCTTAAAAACCTTAAAAGACCAAGCGTGACCATATAGGCCCCAACCGCACCTTAAAAACCCTAAATAACAAACTGTGACCATATAGGCCCCAACCGCACCTTAAAAACCCTAAATAACAAAGTGTGACCATACAGGCCCCAATAGCACCTTAAGAACTTTAAAAGACCAAGTGTGACCATATAGGCCCCAACCGCAACTTAAAAACCCTAAATAGCAAAGTGTGACCATATAGGCCCCAACCGCACCTTAAAAACCCTAAATAACAAAGTGTGACCATACAGGCCCCAACCGCACCTTAAAAACCCTAAATAACCAAGTGTGACCATACAGGCACCAACCGCACCTTAAAAACCTTAAAAGACCAAGTGTGACCATATAGGCCCCAACTGCACCTTAAAAACCCTAAATAATAAAGTATGACCATACAGGCCCCAACTGCACCTTAAAAACCTTAAAAGACCAAGCGTGACCATATAGGCCCCAACCGCACCTTAAAAACCCTAAATAACAAACTGTGACCATATAGGCCCCAACCGCACCTTAAAAACCCTAAATAACAAAGTGTGACCATACAGGCCCCAATAGCACCTTAAGAACTTTAAAAGACCAAGTGTGACCATATAGGCCCCAACCGCAACTTAAAAACCCTAAATAACAAAGTGTGACCATATAGGCCCCAACCGCACCTTAAAAACCCTAAATAACAAAGTGTGACCATACAGGCCCCAACCGCACCTTAAAAACCCTAAATAACAAAGTGTGACCATATAGGCCCCAACCGCACCTTAAAAACCCTAAATAACAAAGTGTGACCATAAAGGCCCCAACCGCACCTTAAAAACCCTAAATAACAAAGTGTGACCATACAGGCCCCAACCGCACCTTAAAGACCCTAAATAACAAAGTGTGACCATATAGGCCCCAACCGCACCATAAAAACCCTAAATAACAAAGTGTGACCATACAGGCCCCAACCGCACAACAGGCCCCAACCGCACCATAAAAACCCTAAATAACAAAGTGTGACCATACAGGCCCCAACCGCACCTTAAAAACCCTAAATAACAAAGTGTGACCATATAGGCCCCAACCGCACCTTAAAAACCCTAAATAACAAAGTGTGACCATATAGGCCCCAACCGCACCTTAAAAACCCTAAATAGCAAAGTGTGACCATATAGGCCCCAACCGCAACTTAAAAACCCTAAATAGCAAAGTGTGACCATATAGGCCCCAACCGCACCTTAAAAACCCTAAATAACAAAGTGTGACCATACAGGCCCCAACCGCACCTTAAAAACCCTAAATAACAAAGCGTGACCACATAGGCCCCAACCGCACCTTAAAACCCCTAAATAACAAAGTGTGACCATACAGGCCCCAACCGCACCTTAAAAACCCGAAATAACAAAGTGTGACCATATAGGCCCCAACCGCACCCTAAAAACCCTAAATAACAAAGTGTGACCATACAGGCCCCAACCGCACAACAGACCCCAACCGCACCTTAAAAACTCTAAATAACAAAGTGTGACCATATAGGCCCCAACCGCACCTTAAAAACCCTAAATAGCAAAGTGTGACCATATAGGCCCCATTTGCAACTTAAAAACCCTAAATAGCAAAGTGTGACCATATAGGCCCCAAGCGCACCTTAAAAACCCTAAATAACAAAGTGTGACCATACAGGCCCCAACCGCACCTTAAAAACCCTAAATAACAAAGTGTGACCACATAGGCCCCAACCGCACCTTAAAAACCCTAAATAACAAAGTGTGACCATACAGGCCCCAACCGCACCTTAAAAACCCGAAATAACAAAGTGTGACCATATAGGCCCCAACCGCACCTTAAAAACCCTAAATAACAAAGTGTGACCATACAGGTCCCAACCGCACAACAGGCCCCAACCGCACCTTAAAAACCCTAAATAACAAAGTGTGACCAATAGGCCCCAACCTCACCTTAAAAACCCTAAATAACAAAGTGTGACCATACAGGCCCCAACCGCACCTTAAAACCCTAAATAACAAAGTGTGACCATATAGGCCCCAACCGCACCTTAAAAACCCCAAATAACAAAGTGTGACCATACAGGCCCCAACCGCACCTTAAAAACCCTAAATAACAAAGTGTGACCATATAGGCCCCAACCGCACCTTAAAAACCCTCAATAACAAAGTGTGACCATACAGGCCCCAACCGCACCTTAAAAACCCTAAATAACAAAGTGTGACCATACAGGCCCCAACCGCACAAAAGGCCCCAACCGCACCTTAAAAACCCTAAATAACAAAGTGTGACCAATAGGCCCCAACCTCACCTTAAAAATCCTAAATAACAAAGTGTGACCATACAGGCCCCAACCGCACCTTAAAAACCCTAAATAACAAAGTGTGACCATATAGGCGCCAACCGCACCTTAAAAATCCTAAATAACAAAGTGTGACCATATAGGCCCCAACCGCACCTTAAATACCCTAAATAACAAAGTGGGACCATATAGGCCCCAACCGCACCTTAAAAACCCTAAATAACAAAGTGTGACCATATAGGCCCCAACCGCACCTTAAAAACCCTAAATAACAAAGTGTGACCATATAGGCCCCTACCACACCTTAAAAACCCTAAATAACAAAGTGTGACCATATAGGCCCCAACCGCACCTTAAAAACATTAAATAACCAATCAAAACCATATAGGCCCAAACTGTACATAAAAAAAAATGAAATAAAAAATAAATAAAAAAATATATATATATATATATATATATTGAGATATATAATTTATATATATATATATATATATATATATATATATATATATATATATAAATATATATATATATATATCAATATATATATATATATCTATATATCAATATATATATATATATATATATATCAATATATATATATATCTATATATCAATATATAAATATATATATATATATATCAATATATATATATATATATATATATATATATCAATATATATCAATATATATATATATATATATATATATATATATATCAATCATTATATATATACTAGCGAATTGCCCGTCAAAAAATGACGGCAATGAAATTGTAAGGTAGCTAAATTCGTAAATGAATATAGTGTACCTATTTTGAAGCATTGTGATGAAGTGCTGGCAATCTGTGTTGATGTTGCTGCAGCATTAGTGGTGTGGAGCTGCTGTATAAGCATGCTGAATGTGTGCAGTGTAACACTGTGCGTGCGCGAGACCAAACCGTTAGCGTAGTCGTGTACTTCCGCATTGGTGTAAAATGGCGAGTAATGTGTGGTATAGGTCTGTATCGGAATATCCGTAGGTGTTTTGTGGTGTTTTGCGAGTTTAGAGTGCTGTAGCCTCGTTTTCGTTTTGTTCGGCGGCCATTTTTTCTCTCGCTTAGATTTTTTTTTAGTCTCTAAACTGTTTTATTTCGAGTAAAATCGAGGTGTAAGTTGCATTTTTGAGGTCCTGGGTGCTCCCTCTTGGTGTAGGTAAGTTTTTTATGTATGTGCTGTGTGTATGTATTGTGTTTTAAATGTTTGTATGTCGGCGTGTTGCGTCCGATGTTTGCGAGGTCGTAATGTGTGGTAACGTGTTTCGTATGTTGTTTGCGTGCCTCGTAAAATTTAGCGAGTGTCGTAATTTGTGTGTCGTGTTTTTTGAGTAGCGACGTGAATTTTGCGAGGGTTTGAGGCCCTTGCCCAGTGACCTCGCCAGCAACTGAGTCCCTCGCTTCGCGAGGAGCCTCAATTGCTGGCATGTAGCGCCTTCGGCGCTCCATGCCAGCAACTGAGGCCCTTGCCCAGTGACCTCGCCAGCAACTGAGGCCCTCGCTTCGCGAGGGGCCTCAGTTGCTGACATGGAGCGCCTTCGGCGCTCCATGCCAGCAACTGAGGCCCGTGCCCAGTGACCTCGCCAGCAACTGAGGCCCTCGCTTCGCGAGGGGCCTCAGTTGCTGGCATGGAGCGCCTTCGGCGCTCCATGCCAGCAACTGAGGCCCTTGCCCAGTGACCTCGCTACGCGAGGGCCGCGGCTCGCTGCGCGAGGGCCGCGGCTCGCTTCGCGAGCAACGGCCCTCGCTTCGCGAGGGCCGCGGGCTCGCTACGCGAGCCCGCAAGCGTGAGCAACAACTCTTACGCTCACAACTATATATGTGATATATATATCAATCACATATATCGTTGTGAGCGTACGCGTTGTTGCTAACGCTGCGGGCTCGCTACGCGAGCCGAGGCCCTCGCGAAGCGAGGGCACTGCCCGAGGGTCTCAGTTGCTGGCATGGAGCGCCTTCGGCGCTCCATGCCAGCAACTGAGACCCTCGCAAACTTCACGTCGCAACCCAAACAGTACGACACACACATTACGACACTCGCAAACAACATACGACACACGTTCACACACATTACGGCCTCGCAACACTCGGACGCAACTCGCGAACATTACAAAATGTAAAACACAATACATACACACAGCACATACATAAAAAACTTACCTACACCAAGAGGGAGCACCCAGCACCTCAAAAATACAACTTACACCTCGATTTTACTCGAAATAAAACAGTTTAGAGACTAAAAAAAAATCGAAGCGAGAGAAAAAATGACCGCCGAACGAAACGAAAACGAGGCTACAGCACTCTAAACTCGCAAAACACCACAAGAAACTCGCAAAACACCACAAAACACCTACGGATATTCCGATACAGACGTATACCACACATTACTCGCCATTTTACGCCAATGCGGAAGTACACGACTACGCTAACGGTTTGGGCTCGCGCACGCACAGTGTTACACTGCACACATTCAGCACGCTTACACAGCAGATCCACACCACTAATGCTGCAGCAACATCAAAACACATTCACAGCTCTTCCACACAATGCTTTAAAATAGGTAAAGTATATTCATTTATTAATGTATTATATATTTCATTATTACACACTAAACAGCATTAGCTACCTTACAATTTCATTGCCGTCATTTTTTGACGGGCAATTCGCTAGTATATATATATATATCAATATATATATACCAATATATATATATATATGTATATATATATATATATATATATATATATATATATATCAATCAATCAATATATATATATCAATCAATATATATATATATATATATATATATATATATCAATCATTATATATATATATATCAATATATAGATATATAGATATATATATATATCAATATATAGATATATCAATATCAATCACACACACATAAAAAATATACATAAATATACATAAACATATACATAAAAAAATATATATACTAATTGATATTTATTAATTGATTAATTGATGTACTTTATTAATTATTTGATTATATTGCTCATGTATTTGTATTAGACATTATTTATTATACATATTACAGTGCTATTTATTTGCTATACATGTTACAGGATATTATCCTGTAACATGTATATCACCTAAATCGCCCTGTAATATGTATAATACATACAGGGTCACACAAGTTCACACTAACCTTTTTTGCCCTTACAGCCTTCCATACCTGCTTTGCTAATTTGCTAATTTTTTAAAGACTCTGATTGGTTGAAATCAATGTCAATCAAAAAATTTCAGCCAATCAGAGTCCTTCAAAAATTAGTATAAAAGGCGGAGCGTGGGAAAAAAACAATTAGTCGCGGGTGGAGCTCCTTGTAGGAGGAGCTCCGTTAGTTGGATGTGGGTTTTATTTTAGAGCGTCGTTTTTTTTTAGGTGGAGGCCTCTTGCAATGGGCCAGAATGGATGGACAATGGCTTCAATCAAGATGAGGAGACAAGGGCTTCTATCAAGATTGGATTATGGAATGACATGGGCTTCAATCAAAATTGATTGGAATGCCCGACGACTATCCAGGGAAGAAGGCCACCGCTGGAGGTATGTGCTGTTGTTTACTTTATTATTGTTGTTTTTTTTTTCCCTTCCCTTATTTTTATTTTATCTTTAAAAGTGACAGGCAATTTATTATTTTTTTTAACTGCAAGCAATGTTAAAGATACATTGCCTGTTACTTCTAAAAATGGAATAAAAATAGGGGGGGGGGGGTGTTTTGTGTTTAACTGTAGTGTTAACATAGGCAGGTAGGTTGGTAGTTAGGTCAGGGTGGGGTCAGGTGTGGTCACTGGGTCAGGGGGGTAGGTAGGTGGGTTGGTAGTTGGGTCAGGTGTGGTCACTGGGTCAGGGGGGTAGATGGGTTGGTAGTTGGGTCAGGGTGGGGTCAGGTGTGGTCACTGGGTCAGGGGGGTAGGTAGGTGGGTTGGTAGTTGGGTCAGGGTGGGGTCAGGTGTGGTCACTGAGTCAGGGGGGTAGGTAGGTGGGTTGGTAGTTGGGTCAGGGTGGGGTCAGGTGTGGTCACTGGGTCAGGGGGGTAGGTAGGTGGGTTGGTTGGTAGTTAGGTTGGTTGGGGTGGGGGTTGGCCAGGCCCCGATGTGCCTACAGGGGGGGTGATCGGTGGTTGGCGTTGACATAGGCCCCAGGGCACATATGGGTAGCACAGTCAGGCCCCATGAGTCGGTCGGTGGGTCGGTAACCGCGTAGGCCACATGGAGGTGATCGGGGGTGGCACAGGCCCCATGGGGGTGATCCGATCACCCCCATGTGGCCTGTGCCACCCCGATCACCGCCCGATTACCCCGATCACCGTGATCGGAGTAATCTGGCGGTGGCATAGCATAGGCCACATCAGGGTGATCGGGGGTGGCACAGGCCACATGGGGGTGATGGGGGTGGCACAGGTCAGGTCTTTTGGGGCTACTGGCACTGCGGGGGTGATTGGGGGTTGCCCAGGCATTGCAGGCCTAGGTCGGTGGTAGGTAAGTTGGTGGGTGGGTGGCAGGCCAGGCAGGCATAGTGGGGTAACTGGGGGGACCCTTCCTTTTATTAGGGGCACTAGGGGTTTGGTTTGGCCAGGGCAGATAGACTTACTGTGTTAGGTAAGGCAGATGTGAGTAGTTTCAGCCAGGGAGGTCTCTCTCAGTCTCAGCGGGAACAGGTCAGGAAACAGAAAGAGGGAAGGGACTGGATTATGGTGGTTTTATTAACTGTGGATGTCAATCAAAAAGTTAATTCGAGGCCCTATTAGCTGGCGGGCGCTCTGAGCTAACGGTCTGGGTGGGTTTAGGTGGTTCTCCTGACAACTGTACAGCCTTCCATCATTGATTGGTCAATGATGGAAGACTGTCAGTCATGAAATGGATACATTATCACTGCCCATGCATATCGTCATTGTGCTGGTGGGCGGAATGCATTAACGGTCAGTGGGCCAGGCCTCATTGATTCATAGAGTCTAAAGGTTAGTGCAGTCAGTGTAGTGTAATATGATCACACAGGGATGCAGGGAAAGCTACAATAGATACACAGCAGCAGTTAATATATACACACAAGCGCAAGGGGTTATCTTAAAGTGACAGTGTCCCAGGGAATAGTTTGCTTCATTTATTAATGTAATAACACTTGAATGCTGATGTACACATTATATTTAATTGTTTTTAGGTTATTACTAATAAATGATTGTGTTTTTTTATTGCAGGGTCACGAAAATATTTGGGAGGGCGTTTGCCCCGACGCCCCAATGGACGGGCCGCCACTGGTAAATAGGATAAACATGTTTCTGTGTTAGGGTACTTACTATGAAAAAGGTAAGGTTTCCCTGTATGTGGGGATAGTAGTGAAGATGGCGGCAATACTGTATTTGTAAATAGGGTATGGTTAGTGGCCAGGAAAATGCGAGATGGTTGATATTCCGGAGGAAGTATGTTGCTAATTTGATACAATTGTTGGGTGTTCTCTCAGATTGTCGATACTTGATAAATGGATGTCTCAGATGCTCTTACCGAATAATTTAGGATGCCAATCTAATTAGGGGAAACATGTAAATGTGTTGGAATGTCCTAGTCAAAGCCCAGACCTCAATCCAATAGAAAATCTTAAAGATTGCCATTCACAATCACAAACCATCCAACTTGAAGGAGCTGGAGCAGTTTTGCAAGGTCATAGAGACTTATCCAAAGCGATTTGGAGCTGTGATTACCTCAAAAGGTGGCTCTACAAAGTATTGACTTTAGGGGGGTGAATAGTGATGCACATTGACTTTTTCTGTTATTTTGACCTATTTGTTGTTTGCTTCACAATAAAAAAAAACATCTTAAAAGTTGTGGCATGTCCTGTAAATTAAATGATGCAAATCTTCAAACAATCCATGTTAATTCCAGGTTGTGAGGCAACAAAACATGAAAAATGCCAAGGGGGTGAATACTTTTGCAAGGCACTGTAAATATTAACAATTTATTCAGATGCTTTGAGCCATATAGTGAACCACTATAAGTGTGAAGCCCCTCCCCTTGGGTGTTACTTTAGGGCACAGTTGTGAAACATGGCACCCTACATAAGAAAGTATAGGGGAAAAAGGGGAGGTTCCAGAAGTAAATGAAGTGTAAATGTTATATGACCCTTACATTGATCATCAAATTAATTAAGCCACCTAGTTAAAACATTTATTTAACATTTATGTAGCACAAAGACAAATGCTTCAAATGTCCCTTTTAAATAAAATATTTGAAGGAGAGAATAAGCCAAGTTAGTCCATTAGAGTACATTGCTTCTTGAGGAATGATCCTGCAGGGAGGTTTAGATATTGGATTATGCTATGGCTATTCTCAAGTCTACTTCTATTTTATACTTGTATCCGTGAACATATACATATTAGACCAGAAAAAACACTACAGTATGCAGAAGCATTGTAAAACGCATATTCTATTACTTTCCTTCAAGTATCTGTTTTCGATATGTATTTATAGCCCTCAAAATACTCGTCTGTCATCAATTCCACTGCTCATGTTAAAGTATGTTTTTCATTTAAGACCCTGTTTTCTTTTCTTTGTGACTTCAAAAAACAGGAAGAGTTTTACAAGAAATCATTCATCCTAAAACAAGAAACAAACACAGTACATCCTACGACTATTGAATAGTATCATTTCAGAACTGTTTGGAAATGTTTGCTTTGAATGGACAGATGCTTCCAGCTGAGTGTTGTCCAGCTCTTCAGAGTTACTTCTTGTTTTCTTACAAATGCTTCAGGTCACTTCGTTATGCTACTTAAAAACATGATTTTTGTCCTATTCTTTTAATAATCTTGCAATTAGTTGGAAAACAAATTTTAACCTCAGAAGGGTTTCTAGGTTCTTGCCTTTTATATCACATAGTCCTATTCTTTGACATTTTTAACTCCATTTATTTCTCAGAAGTATAACTGTGCTTCATCATAATATAGAAAATAATATGTTATTTCTCAAAGAAATCTTGTTTTTAACTATACTACTGCTTGTTTTTTTGTTCCTTGACGATTGGTTTGGAGTAATCTTAATGCACTTAGTGGTTAGTAAACTCCACATGTAGGAAAGAATTAGCAACAAAACAAACAAACCTAAAATACGGAGCATACAATTAATTACAGGGCCCTTATTCATTGTTCAACTTTCATTCATCTGTCATATTCTTAGGCACAGCCTTGCACCCATGTGTGTCTTATTCCATGAAGCCAAACTACATGACTGAAGATGGTATGCTTGACTTTGGGCCCATGAATCCATTTAGGAGTTCTTTCTTTTCCAAATGTAACTTCAAATATAGTTTTTAACAGAAACACCATGGCAGAAATAGTTTATTCCCTCCAAGTACATTCTATTCTTTGATAGAAAAGAGCACTGGGCACTTCAACACATGGGGCCCAAATAAAATCGCCAAATCGCAGTTCCAGAATCCCGTAAAGGAGCTTGCAAAAGTTATGGTTATTAAAGTGGCTTCTTATAGCTACCCGCAATCGATCTGTGGGTTACAGGCGGAAAATCCCTACAAGCCGTGCAAATCTGAACTCCGGCACATCTAAGCCTTTGATCTTCCAGTCCCGTAAAGGTTACAGTCGCAAATCGCTATTAAATTGCTACAAGTCCTCCAAGCCTAGAACTGTTTTCACATCTTTAAATGGCAAATGGAGCCAAAAATCCTACGGGTACTAAAGATGACCCGCAAGGGGGTTTTAAACTCCTGTCCGTATCACTGTAAAAGCAAATATAAACACACTACTGTATTTTAAATTATAGGGAAAGTGATGAAAGGTATTAGAATTAATAGCACAACATTCCCAAGTTGGCAAATCTGCAATAAAAAAATAAAAAAATGTCATGTTTCAATTGCGTGTTATATCGATCCCGGCCATCAATGTGTTAATACATATAATAGAACTGTGATTGAAATGTAAACTCCATATTTTAATGATGTGATGATGACAGTGTCTTTTACTATTGGCTCCGTATAAACCCATAACTACGGGTTTCAATCATTTATCATGTTCACGTGCCAAAGCATGGTTTACGGATTTGGATTCCGGCCATGTTCTTACAGACTTTTCTATTTTAATCGCTCTGTAACTCCAGCAAATATCAAGCCCGCAGACATACGGGCTATACAACGGCCACTGCAAGCTTGGAAATTAATAGGGCCCATAGTATCGTAGAGACAGCAGCATAGGGAGCTGTCTGCAGGCAAACTGATGTAGGCTTAGCGTGTAGTGAACCCAAGGCACCGAAGATAATGTCTTAGGCTAAAGTGCAAATAAATAACTTTTTATACAAACAAACCAAGCTGGAAGTTGGTGGATCCATTGAGACAGTTGGTTTAAATGGTTAAAGTTTGTATCATCAGATCGTTATAATAAATATTAAATGTAATTATGACAAGAACCTATCAGATTGGACCTAGCGGTTCAAATATAAAAATATTATGGGCTATATCAAAATGTTAATTTTGATTAAGATTTGGCTGTCTCTTTGCAATATTTTAAGAAATAGATGGTATTTCATTAAGATTTTAACCTTTTTTATTTAGATTGTTCTGTTTCAGAGGAAGGAATAATAATGTTAGTCCTTTAAGTGTAATTTTATATCTAAAAGTGTGTTTGTAGAGATATCTATTGTTCCCAATTAGATTTAAAGATGTAATATGAACTAATTTTTAATCCACACATGCTTTATTGTAAGTGACATGCTGCAGTTCCTTTTTTGGGGGGGGACTTACAACAAGTAATAGTTTTGAAGATGTCTATGCACATGATGCTCTTCCTTGATTGATATAGTGTTATGGTGAAGGGACTTTTGTAATATAATGAAGCTGTGAGCTATACCATGTAGGGTCACACAAGATAGGCAGGTCATAGCAAAGAGGTCACACAAATCACAATCCACTGGAGAAGGAACTGGCAACCAACTCTGGTATTTTTGCCAAGATAACCTTATGAACTAGCACCACCAGAGACAGATTGATTGTGTCTGGCATGATGCAGTCTATAGGTTCACAGAGAGTTGGACATGACTGATCGAATGAACAACAGGGTAAATTATGAGAATATGCAGTGACTGACTTGACCTTTGTGGCTTATCATTACTGGGATGATTTGTTTTCTATTATTGGTTAGTGTGTTCTTTCTAGTTGCAAATCCAATTTACATGAACAGCTCTTCACAAAATAGTGAGAACGTGGTTGTTTCTTTATTTTTGTTTCTCTTTGTTCTTTGTTTCATTTGTTCATTTTTTTTATATATATGATTTTGTTTGTTTGTTCCTTTTGTTTCTCATTAGGAAACATTCACATCTAGTTAATCTCACAAAAATACACATTTTTGTGCTTATTACTGAACTATTTGGACATCAGTTTGGAACCATTTGAAATACATTTTCCTAGATTATGAAAATATGACTATACAAACTGCAGGAAATAGGGCATACTGGGAAAATAGTGGCATGTGTGCAAAGAATTGGACTGAAATAAAATGCTTCACTAGTTAAAAAGAAAAAAAAAACAGAAATGGTGTATTATGGTAGACATGCTGTATGTTTCTACCTCGGCCAGTCGGCAGCCTAGAGTTTCAGGTGTAATGTTATGGAACACTGTGTGCACATTTACTGTATGTGGAATCGTATATTAAAATGTTTTTTGTTTGAATCAGTGTTGAAGATTCTAAGATGATATTTAAAGTGATGTTGTGTAAAGTCCATCAATTTGGTATCTGCAGCTCTTGGTTCCTGCAGTGCTTTCAGATAAAGTGGGGTTGTAATATGACATTGATGTTACCAAGTAGACCCAGTAATAGCAGTCATTGTGGTAATACCTCTATGCGTTTCACCCTCTATAGGGCTTCTTCAGGATTATACTGAATATGAAATAACATTTATGCCTGTCAATGCATTTGACACATGGTATATAAACTTAAACACACATACACTTTTATATACGGTGATTGAACTTTTAGATGTGGTTAAATACATAAATAGAGGAATCATCTCAATTTCTTAATTAGCTGAGTTGCATTACATTTATGATTACAATCTCTGGAATAAAAGAAAAAAAGAATAAGGATGAAAAAACATATGCATCTTATAAATCAGTCTGTGGAAGATAATTAAATGTGTTAGATATCTCACATTATGGACTTTTGCTCTCCAGGTTTTTGACATTCTCTCATTACAGTCTGTGATATGAGGAAACACATCCAACCAGAGGAGAACAACGATAAGTATTGTATTTTATGCTGCTGTGTTAAATCATGGCTAATTGAAATTAAGGAATGTGAATATCTGCATTTTTTTTTATACAATTGTTTTAAATAGGTGATTTAATTAGAATTATGCCCCCTTAATGTAATTTTCATATACAATTTGCACTATAATGTATTACTTGCTGCAGCAAGAACCCCTTATATGAAGTCCCTCCCTTATGGATGTGACCTTAGGTCACAGCTGTGACAAAAGGGCACCTTACATTGGAGAGAACAGTAAGAAAGGAGTAGGTTTCAGAAGAATCTGTTACTCAGGAATTTCTTAGAAGTGTATGGTTTATACTACAGTTACATTTAGGAGGGTAAGTCATCTAGGTAAAACTTTTCTTTAAAACAAAAAATAATCCTAAACAGTCTGTTTAAGTTTTGCAATGGTAGTTTTATGAGTTTCTTTTCTACAAAAAAGAAATATTAAATCACTAAAGAAAAATGAAACCATACTGGACCCACAACAAAATTGCTTAGGACTTTTGCAGATAGTAAACTAATAGTTTGCAATTAGTCCTCTTAGACATTTTTTTATGCTGCAGGCTAGTCACATATATAGTTGTGAGCGTACGAGTCGTTGCTCACGCTTGCGGGCTCGCGTAGCGAGCCCGCGGCCCTCGCGAAGCGAGGGCCGCGGCTCGCGCAGCGAGCCGCGGCCCTCGCGTAGCGAGGTCACTGGGCAAGGGCCTCAGTTGCTGGCATGGAGCGCCGAAGGCGCTCCATGCCAGCAACTGAGGCCCCTCGCGAAGCGAGGGCCTCAGTTGCTGGCGAGGTCACTGGGCACGGGTCTCAGTTGCTGGCATGGAGCGCCGAAGGCGCTCCATGTCAGCAACTGAGGCCCCTCGCGAAGCGAGGGCCTCAGTTGCTGGCGAGGTCACTGGGCAAGGGCCTCAAACCCTCGCAAAATTCACGTCGCTACTCAAAAAACACGACACACAAATTACGACACTCGCTAAATTTTACGAGGCACGCAAACAACGTACGAAACACGTTACCACACATTACGACCTCGCAAACATCGGACGCAACACGCCGACATACAAACATTTAAAACACAATACATACACACAGCACATACATAAAAAACTTACCTACACCAAGAGGGAGCACCCAGGACCTCAAAAATGCAACTTACACCTCGATTTTACTCGAAATAAAACAGTTTAGAGACTAAAAAAAAATCTAAGCGACAGAAAAAATGGCCGCCGAACAAAACGAAAACGAGGCTACAGCACTCTAAACTCGCAAAACACCACAAAACACCTACGGATATTCCGATACAGACCTATACCACACATTACTCGCCATTTTACACCAATGCGGAAGTACACGACTACGCTAACGGTTTGGTCTCGCGCACGCACAGTGTTACACTGCACACATTCAGCATGCTTATACAGCAGCTCCACACCACTAATGCTGCAGCAACATCA
This sequence comes from Discoglossus pictus, assembly GCA_027410445.1. Taxonomy (NCBI): domain Eukaryota; kingdom Metazoa; phylum Chordata; class Amphibia; order Anura; family Alytidae; genus Discoglossus; species Discoglossus pictus. The sequence goes on along the minus strand of CM050173.1, from coordinate 26,036,104 downwards.
ACACAGATTGCCAGCTCTTCATCACAATGCTTCAAAATAGGTACACTATATTCATTTACTAATTTAGCTACCTTACTATTTCATTGCCGTCATTTTTTGACGGGCAATTCGCTAGTGAAAAATAAAACTGTGTAGCATTACTAATTGAGGAGGAGCCATTATTGTAAAGGGGTATTTTAAGTCAATAAGTCATGGATAAGATAAGACCCTTGGAAAAACAAGGGAGCACTGTTCAAGATAAAGCAGAAAGTATGGTGTTAAGACCCTTATAGATTAGGAAAAACTTGATTTGTTTGTGAGGTATACAACATTAACAGCTGTATAAGACATGGTCATAAAAGCATTTTCAAAGCAAACCATTATTTAAACTCTGATGTGCATGGAAGTCCCCATGACATTTATAGTTAATTTCCAATGTATATGGGTCAGTTTCAGAACAAGGTAAGTTTACTTGCATCTGTTTTTTACAGAGCATGTGGTGGAAAGTGGGAAGATGGCAAATGCTAAAAACTTGCCTGAATCAACCAATGAGTCAACCAATCCTGCCTCCCTCTTGCCTCCTTCCACAAGTGAATAGATTATAAAAACTAACAGTACACACCATTCTCTATTCATTGGCTCCTGTAAGAAGTCCCGTAAGGATGACACATAGTTATTAAAAGCACATTTGCAGGGCTATTCCACAGAGTCTGAATCTCAGTAGTCTCCAAAATGCTACAGAAGGTAGTTTTGTGGGCCACGTGGGGAGATAAGATGCATGGGAGTTTCCTGTGGTATTGGTTAAGATGCCATGGAGTTTAGTTCATAAGCACACCCATGGTTTTAGTTCAGTAAACATCGGGAGTCTGTAGGGATCCCCATGGAAATAGGTTCCTTTTAGGTACCATTGGGTCCATGTATGTTATATGGGGTCCATAAAGACTCCCATGGTTATACTTTTAGTAAACCACTGTGATCCATAGGGACCCTCCTGGTAACACGGTTAATGTAATGTGTCATAGGGACCCCCACTGTTATAGTATAGATAAGGGCATCCAGGGGAAACCTAGGCTTATAGGTGGTAACTAGCATTGAGGGGGGATCCAGGGGGATACCTGGGCTCATAGGGGGTAGCATTTGTTGCTCCTTAATTGTGATGGATGTGAGTGATCAAGCCTCAAATCTGACACAAATCTGTCTGTTTTGAGGCTTCTCAGAGGCATTCTTGTGTCTTTAATGAAGGGGAAGAAGGTAGTCTTTTTTTACATTTTGGTCACTTGGAGAGACTTCTGAGTAAACAGTGCAATCAGAGATCATACCGCCTCTTCCCCCCCCCCCCCCCCCCCCCCCGCTGCCTGCTATGATTCCAGGTATCTTTACAAACTCCAATGCCACCAAATATTAACCGGTTACAAGGGGGGTCCTTAAGTACCTCCATGGTAATCTAAAGTATAACCATTGGGATCTATATGTACCCGCATGGTGCATAATATTACTTCCTAAACCATGGTAGTCCCAATGGACTGCCATGGTATACTAAGATATGACCAAGGGGGTCATAGAGGAACTCCTTGCCACCTAAGTGTTAGTCCCTAACACTAAATACATAAAATAATACAACACAAAATAAATAAAATTACACACGTATAGGAGGAAATATAATTTACCTTTTGATGCCCTTCAGTGACGAATATCGATACCCATGTTCCTCACACTTAACCCTGGATCTTCTTTCTCGATTGAAGCCCTTGTTACTTATCTTCAACCTGTGGAAATTCGTCTCAGCCTAAATATCCCACCACTCTAAAAAAAACTCAGAGATGCTCGCCTGCCAACTAAAATGTTTTTGATGGCGTCTTTGCCTTTTATACTATGTTTGCAGATTTTGATTGGCTGAAATCTGTGTCAGTCATATTTCAGCCAATTGGAATTGGGTATTTGAATTACTCCAGTCCCAAAAATAGTAAATAAGGTAAAAATGTTTTAAAAAAAGTGTTAGTGGCCAAGGGAGCTTCTTGAGAACGAGCTCCATCAAGATTTTTTATTTTTATAGAGCAGCAGTTTTTTGGGGGCAAAAGCCCATTTCCACAACCTGAAGATGTGGAACAATCAAGATAAATGGTTTCTTCAATCAACATGGAAGTTCCCTTTTATCCAGGGCCGAAGAGTGAGGATCCTGATCCTGGGTATCAATAATAGTTGCAAAAGGATAGATAATGTATTTCCCCAAATACTCATAGGGACCCTCATGGTATAGTGGTTAGTATTAGGTACCCATCAGGGCCATAGGGACCCCCATGGTTATACTTTAGATTAGCATAGGGGTTCATAGGGACCACATGTTGTTACTTTAGATTATCATGGGGGTCCATAGGAACCTCTCTACTAACGGGTTAATATTTGCTGCCATGGGAGTCCATAGAGACCTGATAGGTATACTTTAGTTCGGGGAACAATAAGAGCTTGCAGTTATTGTTGTTTGCTGCCTGCTTCTGAGCAGTAGGTAGGTATAATTCCAAAACATAAAATGATTAAACAAATGCTCCATTGCCTCTTTTCTATAGCTAATAATGTCCCTCAGAATCAAAGCTATCAGGAAGTATATAAGACAGATGTGATGGAGAATTCTATATGTAAATAGAATCTTCAAAAATTATAGGGACAGGGAAATACATTTTAATTTGTTGCACGATAAAGTAGATATATGATGTGTCAAATATGGTTTTCTTTTTCCCAATAAAGATATTTTTGTGCTTTTGGGGGCTCTCCCTTTGTCAGCCAATGAGATATAGATACTAAAGTATCCTCACTGTACTTTCAGTTAGAGACAATTAAGTTTAAAAAAGGCTTATTTCATTTTTTTCATGGCAAAACAACATTTGTAAACGTATAAAACATGCACTTTTAAATGCATTAAAACAAATTGCATTACATGTCCCTTTTAAGATTTTCTCGAATGGCTTAAATAGCTTGGAATTTGGTTAATTTCTTTATATACTTCAAAGAGTATACATATTTTACTGAAATGCAGTGGTCATTTAAAGATTTCCTAATTTAAATTTAAATAGTAAAAAACAGATAATATATGTGGGCCATGGTAACATTCAAACTAATCATAAGATTATATAGACAAAGCCATAACAGTGGCATGGTGTAGAGTGTAGCCAAATTCCCTTTTGTGCCCCTATTTCTGGCACTTCATCAGAGGCAGTTCTACAATCAAGTATGTTCTGAATTAAAGCATAACATACATTTGTATATGTAGCTTTGGATTTAAACCAAGAAATCTGAACTATTCATCTATATGTAATAAAAAAAAATAATCAAAACAATATGTTCCACAATATCCGTTCAAAACCACAGATGCATTTATCACATTACTTAAAGAACCACTGAATTGTTATATTTACAGTATGCTCTTGACTTGATAATGCAAAAAGATTTTTAGAAAGTTTAAAATAAGTAATGATAGAGTTTTATTTATATAACTATTATAATTAATTTTGTTTGAATGGCAGCAGACATTTAATTTTCTTTCTGACATTATTGGATACCTGGAATAAACGGGAGAAACTTTGATACATGATAACATTTATTTTCAGTTCTATTGGGAAACTGCCTCTATGAGCTATGTGACAATAGGACTAAATGGAAGAGCAAGTTGTAGTAAGATAACCCTCCTCCTCCTATTATAAGCATACAAGCTATCCAAGATGGAATCTGAAGTTACACAAGCAGTGTCATTATGTTCTATGCTGCAGTGGTCCTCATTCAAATGCGATTTGACCAATTGAATAGGGCTCTATATAAGCACATAGCATATTTTTTTACAGAAGTTTTTAGTTAGGGAACATCTATCCAAAAGCAAGGTCTTCAACTAACTAAAAACGACTGTAAAAAAATATGCTATGTTCTTATATAGAGCCCTATTCAATTGACCAAATTAAATTTGAATGAGGCCCCTAAGTTAGAAACTTTGTGCCTCATTCAATTGCAAGCCCGCAGATTGCATTGTACAGGCCGTATGTCACTACAATTACAGAGCAATTCAATTGAACAAGCCCGCAAGTTAAGGGCCGAAAGCCTAAACCGTAAACCATGCACTCGTATGTAGCATTTCAGAGCCTGACCATGATCAAGTAAGCAAGTCGTAACTACCAATTTAGACACAGCCAATAGTAAATGAGTCTGTCATCGTTAGGTCAGTAAAACATGGAGGTTACATGTCAATCAATTAGCGTTTAGAGGTCCGATATGCGATCGGACTCGCAATCCTGCAATGTACAAAGTAATAAAAATGAATGAAGGAAATGTTCTAGTCAATGTGGGTGGACTGATATCTATTAACTCATTGATTCCTGAGATTGATATAACACCGAAATGACACATAACAAAAAAATATTTTTTATTGCTGATTTGCGAGCTTGAGACTGTTGTGCAATTAATTCTAATGTCTGTCATCGCATTCCCTGTCTTTTAGAGTGCAGTATTGATTTTTTATTTGCATTTACATTGCTACAGACAGGGGTTAAACTCCCTTGCGTGTCCAATTTGGTACCCGTAGAATTTTCTACTACAATTGACATTTACGGGTGTGAAAACATTTGCGGGCTTGAGGAATTGTAGCAATTAAATAGCGATTAGCGATTGTAACTCTTGTGGACGTGAAAGATCAAAGGCTTAGATGGCGTGTAAGTTACGGTTGTAACAACCGCAGGGATTTTCAGCCAGTATATCATTTACGGCTCACAAAAAGACGCCAATTGAATAGCAAATTAGTTTACGGGCTGTATTACGGGCTCCCGTAAGCTACAATTTCTCAACTGAATGATTCCCATAGATTTTGATGTCAGATGAGATTTAAAAGGTCAGTATATTCTACCCATTCTATCTACCTAGGATCTTGCCTTTTTTAAGCCTCAGGATATCCTTATGTTTATAATTATCCTTATGCTTATCCCAGTCTTGGTTAAGTTAGGGTATGAGTGACAAAAACAAATTAAAATGAAAAATATAAACTAAAACTGAGGTAAAAGAGGCTCCCAATCAACTATGGAAAATGTTGGTGTAATTTCAATAAATAATAATAATAATAATAATAATAATAATAATACAAATTACTAATAGTTATCAGTATTTATAATGATGACTCTTAATCATTATTTAATAAGATTGAGTTAGTATAATTAGGTCTGCTGAGAATAGAGAAGTTTTATTTAACTCTATGTCCAGTTTCAGAAAACTCAAATTTAAATGGTGAACACAGCTTGCAAAATAGCATGTACAACAAACTTCGGCGTAGGATAATTTCAAATATGGAGGCATGGTTGTATTTAGTTTTTTTGCTGCTCTAGCCCATTCACGTCTGTGTGCCCCACAGCACCACATATCTGTGTGCTTATGTATATGTAGGGCATGTATGCTTACAGACAGAAATATCCATGTATATAGTCATTTCTGTGCTTATACAAATATATGTCAATGTACTGCACTGCATCTTCAGGTAGCCTGCTGCCCTCTGAAAATGTGCTGCCCTGGTCCTTGTGGGTCTAGGTAGAAACACACCCATGTGTGGAGATCCATGTAACAATCGTTTTCATTGAAAATCGTACAACTATATAATCTGCTTGTATTTTAATATAAATTACCTGTAAATGCATGCTACTGAATCTTGGCTTTGTTTGTGGTATTATAATAATGTAGATATTGAGGTTGAAAAAAAGACTATTGGTTCAAGAAGTTCAATCTTTTTAGATCTCCTCTGATTGTTGCGTTATACAAAAACCTGTGCTGAACCACTGCCAATTATCTCAATATATTCTTGATTCAAAATCCTGGCATATTATTGCCGGATCAATACCCTTCCTACTGTTTGTATCCAACATAAACATGTATGTCCCTTTTTATTTAAAAATATATGTTGCCCCTTTTATAAAGTGATCTAACTTGCTGTCACAACTTCCTTTGGTAGGGGACTTTTATGGTTGTGGACATCATTCCTGACCTTTTTTTATTCCTAGTGTTTGATCCCAGATCTGGTTGTTGGAAGTATCTGGACAGTCACTGGGGTTTTCTTTGAAGTTTGAAATTTGTGATATGAGAGGGGGGTTTGATTTAAAGAGAACTTGTTTTGATGGATTAACTTGCTGATAAGGATCCTTGGAGGTGACAAATTGTGGTGATAGCGACAGATATTGGATACTGCGTCTACAAGATGAGTTCAAGATGATGATGAATGCCATTACAGCTATGACATCTACAAATATTCTGCAAAATTGGTATTTTATAGGATTATTGTACAATGTAAAAAAGTATACATGTTGGAAACTTTGAGTCTGACAAAGAGTAATTTGGGCAGGGAAAAAGTAGAACAGTGAGTTTGTTATTTGGACAAAAACATTTTTTTTGATACCTCTGCTGGACCCTAGGAGCAGCCATGATACTTTGGTGAAATTTGTGTTTCCTGTTTCTAGGCCTGATCAATTTATGTAACAAAGCAGCTAGACTTCTCCCTCTTCCCTACCACAACCCTCCACTGACAAATAAAAACATACCCTCCTGCTCCAGCTCTCATGAAGTGACTAAACAAATACACAATGGATTCCTATATTTATAAAAAGTCTTAAAAAATTCAAATTTTCTCTAAAAAAAAAAAAATATGTTATTGATCTATACAGACAGCTATTAATGTTAATAGTTTGTCACATACTTAAGGAGTGCAGTTTTTCTTGAATTAGAGTGGTTCCTTAAATTAAAAGGATAATAATATAAAAGGGACACAAAACAAACAACAACAAAAAATGTAAAAGTAAGCACTCTAACAGAAAGTGATAAACACTACTCCGTGGCAAGAAGCCTATCTGCTTACAAGCCAGTAAATCAGAGTCCCAAGGAAGTGCCGGACAAAGTAACCTTCTTAATCCTCAGATACAGATGTTGGATGGAAAATATAGGAGTTAAGGTGAGGAGAGCAAAAGGATCAATTAGTGTAGTATGTAAACACTATTATACACTTAAGAAACATATACATACAAACAGTGGTAAAACCGGGGCATCAGCAAAGTATAACAGGTTCCTGCTCGTTCTGTCCAGACAGGACTTCTTCTGGGATATTGCAGGTCATAAAAATGTTTATGTATCCAACCAGATACCTCTCAGACTTTATCTATAAACAGAAAGTTGTATTTTTATTTTTAAAACACAAGAGGAATTATCTAACATAATCATTTTTATTTGTCTTTGTTTGGATCAGTTAAATCAGAGGAGATGAAGACTACACTAGAATTAATGGAGTAATGTATTTTTCAAGCACAAGTAGTAAGTAATGAGGTATGGTACTATATTGCAAGATAATCATACCATATTAAATTTGCTAACTTTAAAAGGCCACTGTAGTCCAAAACATTATAGCATGCAATTAAAACATCTCGTTATAAACATGACATAACATTTTTCTTGTATGTGAAATAATGAATTTATAGTATAGTTTAGTTCTATTATATATAGACAATTTGGAACTATTTTCTCCTCTTATGTCTTGATATCTTACAGGAAACAAAGAGGCATATTTATGAATGTGCTGCATCATAATGTGTTTTTGTTCTTATGGATTTTAATGTACACCAGATAAGAAACCAACATTACCAAGTTATCTGAGAATCTTTGTTTACACTTCCTCGTAAATCACAAGTCAGATAAAGGTGATCAAACATAATGTTTTTTTTATCTGTTTGTCTGTTGTTTTAGTGGTAATTTTCTGCAAATACAATATTTTATTTCCTGTGGGGAAAGAAAAATCATGTAAAACATACTCTTATAAATTCATGAACTACATTGGCCCTTTAAAGATAGCGTTTCCTTTACCAAATGGTCTATCTTTACTCCTTCATTAATATCTTTTACTTCTCCCATTTCTTCCTCTTTCCCTTCCATAGCCTGTCTAGAATTAACTTGATATCTTGCAAATATATATCTTGCAAATATATAAAAAGGATAAATAAATGGTTATTTTACTTTATTTCACAATTTTTTGAGCACCGTTTTAGTTTTATCTATACATAAGCTTGGCTTGGACAAGTGAATAGTAGCTCATGAACTGAAAGTAAAGACTGTTCTATCTTTTAGTGCAATCTGAAAATTAGGCTTTCTTTTTGGAGGATGTTTGATTCACAACATCATGTTCCTTTATTCTGGGAATTAACATTTCTTTCTCTTCCCTGGCTGGAAAAGTACACGTTTTGTATATCTATTACAGATTAATAGTGTTGAGCACCCCTTTTATTTATTTATTTATTTATTTTGTGTTTAAAAATGTTTTTAGCACTTGGTGTAATTATTTTATTTTTTCAGATTTGTCCATTGCATACTTTTTATGTATAATAATATAATAAAGAAAGGATAAAAACCTACTGTATTCTTTGGGAAGGTATCTTAATTAAATGAAAAATAATTTATATACCTTAAACAATTAGTAAGTGTAAATTAAACACATTAGAGAGAGATGAAATAAAGGCCAGACACTCAAACTAATTGTCACCCTAATGATAAATTAACAATTGAAGTTATTATAAATATATATCTTTATTAAATGTCATTAAGAACAAAAATTAAAAAATAAGTAAAAATTATAAATAGACGCCTCCCATTTGTAATCGTGTAATGCCAAATGTACAAATTCTCCTGATAACTATGATTAGTTATTCATAACAATGGTCCAGAAAAAGCATCGCGAAACGCGCGTCGACCTGTCCTTAGGCGCTCCCGGGTGATGTCACACGCCGACAGACTCACAAATCTGTCAGCGTGGATTACAGACTGTCTCTTTCTATATTGAACAAACTCCTGACAAATGGACACTCTGAGAACATAATTGAGATAAGTTTTTGTTGGTCACAATACATGCGATTTAAGCATATGATTGAGGATATTACAGTGTTGCAATATTTATTAAAGACATTTAATAAGATGTTTAATAAAGACATTTAATAAAGATATACTTTTATAATAATTTCCCTTGTTAATTTATCATTAGGGTGACAATTAGATTGAGTGTCTGTCCTTTATTCTTCTCTTTCTAATACTTTTTATGTAGACAGAATCTTTGTTATTCATGCATACTTTATTATTATTATCGTTTATTTGTAATGCGCCAACATATTCCGTAGCGCTATACATAAGTTAAGTTACAGGCAATGACAAGTTCAAGATTCACACATTGCAATGAATGGATGGCCCTGTCTTTGAGCTTGGAATCCGGTGTCCATAGCGCTTTCCCTAAAGCACCGCGCAGGATTGAAACTCACAGACTTACAATAATCTAGGTCATGTGAATCTGCCTTCGTGCAGTGTAATACACTTTTTTGTTTTTTTTTTCTAGCGTTTCTCGTGTCCATGTCTCTGCACCATGCTCATCCACTTGGTATTCATGGCAGAGATACTGGAGTGGGTTGCCAGTTCCTTCTCCAGTGGGCCACAGCATATTGCTCCTGGTTTTCCTATGTGGTCCCCCATCCAAGTACCAACCAGGCCCAACCCTACATGGCTTCAGGGTGGTGTGACTTCTTGGTTCCATGACTGGAATCGAACTTAGGGTGCAGCAGTGAAAGCACAGAATCCTAACCACTGGACCACCAGGAAATCCTTATAATGCACTTACCTAACCTCAATGCATATGCTATCAGCATAAAATCAACTTTCTACTAATTTAGAAGCAACTAGTACACACAAAATGGTAATAACATTTTCAGTTATAAAGCACAGAATTTGTTGTTAAAGTATAATTGTAGTTTGGGAAAAATGTAAAATTATTATTATCCTTTGTTTTTATTCCTTAGCACTATACCATAGACCCTTGCCACTTGCCATTAATTACTTCCAAAAGGCACGATGAGTGGTGAAAACGCCAAGTACCAAACTCCCATAAGGAGTAATGTAAATTGATTTTAGCAAGCGTGTTGAGTGCCAAAGCATTTTTTGCTCATTAAGACGTGTTGAATACCAAATTCAACGTGTTTTGAGGTACACGGGTACTGAGGGACCACTGTACAAAGATAAACAAAATATAAAAGCATGGGAAAATGTAGGTCACACACATACAGCCTTATTAAATTGAATAGGGCTCTATATAAGCACAGAGCATATTTTTTTTACAGAAGTTTTTAGTTAGTGAACTTCTATCCAAAAGCAAGGTCTTCACTAACTAAAAACGTCTGTAAAAAATATATGCTCTGTGATTATATAGAGCCTTATTTAATTGGCCAAATCAAATTTGAATGAGGCCCTTAATTTAGAAACTTTGTGCCTCATTCGCTACAATTACAGAGCAATTCAATTGAACAAGCCCACAAGTTAAGGGCCGAAAGCCTAAACCGTAAACCATGCAATCGTATGTAGCATTTCAGAGCCTGAACATGATCAAGTAAGCAAGGTCGTAACTACCGATTTAGAAACAGCCAATAGTAAATGAGATGGTCATTGTTAGGTCAGTAAAACATGGAGGTTACATGTCAATCAATAAGCGTTTAGAGGTCCGATATGCGATCAGACTCACAATCGTGTAATGTACAAAGTAATAAAAATGAATGAAGGAAATGTTCTAGTCCATGTGGGTGGACTGATATCTATTAACTCATTGATTCCTGAGATTAATATAACACAGAAATGACACATAACAAAAAAAAAAATGTATTGCCGATTTGCGAGCTTGAGACTGTTGTGCAATAATTTTATTGTCTTCCAACACTTTCCGTTGTCTTTTACAGTGCAGTTTTGTTTTTTTATTTGCACTTACAGTGCTACGAACAGGGGTTATACCCCCATGCGAGTCCAATCTGGTACCCGTAGAATTTTCTTCTACAATTGACATTTACGGGTGTGAAAATATTTGTGGGCTTGAGTTATTATAGCAATTGAATAGCGATTAGCGATTGTAACTCTTGCGGACGTGAAAGATCAAAGGCTTAGATGGGGTGATGTTTTTAGTTAGTGAAGACCTTGCTTTTGGATAGAAGTTCACTAACTAAAAACTTCTGTAAAAAAAATATGCTCTGTGCTTATATAGAGCCCTATTCAATTGGCCGAATTGCAATTTAATAGGGCTGATTGAAAAACTCACAAATTTACAAGGGACGGGGAGTGGAAAGAATAACAGATAAGAGTGTATATAGGACAGGAAGGGAGTGAAAGCTGAGAGTGATAGCGGTCATACAATTAACAATTAATCTGCATATTGCAGATCAGATGAGATCTTAAAAGGTTGAACTTGATGGACTAAATGTCTTTTTTTCAACCTGAATTACTATGTATGTATATAACTGTATGTCTGCAATAAGAAAGCCTTAATATTATGGCAACTTCCATGTACTAGCAGAGTCTGCTAATATATATTTTTTCCTCTGGATACACTTACAGGCCCACGACTTACACAGCTGCTAATATGCATTATTTATATCCCAGAAATGTAAAGTTTTTCCTAAACTACAGTAAGTGATTTCTTTAGATTTAGACATGTTACCAATCCCCCAGACCTCTTCATTCAAGTTATATACTACAGATACGTCGCATCCTATTTACTTTTGTCTGAACGCCTCTGCCTTCCAGTCTGTGAATGTGAGCCAAAGAAAACATCAATCAAAATACAAGCAATGCAAATTTAACAGCTACAATATTGTCTACACTTTGAGAAACATTTTGAAATACTGCTCATTGTCCTAAAACAGGAAAGTATTTCTAGCCAATTTGGCAAAGATTCAGGATGTTGTAGCTGTGATGACTGGGTTTTCAGGAGCCTTAAATAGCAAATACTATTATCGGACACTCCAAAGCAAGAATTTAACACAGAGCAAATATATAGGAGGGACCAGGTGCATATTTCACAGTTTACAGCTTAATGTTACTGTTAATTGGCAGGTTGTTTAATAATTGCTTAATTTGCACTTTGTACTCTCAGACAGGGGCGAGCTATGTCTTAACATAAAAAGCCCTTATTTAAAAGGGGATTGTGACAGTTCAAAGTACCTGTAAAATATATGAAGCTTGTCTATGTTGTTTTTGTGGGCGGCAGATTTTCGAATGCCGAAAATGGTCTAAATCGAGTTTAATTTGCTTTCCACCTCACTCACAGACGTCCTGGCTGTTGCCCCGTGCCATCTGTGATGTTTTTGTAAAAAAAATTGGGTGTATTTAGTGTGTTTTTATTGTTTTTTTCGTTTCCGTCGTTCGCCCGGTAATCTCCTAATTTTTGGCGTCTCATATCTTTTTTTTTTCTAAATCCTGCGTCTCGTATTTCTTTTTTCTAAGTCCCGTGTCTCATAATTCCCGCGTTTGTCAACCGATTGCATGCCAAGGGGATCCCGCGTTTAGGAAGTGTTTTTTGTCCTGCGTGTTTGTGCTGATAGTTGTATTGCGTTGTAGTGTCTTAACAGCTAAGCGAGGCTCGCAGGTGATAAGCGCTTTTGGCGTTACGCGTTAGATACGCGTTAACGGCTCCCCTCGGTTCGTGAGGCTCGTAGCAATGAGCGCCTTTGGCGCTCAACTGCTAACTGCTACGCGTTAATGGCTCGCCTCGCTTCTCGAGGCTTGCAATCGATTATCGCTTGCAAGCGATGAGCGCCGCCTAAGTTGTACACACCACGCATAAGATAATTATAATATGTGATAGCGAAATAGTGGTAATAACCCTTTAAGATCAAATAGTCATTATTAAGACTTCATCCTTAAACAGCTCTTGGAATTAAGTCATTAAATACATCTTCCATTGTTATTTCCCATCCAATTTACTATCATGTGAGATTTTCTATAATATTTTTTGATTTATACACTAAAATCCTCCACTATAAAGACACTATAATTTAAAGCTTTTTTCTTCTATATGATTATATTTTCTTGACATTTTTAAGCTCTGCACACTAATTTAAATCTGAATACATGCATTTTCAGTTTGGCAAGGATGGACTATTTTAAGTCTCTGATAACACCTTAAACAGATACTAATAACGTAATCTATTATGTCAATCAACTTTATTCACAGCAACTGCTTTATTAGGCTTATACTTTCAGACTTCAAAGACCATCTGAAAGACCCTCAGTGACCTTATGGACTGCAGCACATCAGGCACATCTGTCAGCCACTACCCTTCTGAGCTCCATCAAGCTCGTGTTCATTGCTTCAGTGACCTCATAGATCCATCTCTGTCTCCCCCTTCTTTGTGTGCCTTCAATCTTTCACTGCCTTCATCAGAGTCTTCTCTAGGGAATCCTTCTCATGATATGGTCAACATATTTGAGCTTCAGCCTCATGATCGAACTTTCCAGTGAACAGTGTGTCTTGATTTCCTGTAGTACTGAGTCATTGGATCTTCTTGCAATCCAGGGGACTTTAAGCAGTTTTCACTAAACCACTTTACAAAGGCATCAGTTCTACAGCACTCATACTTTTTTTATGATTCAGCTCTCACATCTGTATGTTACTACTGGGAATACTATAGTTTTTCCTATGCAGACCTTTGTTGATAAATGTAACATATGTACTTTTTACTGGCTTGTCCAGGCTTGCCATAGCCTTCCTCTCCAGAAGCAAACGTCTTGTAATTTCATGGCTTCAGTCACCACCTGTAGAGGTCTTGGATCCCAGGAAGATAAAATCTGTCACTGCCTCCACTTCTTCCCTAACTATTTGCCAGGAACTGATATTTCCATTTGCCATGATCTTCGTCTTTTTAAAATTGAGCAGCAGGCCAACTTTTGTAGTAGTATCAACCGCATATTTGAGGTTTTTGATATTTCTTCTAGCAATATTGATTACGGCTTTGGATACATCCAGCCCTAACAACATATAAATATAAGGTAATTGTTTAGATGTTTTACAGGGATATTCTGTTATAAATGGCTAATCTTTCATTCCTGGTGTGGACATAGTTGGTGTTGTATACGTGAACTTCAGTATAAGACTTAAATTTATAAATGAATAGGAGAAGTTTGGCAAGTTTTTGCTTAGCAAGACTTTGCCTTATCTAACCTCACAATATTACAAGGAATTTTAATGAATCAAGGCCACTGGGTTCCATAAAGAACATCTTTGTTTAATTATATGTGGGGGGAACTGTATACTTGTTGAGATTCTCTTCCTTTCCTCCTGGCTACAGACCAACAAGCATATTTATATCTATTATGTTTTTGTTTTTAATTAGAATATGACTTTTCTTTTACAAAAATTATATCAGTCTTTTTTTTGTTATGTTATGTTTTTGGTCTGAGAATGATATCCAGTTCTTAAATACATACACTTAAAACAGTATTATTTGAACATTACCAAAATTGTGATGTGTTTGAAGAAATATTAAGTAAAACCTTCATTGAAAATAAGAAATGCACAGAGCACCCAAACGACTGTGGCTTTAATTGGCAGACAGGTATGACTTCTCTAAATTACTCGCCCCAGATCAGTTAAACACTTAAAAAAAATAATTCTGCTTTAAAAGCATGATTTCAACAAAGAAAACAGACAGTGGTACATGATCAAATACCCTCTTTCAGATGCATCAAAGAAAACATTGCTTTTGAAGACTGAAAGTGTATGGCTAAAAAAGCAGTTGCTGTGAATAAAGTTGATTGACATAATAGATTACGTTATTAGTATCTGTTTAAAGATGTCATCAGAAACTAATAGTGGATCCTTGCCAAACTGAAAATGCATATGTTCTTATTTAATTTAGTGTGCAGAACTTAAAAATGTCAAGAAAATGTAATCATATAAAAGAAAAAAAGCTTTAAATTATAGTGTCTTTATAGTAGAGGATTTTAGTGTATAAATCAAAAAGTATTATAGAAAATCTCACATGATAATAAATTGGATGGGAAATAACAATGGAAGATTTCTTTAATGACTTGATTCATTCCAAGAGCTGTTTAAGAATGAGGTCTTAATTATGACTATTTGATCTTAAAGGGTTATTACCACCGTTACACCAATATACAAAGGAGGCCTCATCTAACAAATAGTTTAAAGAGAAAATAAAAATATTTAACTGAACACAGGATCATACTAACACCATGAGCTAGATGTTTTAATTAGGCATTGATTAATATGATTAATAAAAAAAAAGCAAAATTCAACTTTCTTTCAGTGATCCAACTGCTACTGGTATCCTCCCTCTATACACAAAGTGCACCAACACATTGATCTACATTGGCAGGAGACTTGTTATGTTAAAGAAGTTTCCCTTGGCTATGAGCTTTTGCAGTTGGGGCAGCCTATCAATGATTGTTTATCCTCTTATCGAATCTAATAGTTATTAAAGCCATTTTGACTTGTCTGTCTACCTGTCATCCTCACCTCCCTTGTGTGATCAGGGTGGATACAATAACTCTGCTTATATCAGATGGAGGTGGATACTCTAATCTCTGAAAACAATTACATGAATATTAAATATTGCTATTATAAATGATTAAATAGGAATAGTATTAATGAGGACTGCATGGTGAAATTAATTAGCTCCTCTTTCTAGGCCATTACAGTGGTCCTATAAGAATAATTGTAGTTTGTAAAATATGCAACAAACCGAAAATCTTAGCAAAAAAACTAAAATCAGTCAAAAATAACCTTTCTAATTTCACTATTTTATTCCTGCATTGCAAAACCTTTGACAGAATTTGATAGGTGTGCTATTTCAAGGCCAACAATACTAAAGAAGAAGCATGGGCCACGCTGTTACAGCTCATTGATTAAATCAGCTTAATGACACAATATTATTTCAATATTGTTTCAAAAAGATAAAAAAGTCCAGTCCAAACTAGTGAAATAGTAATGAAACCACTAGTAAGAGGTTAAATACAAGGGACAAAGTTCAGAAGTCCCAACAGCCCAATGTTTAGGGGCATTTAGCATGGTACAGGCAAGGGTCAGAATATTGAAGGCTACAGCAGTCAGGATTTAGATAGGAGTTTGCAGAAACAAATTAATTATTTATAAATATGGGAGTAGCAGGTACTTACAGCCCATGTGCTAATTAGTCTAATTAGTCAATGGTGACTGATCTCTTTTTAATTCAAGGATTTAACTTGTGGCCCTGCCTAGAGGGGCACTAGCAGAGGTGAGTAGCATGGTCTAAGTTGCAGTGGAATCCCATGGGTTGCCTGATGACTCCCATGGGTTCCCTGCTTTCCATAGGAATCCAAATTACTGCCAATATACACAAAATATATACATTTAACATAACCTTAAGTCATTCCGGGAAGTCTCTAACATTGAACTTCTTGAGAAAATTCCATCTAATGATATCCTTCCAAAAACTCTTGTACGTTCTGCAGATGCTAACCTTTATCCTACAGCTATCAGACATAAAAATAATAAATAAACA
This sequence comes from Discoglossus pictus, assembly GCA_027410445.1. Lineage (NCBI taxonomy): Eukaryota > Metazoa > Chordata > Amphibia > Anura > Alytidae > Discoglossus > Discoglossus pictus. The sequence goes on along the minus strand of CM050173.1, from coordinate 26,019,770 downwards.
TTTTTAAAAATAATAAATAAACATTTTCAATAGCCATTTGGAATGGAAAACAGTCAAGTACAGCCTCTGCAACCTCTGATGCAGATCCCGTAGCTTGATTGAGTTATTGTAGGTTAAGGGAACTTGTAATGTAGCCCGTAAACTAATTTGCTATTCAATTGGTGTCTTTTTGCTAGCCCCAAATGATCTACGGGTTACAGGCTGATAATCCCATTGGTTGTTACTACTGTAACTTACACGCCATCTAAGCCCTTGATCTTTCAAGAACACAGGAGTTACAATCGCTAAAATCGCAAATCGCTATTCAATTGCTACGATTCCTCAAGCCCGCAATTGTTTTCACACCTGTAAATGGCAAATGTCGAAGAAAATCCTACGCGTATCAGATAGACTTGCAAGGGGGTTAAACACCTGTTCGTAGCACTGTAAATGCAACAGTCACAAGCTCCCAAATCTGCATTAGAAAATATTTTATTTTATGTTTCATTTCAGTGTTATATCAATCTCAGGAATCAATGAGTTAATACAAATCAGGCCACCCATATGGACTAGAACAGTATTGGCATTCATTTTTATTACATTGTACATCGAAATGCTAATTGATTGACATGTAACCTCCATGTTTTACTGATGTAATGATGACGGTCTCATTTTCTATTGGCTGTTGCTAAATTAGTAGTTATGGCCTTGCTTAATTTATCTGCAACACGCTCTGAATTGCTACATACGAGTGTATGGTTTACAGTTTCGGCTTTCGGCCCGTAAGTTGCGGGCTTGTTTAATTGAATCGCTCTGTAATTGTAGCAAATCTCAAGCCCGCAGACATACGGCCTGTACAATGCAATCTGCGGCCTTGCAATTGAATGAGGCCCTATGTATCCTCCCACAGCAAGTTTGCACTTCCATCTCTACCTAAGCTCCATTATCTTACCTGCATGTACACTGTTTTATCATTTGAGATCGTTTTCCTTCTTCTGGTCAATACAAAGTTTCACTACAAATAAAATGTTTGTACTCAATGTCTTTTTAGTTATTCTGTTTGTTAGCTTTTATGTTACTATATAATTCTCTTCTTGAGAACTTAAAATGTCATTTTATGTAAAGCAGCAAGATCATCTTTCATACCTTCCTTTTGGTTTTTGGTTTGGCAATCATTACCCAGAATTAAAAATAACTCAGAGGAGATCCTTGGCTGGAGTAAAAACAAATGTAAGTTAAACAGTTTAATGCTTATAATATGTAAAAATGTTATATGTAATGCTTCCCTTCCTGGGAAAGGGAGAAGTTGCTTCTTTCTAAACAAACTGTCTAAGTGATCTTTCTTTTCAGCAACTTTTGTAGACACCACATGACTAAAGAAGTGACAGTAAGGAAATATTGACTCAAGTAAAGTTAATAATAAAAACACTTACAATGTTATAAGATATAATATTTGGAAACATAGGTTTTAGGACCCATAAGGGCTAGATCCATAACTTTATCTATTTTATAAGTTTTGACTACAAGAATCCTCAGGTAAGCTTTCCAAGTATGCTTGAATTCCATTACTGGAAAGCTGTTACAGTATGTTTGTCAAATAGGAGAACTTTAAAAAAAACGAGGCACAAGAGATCAAATCGCCAATATCCGCTGGATAATCGAATGGAGGGCCCTGTCTTTGAGCTTAGAATCTGGTTTCCATAGTGCCTTCCCTAAGATTGAAAACTTGCAGACTTACAATCTAAAGGTTTTGTGTGTGGAGCAGGAGGGCGAGAGAAGTGTTGTGTATGTTAGGAAGGTGATAGGCTTCTTTAAACAGATGTGTTTTTAGTGAGGTTTTGAGGCAGGATGATAGTCTGGTGGAGCGAGGCAAGGAGTTCCAGAGAATAGGGGCAGCAAAGTCCTGAAGGTGGGAGTGAAAGTAGGTGACATTATTGGTAGAAAGAAGAAGGTTGTTAGTAGAACGAAGAGGGTGGATGGGGGAGTATTTGGAGATGAGAGCATAGATGTAAGGGGGTGCACTGTTGTTGACGGCATTAGTAAGGGTCATGATTTTAAATTTTACTCTGGAGGCTACGCAAAACTTATGCGCAGAATACGGCTGGACTGGATGAATCCAAAGCTGCAATCAATATTGCAAGAAAAAATATCAACAACCTCAGATACACAGATAATACTACTCTGAAAGTGAGGTGGAACTAAAGGACCTGTTGATGAGGGTAAAAGTAGAGAGTGCAAATGGTGGCCTGCTGCTCAAAGGTAAAAAGACGAAGTCCATGGCAAATGGCAATCACAGTTCCTGGCAGTGACAGATTTAATTTTCCTGGGATCCAAGATCTTTTCTGATGGTGACTGTAGCCATGAAATTAAAAGATGAGTGATTATGGAGAGGAATCCTATGGCAAGCCTGTACAAGCTAGTAAAAAGTAAATATATTACACTATCAACAAAGGTCTGCATAGTTAGAACTATGGTATTCCGAGTAGTAACATACAGATGTGAGAGCTGGACCATAAATAAAGCTGAGCGCCGTAGAATTGACGCTTTTGAATTGTGGCGTCGGACTGCAAGAAGAACCAATAAATCAGTACTAAAAGAAATCAAGACAAACAAGTCTGAAGCTCAAATATTTTGGTCAAATCACGAGAAGGAAAGAATCCTTGGTGAAAATGAGGAAATATTGAAGGAACATGAAGAAGAAAGCGACAGTAGACAAGATGGATAGATGAGGTCACTGAAGCAATGAACATGAACTTGATGAAGCTCAGAGGGGAAGTGACTTACAGATGTACCTGGCGTGCTTCAGTCCATACGGTCATGGAGAGTCAGACACGACAGAGTGGCTAAATAACAAACTGAGTGAGTCATATAACTATCATACATGCTCACATAATTCATGAATATCATATATTTACTATATTTTCTTAGAAAGATATGGAAGAATTTGGTAGTTTTGAATATTAAATAGACCAATTAATACAACAATCATTCATATACAGCGTCTGATAGTGAAAAATACATAACACTAATTTCACCTTTGCACTGTTTGATGGTTCTCTCTGCCATGTTTCTTAAGATATATTGAGCATTTGCTTGGAGACATGGGGCAGCCAGCATCACTGGAAATAAACAGGGTCCCATCAACTTTAGATGAGGTCTCAAATGGCTCTCCCTAAATTAAAAATATAATATAAATTGTTAGTTTAAAAATAACTGAAAATGCCAATTTTGACAACTAAGCATATTTTCAATCTAATCACTGCAATAAAATGTAGGTCCTCTCCTATTTAACATATTTATTAATGACTTAGAAGTAGGATTGGAAAGTATTGTCTCCATTTTTGCTGATGACACAAATTTGTGCAAGGTAATTAAATCAGATAATGATGTAATTTACCACCAAAGGGAAATCTAGGTGTATCAGATATTGAAAGGGATTTGGGAGTGCTTGTGGACAACCACCTAGGTAACAGTGCTCAATTCCAAGCATCAGCTGCAAAGGCAAATAAAATATAAGCATAATAAGAAAAATGGCCGCCAAACAAAACGAAAACGAGGCTAAAGGTCCCTAAACATGCAAAACACCACCATAAACACGCAAAACACCACCAAACAGCTACGGATATTCCGAAAAACTTGCACGAAATAGAAAACGAAGATTACGAAAAACTTGCACGACATACAAATGAACAACGCTGCATCAGCCACATTATATACACCAAACACCCTTAGCTCACTTACAATTTCATTGCCGTAATTTTTTGACGGGCAATATTCTAGTTTAAATATATCCAGGGTCAATACAAGGATTTGTCAAGTGAACGTTTAGAAGAGAGATTAGAAGTAAAAATATTTTACCTTAAAGAAAGAAAAGGGATCTTCACAGTGAGGATGGTTAAACTGTGGAATTCTCTACCAAAGGAGGTGGTGACAGCGGATTCATTAGATAACTTTAAAAAGGGATTGGGGTATATTTTTAAATAAAAAGGGCATTCAGGGTTATCCTGGATAATTAGAGAGGGAGTACAAATCCAGGGAGAAGTCCGATCACCATTATCTTGGGTCAGGAAGGAATTATATATTTTTTCCCCTTTCAATTAACCCGCACATTGCAGATCAGAGGAGATCTAAAAAGGTTGAACTTGATGGACTAAAAGTCTTTTTTCAACCTCAATTACTATGTAATTATGTAATGAAACTTGGTTTATGTGCAGCTGTGGAAATTCTATATTATGCAACCAGGAGAACTATTTTCCCAGCTATCAATAATCCTTAGTAATGTAATAAACCAGGCTAACAAAATGAATCAATTTGTAATTGCCCCCAGTGATATTTTTTTCATTTAGTACTTCACATTTTTTGATAAATGAACTTTATATAAATTCAAAGAAAGTAGAGTAACTTTGACTATACTTAAAAACATACTCCTATACTGCCTAAACAATTTCCGGGGCTGTACTGGACTGCAATTGCAATGTTCTTCATTGGAAATATCATTGACAGCCTCCAGTGAAATACATCATAAGCCCTGAGATGCCTAGTGGATCTAAGACATAGACTGGACAGCAGATAATAATTTATAGACCAATCTAGCCAGTCCATTCTATCTACATAAAGTCTTAGCTTTATAAATCATCAGTATTAGCTTATGTAGATACTAGGCAGGCTTTGATTCTTTAATGTGTTTGTCCCCATCACTTCTGATGGAAGGCTGTACGACTTTGAACACTTGGTAATTTGGACAGATTCCAATACTCCTACTGGGAACTTATGGGAACATAAATCTCTTTATTTCATATTCACAAAATGGATAACTGTAAAGGAGTTAGTGGGAGAAAGATATATATAACATATGTTAATCCTTCAATAGTTATCTCTCACATATACAGCAAATAGGAATTTAAATATGTTTCAAATATACAAGTTGGATGGGCCACAAAGAACTTTCAAATGCTTAACGTGAAAGTGAAGACAGCACTTTCAAAAATGTGATGGGTCAGCTCCAAATCACACAGTACACATCTGACAAACACAATGGATAATAAATGCTAAATATAAATACTACTAAATAATATAAACAAATATTATTGAAACGCGCAATGATTTATATTGTATAAACTGTATTGGTGGGCATAGGAAAAAACAGGCTCTGTTATGCATTAACAATTACAGTCACTCATTCATCTGCTACACTACTTCAGAGTATCACGCAAATTAAAAATAAAAAAGCATTGCAGAACATCACTTCTCCCCTTCAGAGTGGAAATCTCTGAGAGATCTCCAATTGCTGGACCATGCAGCTACTTGTTTCTCTTAGTGGTTCAACAAAGCTGCACTTACTTGATTGACTGGCCTCATAAAGCAATTCACTACTTTGTGGAAAAGTGACCCTTTTTATTATATCTTTAGCTGTTTGTGGGAAAGTTTCTAGAGCTATTCTAGCAATGACCATTCCCTTGTGATTTTCAAGCCACTATATCAGGTAGGAATTCTCTTTTTGTCTGCATGAGTACAGGTGAATCAATCAAACTTAGTGAAACTAGTAACTTGGAGCCTGATTCAATTGAGCAATCGTAAGTTACTGGAGCCTGTATGCGAGGCCGTAAGTTAATTTGCTATTCAATTGGAGTCTTATGTGTTACTGGCTTGAAAACTTTTCGGTTGTTAAACCCTGAACTTACAGCCTACCGAAGCCTTTGATCTTTCCTGTCCGCATGAGTTACAATTGCTAAAATCGCAAATCGATATTCAATTGCTCCAATTCCCCAAGCCTGCAAATGTTTTCACACCCGTAGACAGCAAATGTAGGAGAAAATCCTACAAGTGCTAGAGATGACCCGCAAGGGGGTTAAACACTTATTCATAGCACTGTAAATGCAAATAAAAAAATCAATACTGCATTTTAAATGACGGGGAAAGTGATGAAAGACATTACAATTTTTTGCACAACAGCCTCAAGCTCACAAATCGGCAAGCAATGACAAAATAAGTGTATTATGTGTCATTTTGGGGTTATATCGATCACGGAAATCAATTAGTTAGTATATATCAAGCCACCCATATGGATTAGAACAGTATCAGCATTTACTTTTATTATTTAGTTTTGTAAGGTTTTGCAAGTCTGATCGCATATTGGACCGACTGTTTTACTGAAATCATGAAGACAGTCTCATTTTCTATTGGCTGTTTCGAAATGGGTGATTGCGGCCTTGCTTAATCATATTCCCGCCCTGAAATTCTACATATGAGTGCATGGTTTACGCTTTCGACTTTTGCCCTGTAACTTGCGGGCTGGTTCAATGGAATAGCACTAAGTTTGTAGCAGAGTTCAAACCTGCAGCAGACCCGCAGACATACAGCCTGTATACTGCAGACTTCGAATTGAATCGGGCTCTTGGATTTGCAAAAACATACTGTAAATATTCACAAATCCTGCACTGTTGCCAGCCCTGAGTTTGCCACCACTTGTCTATTTGGCGGTTCACATCTGTTTTGGTGAGTTTCATGTCCTTTTATATTGTCAATAGAAATAAACATTATAGTATAACGCAAAATGAAGTACTTCTAGGCAATGACTGATACCATATTCTATTAATCTATTCTTTATGTATACATGGTTGCTGGATCCTGCCATATTAGTATTTTGCTATGTTAACTCTCTAGCATAAAGCTGTCTTAATTAATTAGCAAAGCTTTTATGTTGGAAAAAATGGGCAGAATACATAAGCCTTTTTGGTTCCTACTTGCTGTTATTTTTTTATTTCTATCATAGGGAAGAGAATAAAATAAGACCTGCTGGAGTAGTAATTAAAACTTATGTAGTGCAAGGTATAAAGCTACCTACAAATATGTGAAAAGCTCAGCTGTATAGTGGGTCAAATGAAACAACTCATAGAGAGGGTATAAAATCCAATTGACTATATCCCAGAGGAAGTCCCATCCAGACAAAGCATGTTGGATTTTAATCCTCTCAGTGTTGTGATTCATTGTATCTATAACATAAATTAGCTTTTGACAATCATTTTGTAAATAGCATTTTCTTTTGTATGAAACAAAGATTTTTTTAATTTTCTATACAAGCAGGTCTTATCTTGCTCTCCTCCCTCCCTATTGTTTTAAATGTTTTGACTCTACAACAAAGTATTGGAGCTACAGGCATGGGACTAACACATTGCTGTACTACATAAAGAATAATTGGTAGATTGTAAGTTTGCAAGTTTTCAATATTGTAAAGTGCTTTTGGAAAAGCACTATGGGCCATATTAAATTCCAAGTTTGTAGCGGCACCGGTACACCCACAAAGCATGCAGGCTTGTAATTCAGTGGAGTTACAGAGCTATTAAATTAGCCAAGCCCGCAACAGACGTGGCCGACATCCAAACCCGTAAACCATTCTTGCGCACGTTGCATGTGCAGCCGTGAACATAATCAATTAGTCAAACCCGTAGTTACGGGTTTAGATGGAGCCAGTGGTAAAAGAGACCGTCATCATTATGTCACTGAAAAATGGAAGTTAGATTTCAATCCCTTACGGGTTTGAATTACGAGTTATGCTGTGACCTGCATTCCATAAATAATGCAATATTAATAAATCAGTAAATATGATATTCTAGTCCATGCGAGTTCCATTATATGTATTAACACATTGATTGTCCGGATCGATATAACACGGAAATCATACATTAAAAAAAAGTATTTTATATTGCACATTTGCGAGCTTGATAATGTTGTGCTATTAATTTTAATACCTAACATCACTTTCCCTTTTATTATAAGTACAGTAGTGTGTGAATATTTGCATTTACAATGCTACGGACAGGACTTTAACCCCCTTGCGGGTCCTCTCTAGTACCCGTAGGCTTTTTGGCTCCATTTGTGGGTTACTGGTTTGAACGCCAGTGTATTTGTAGCAATTTAATAGCGATTTGCGAACGTAACATTTACGTGCTTGACAGATCAAAGGCTTTGCGGCAACGGAGCTCCGATTTTCACAGCTCATACGGTTTTTCCACCTGTAACCCGCAGATCGTTTGCGGGTAGCTGTAAGAGGCCAATTTAATTGCCTGAAGTCTAGCGGGCTCCCTTACGGGCTATGGGTTTTCACGTTGGGGGAATTTAATAGGGCTGTATGCATGTTTGATTATAAGCACAAAGACAGGGCCCTCCATTCCTTTGCAATGTGTTAATATTATTTTGCCTTGTAATTAACCACTGTATGGTACCACGGAAAATGTTGACACGTCACAAATAAAGGATAATAATCGTAATAGAATAAGGACTTTGGATGGGCCTTTCATTAATGCACTATACTCTGTAGAAACATTCAGATAAGTTTACAATCTCGTACACACAGCACTATTTTTTGTTGCACTCATTCATTATTTCCAAGGTAGGTACTGCATTAGGTGACATAGAGACAATAGGGACAAACTGAGCAATCCCAAAACAATCCCAGATAATATATTATTGGTAACTGTGGAGGGTAGTTGGATATTTGAACAAATAGAAAAGTTCCTTAATGTATCCCAAAAGTATCCCAAAAGTGAAATCACTTTTTCTTAATGGTTATAAAAAATCTAGTTTTAGAAGACCTAAGAAAATGACCTAAAGGGTTTATGCAGTTTCTGGCCGAGAGCTGCAGTCATTAATGTTACTAAAGGGATCCTCACAATTCCCATGGCATTTGAAAAATGGCATTAAAACATTGAATAGAAATGCTAAAAAATAATTACTGTATACAAATCAGACACGAGGATGTTCACGCCATTTTACCATAATGTCCAATTAAGTTAAAGGCAATTACTGGAGTTCCTCAGAATGTCCTAATATGTCTTTATTTGTTCCTAAAGGTTGAAACGCAATGGTTGGGCAAATAAATTATGGTAGAAAAAGTAGTAAAAATATTTTGAAATCGCCCAAAACCAATGGGCTACTGCTTTATAAATGGAGGATAACCAATCTTTATTATAACAAAAGCAAATTGATACAACAGTATCTACAGTATTGATGTGAGTGAATAACATTAACATTACAATAGTTTCCCACAGAGATTTTATCAACAGAAATTAAAGCAATTTAGTGTGGCTATATAAAAACAGGCATATTTTTATTATTATTTTTATTTTAATTATTATTATTACTATAAACAGTAATAATGTAAATATATTTGGAAAGAATGCATGGGAATTGCCATATACTAAATATTTAAATATATCTTCATTAATTTGTGCATGACTTATTTTTACTGGCAAAACACACTCATCAATGTAAAATTGCCTATACTTCATTTATTCTATTTTTCTTTAAATGGAAATAGGCATGGAACTAAAATAGCACAATGGATTTGGAAGTAAGGCTTGATGATTGCCATATACTAAACACATAAATATATCTTGCATATAAAAAACATTAACTTAGTCTCATTCATGTGTGGCGTCACGTAGTTTCAATGGCAAAATACACTCATACATGTCAGATGGAATATGCTTAATGTATTCTAGTTTTACTTTAAATGGAAATAGTTTAAAGAGACATGGAACTAAAATAGTCCCTACTGTGGATTTTTAAAGAGACTATTAAAACATTACAACAGTTTTTTGAACTGTCAGGAAACATGCAGGAAATGCCTGTGTGTGCACAGATGATACCGCTGTATGTTATCTTCTCTTTGCTGAGGTCCATCAATAATGACTATTACTGTTCATTAGCTTACAATGGCAGACCCCTGTGGCAATTATATATTCAAACAATTGCTAATATTTTACTCACCATGATATATGGTACTTAAAGCATTTATTTTATGACTGCGCCAGCAGTGGCAGCAGCAGTTGCAGAAAGGAGCCAAAATTGTGCACAGTTTGCAAGCGCTGCTCAGATCATATACTATTTCCAAGCTAACAGCCTTTTTAAATTGCGATTCGGCCAATTAAATAGGGCTCTATATAAGCACATAGCATATTTTTTTCAGAAGTTTTTAGTTGGAAAACTTCTATTCGAAAGCAAGGTGTTCACTAACTAAAAACTTCTGTAAAAAAATATGCTATGTGCTTATATAGAGCCCTATTCGATTGGCCCAATTGCAATTTCATAAGGCTGTAAGCCTTTATTCTTACCCTAACCCCATATCCCTAACCCCCTAAAGCTATGATATCGGCAGCAACATTTTGGCAGAGGATATTCACTGCCACTGCTGCTGCCTGTGTTGGCGGCCCGCCGGCGCATTAATAACAGGAAAGGACCCAGATTTCATCTGAATTTAGCAAGATGTATTTTTCAATATTGCTTAGATTGTAATGAGCAAAATCCTCTGGAGTCATGCATTAAATGGCTCTACAATTTTTCCAATGCCAAACTGAACTGTATGAGAGAAAAATTTGCTTAACATTTTGGTTATAGATAAAAATGCAAATATTATTTTATATGTCAAAATCAGCTTCTAGTAAAAAAAAAAAGAGCATATGTTAATTAACTAACTGTGTTGTATTATACCATTCAGAATATAATAGACGTAATAAGAGAAATGTAACAAAACCGTATCATGGAATATGCATGGCACATTGGGATTAAATGTCTTTTGCCTTAAAGAAAAATGTTTTATAACATTAAAGGGACAGCAAAATCTTTTTCTTCTTCTTCTTGCAGCACTGTGTGCTTTCTTTTTTCAAATGATGCTCTCAAGGCAGAAAAAAAAACAGATTTAGTTGTTCAACTGATCTGAGGGCCTGCCCTGTTAGCCACTGAGCAGTGATAGATGGATGAGCAATTCTAGTGTGTCCATGAAATCTACACATGAATTAAGTTTAAGCAGCATTCAATGTTTTAAATAGGTTTTCCATGTCCCTTTAATTCAACATATTAATAAACTAAACACAATCATTTCCTCTAAATAACTACTGATCACCCCTTTATATTGGATAATAAAAATAAGTAAAAAAAAACAGATGTAGAAATAATCAGTAACCTCCCAATAATGAGTTAAGCTCTTTTCAGAATACCCACTAAACCAGGGGTCAGTAGTCAATTGGCAGACCTGAGTCCGAATCGGCACTCCTAACTATTTGTTGGGCCTTCACATTATTATAACATTTTCTATTTATCCCTCCTAAAGCTTTCATATTTTAAATAAGATTTTAGTTTGTTGGTAACCTTTGTCATTCCCTATATAATCTGTCAATTATGTTTAAACTAGAATATTGCCCGTCAAAAAATTACGGCAATTAAATTGTAAGTGAGCTAATGGTGTTTGGTGTATATAATGTGGCTGATGTAGCGTCGTTCGTTTTCTATGTCGTGCGACTTTTTCGGAATATCCGTAGCTGTTTGGTGGGCTTTTTCGGAATATCCATAGCTGTTTGGTGGGCTTTTTCGGAATATCCGTAGCTGTTTGGTGGGCTTTTTCGGAATATCCATAGCTGCTTGGTGCGCTTTTTCGGAATATCCATAGCGGTTTGGTGTGCTTTTTCGGAATATCTGTAGCTGTTTGGTGGGCTTTTTCGGAATATCCGTAGCTGTTTGGTGGTGTTTTGCGTGTTTATGGTAGTGTTTTGTGTGTTTAGGGACCTTTAGCCTCGCTTTGATTTTGTTCGGCGGCCATTTTCTCTCTCGCTTAGGTGATTTTCGGGTCTCTAAACTCCGAAATTTGTGGTTAAATGGAGGTGTAACTTCACTTGCAGAGGTCCTCGGTGCCCCCCTTGCTGTGAGTAACCTTTTTATGTGTTTGTTGTTTGTATTTGTTGTGTTTGTAATGTTTTGGGGGTTGCGCGGGTTGCAAATTTTGAGCTCCTTCGTCGCTCCTTGCCAGCAACTACGACCCTCGCTTCGCGAGGGCCACAGGCTCGCTGTGCGAACCCGCAAGCATGAGCAACGGCTCGTATGCTCACAACTATATATGTGATACAAGAGGTAGAGTGATTATACAACTGTCAATATGAATTTAGACTATAATGATGGTCTGTGTTTCTACCCATTTACAAACCCAACCAGTAGGAGTCGCACACTAAACGTAGTCGCCCAGAAGCAAAGGATCCGCAAGCCTGCGAAAAACAACCTAGCAAATGTCATCACCAGTCCAAACACTTTTCTTCAAATTTTAGAGAATGATGCAAAAATAACCCAAGTGTCCGAGTGCGTGCTCTACCCCTGCTCCAAGTCATAGACCGTTTCCAATGATACTGGCACATTTGGATTGAAATGACCTTGTGTCTCACACAAAGCTGCCCACTATCCTCTCTTTGCCTCTCCAGCAAAGCGGTTATCTGTTCTGGGGAAATGCTTTTTACCCATGTGAAAGCAATGGTCTATGTATTCCAACTTGTGATGACATTCTTGAAAAGTTCTTCTATCGTAACCCAGTAACAATTCATCTGGTCAGTAAAAAGGTCGGACATCTTTGTTTTTCTAAATCTAACACCAAGTCTGATGAAAGTTTGCATCTCATGGGAAACACATATGTCTATGGTTTTCCACATAGTTACTTGGGGCCTCATTCTATTAGCGTCCGCAGCCGTTGCGGGGCCGCAAGGACCGGCCGCAAGCTATTCTGCTATTCTATTCCCCTCCGGCCGGGGATTCCGGCAGGCTTGCGGCCGGTGCCTTGCTATCTCTTGCGGCCGCTCGCGCCGGAGGAAATCCTTTGATCTAAAACGGCCGCAAGGAAATCGGCCGTAAGAAATTCCTATTTGCAATTCAATTGCTCCGGGAACCCTCTCTGCAAGGCTAAAAGCGAGCCGCAGCTTACTTGCAGGAAAAAGGTCCCGCTAGCACCAATTAAGCACATAATAAAGCCCAAATAAAGACATCCTGCACTTTGTGAAGACTATAAAGGGATTTTCGGTGTTAGCAAAAATAGCACAAAATTCCCCTATACTCAAATCCGTAAAATATATATTTTTTAATATACGTCAAATATCCATGTAAAAAGTCCAGAGTGCTTGGAGCACTTCAGACCCGCCCACGCCGCAGCCGGAAAATAAACAGTTAATTTGAACTCGGGTTTGGGCTGATGTGCAAGCTTGAGAGGGGGTTGCTATTAATCCTCATGTCCCCCAATATGATCCCTAGCATTTACAGAGCTGTACAGTGCAGGCTTGAATTTATTTTTGAGTTTTAAGTTTTCAGAGTTTACGGCCGGTAGCAAGATTTACGGCCGGCCGTAAGAGGAGATCCTTGCGGGGCTGTTTAATTGAATTGCGAGGTAACGGGACCCCCGCAAGGAATCGCAGCCTTACGGACGGTTTACGGCCGATAATAGAATGAGGCCCATAGTAAGTAAAAAATATTTTTTGTCCATCAAGTTCATCCTGTTTGATCTCCTCTGATCTGCAATATGCGGATTAGTTGTTAATTGTTCCAGAGGAAGGCAAACAGAAAAAAAACATTGAGACATTGCCAATTGTCTCAAAAGGGGAAAAAATCCTTCCTGTCCCCAGAAACTAGTGATCGGACTCCTCCCTGGATCAATACTCCCTCTCTAATAATCCAGGATAATCCTGAATGCCCTTTTCACTCAAATTAAAATATCCAATCCCTTTTTAAAGTTAACTATCGAATCCACTGTCACCACCTCCTTTGGTAGAGAATTCCACAGATTAATCACCCTTACTGTGAAGTACCCTTTTCTTTCTTTAATCTCAAATCTTTTTACTTCTATGAAAACCTTTTGACAAAGCCTTGTATTGACCCTGGATATATTTAAATAAGGTAATCATATTCCCTCTTAGACGCCATTTTTCTAGAGAAAATAAGTTAAATTTGCTTAGTCTTCATAACTTAGCCCCCTTATTAGTTTTGTTGCCCTTCTTTGTCATTTTTCCAGCTCTAAAATGTCCCTTTTATGAAGTGATGCCCAAAATTGTCCTCCATATTCCAAATGAGGGCGTACTAGAGATTTGTATAGTGGCAGAATTATATTTGCTTCTATACCCTTCTTAATACATGCTAATATTTTATTTGCCTTTGCAGCTGCTGCTTGGCTTTGAGCACTGTTACCTAGGTGGTTGTCCACAAGTACTTCCAAATCCCTTTCAATATCTGATACCCCTAGATTTGCTCCATTAAGAATATAAATTGCATGGCTATTTTATCTTCCCAGATGCATAACTTGACATATATTTGTAATAAATCTCATCTGCTAATGTTCTTTGTTACATACAAACATCTCAAACAAGAGCCTTTTTAATTGAACTACAATTAATCACTTTGCTAACATCAATATGTTTCTCCCTACTCTGCGTTTACTCATAGCTGTTTTAGTGGCTATACCTGGTTTAAGCTTGTGTTAGAAGTTTGTTTGGACTAAGCCACAACCCAGAAAGGTCTATTACTTCTTTAAGGAGCCGTCCAGTCTGTAACTGGTATGGACTGAATGTTTATTGCAGTTGATGCCGACACTAAGAGGTAACAGACCTTTGTGAATTACCTCATTGTTATTTCACTGATCTATGGTCTCCAGACAGCGGCTAACTGGAAAGATGCAGCCCGGGGAGCTAAGAACAAGCAGATGTCCTGAAATACCATGCAGTGGTGGCCAGTTACACATATCTCCTACACCATGTCTCTCCTCTGGGCACTAGGAATGTTCCCTAGATAATTGGCTGTCATCTCATCAACTCTTGTTTACATGAGTGCCGTAAGTACCCCCCTTCTTCTTAGAGGCATGCTTTTCAAGTTGTGTCACATGTGGGATAATAGCACCATGACCCAACCATGTGAGTCCCAAAAGACAAAATCAACAATTCTAGTAAATTATAGGGGACCGTTCAAATACATAAAAGAACCACTAACACTATTAGTCTGGCACAGCAAAGATCACAGTTATTGCTTAAAAATACGAAGTGTTATCAATATTATTATTATCATCATCATCAAAAGGTTGCCACTAACTAAAATGTTTGTCCAATAAAAAGGGCATCACTATATACTGCAGTACTCTGATTAATCATCTCTCTCACTATATTGGTTCTTTAAATCTGTTTTGAAATACCGCATAATAGTGGCAGTAAAAAACATTATTTATTGCTTAAAATGCTTAAAAAGATTCACATAATGGTAGCACCCCACCTTTTTCTCCCAAAAAGTCTTAAAATATGCGACCATTATGCGGTGAAATAGGGTATTTATGTGTCTATCTATATCAATAATAGAGTTACAGTAATTAACATTAACAATATACTGTATGTGCAAACGGAGGTAAAGAAAGGTTATAGTCTAAAAATAGAATTTAAAAACACAGTCCTTTTCAAAAATGGCAGCTGCTGCACTCATCCCCACCTATCTCATTGTCCTGAACACTACTGAAAGTGAAATATGTCAGCTGCTATAACATTGATTAGGCTTCCTTGTCAGGGTTTTAATATTGTTATTGGAGTTGAAATCTATATCTTCCTTTCAGTTGTGCTCAGGATAATGAGACAGGTGTGGAGGGATACAGCAACAGTCATTAACGAAGCAAACTGTTTTTAAATTATATTTTCTGTATAAAGCTTTGATCTGCTTCAGTTTGCACATGTATTTATTTATGTTATTGGTCAACGAAAAAAAAAAAAAAAGAGCTGTAACCTGAAAAGAGCATATGAAGGCTCATTAAAGGACCATGGACAATGAAAAAAAATGTATTTTTGAAAACATTGAGTGTGAAGATGAGAGTAATTAAGCAGGAAAAACTTATAGCTAGTTTTTAATTTAAAAAAATGTTGATGCATCTGCTTGGCCCTGGGGCGATCTATGATACACTGACGTGTGTGTGAGGGGCGTTTACATTTCTAAAGAGATATGGCTGCATTTCCTGAAGCAAGGACAGGTGAGGGGATGGGGTGTGGCACAATTTTAATATTTTACAATTATCTTAGTAAAGGCACTCCGTACCTTCCCTCCCTTCACTAAAATCCAAAGTGATGTGATGTAACAAATACAAAATGGATTCCTGTACTCAGAGGTGTATTTCTGCCTAGGCCGATTATATATATATATATATATATATATATATATATATAAACACACAGAAATTTATGATTTGAGATTTAGAAAGCAGAAAGGAGCAGTTGCAAGTGATTTGCAGGTGGGATGCATGAATCTGAATGGCCCAGGGAAGCATAAAACCCAAATACACCCATAACTTATACTCATAAACATAATCTTAAAGATTTTTTTTTCTGTTTATACAGCTGCTAATATTGTTAGTTAGGTACATACTTGACAAACAAATGTGTTTAATGCATTTAATGTAACAGAGTCCTATATATAATTTTTCAAATATGCATATTTTGATTGTAAAAAGTATATATAGAAATAAATATCACATATTATAGTTGTCAAATTGTGAGTTGTCGTCACGCTTGCGAGCCTCGCAAATTGAGGCGAGCCATTGAGGCATAGAAGCCTTCTGAGCTCGGAGGACTTAGGCGATGGAAGGCGCTCATCGCCCTGCTAGCCTGGCGAAGCGCGACGAGCAGTTGAGACATTGGAAGACGCGTGACTTAGCCGTTGAGGCATTGAAACACGAGGGACTTAGCCTGCAAGCAGTTAAGAAATGCGGGACTTGCTTAGACTGCAAGCAGTTGAGGAACACGAGACTTAGAAAAAATAATTCTGACGTCGGAATCTCAGGGGCAAGAAAACCGACCTTGCAAAAATACAAATTTAACGGCCAAACCGCGGAAACTAAAAAACACAAAAAAAAGGCAAAAAAATTAAATTCAATTAAAAAAACACTCACACACAGCACGGGGGGAACGCAATGACACCTGGGAGTGAGGTTGCATGCAAATTTAAGCCAAATTTGCCAAGTTTCGACACTCAAAAATCAGCTAAGCAAGAAAAAAAATGGCGGCCGAAAAAAATTAAAACAAGGCTAAAGGAGACCGAAATGCGCAAATCCCCGCCAGGCACATACAGGTTAGCCAGGAATGACCTCAGAATCTCGGGGCCCAACAAAAAAGTAATTTAATCGCCGAACTGTGGAAATCCAAAAACAAAAAGAAACAAAAACACACTCACACACAGCACGGGGGGAACGGCATGACACCTGGGAGTGATGTTGCACATAAATTTAAGCCAAATTTGTCGAGTTTTGGCACTCGAGGATTGGATAAGAGAGAAAAAAAATGGCAGACGAAAAAAATTAATATGAGGCTAAAGGAGACCGAGGCGCACAAATCACTGCCAAATCACCATTACAACGATAGGAAAATGTTCACGAGCCAAGTATCACATAGAAAAAAACCACCATTTTACAACCCTAACTTGCAAATAATATAACGATTCTAAAATGGCGCTTTGCACGCCTAAACAAAGGGTTTGGCCTTGCGCGCGCTGCCTATTTACACTGCACACTTGCCACATTGCTGACACTTTCTCCTCACATGATCAACAGTCCAACTGTACATTTTCAGATGCAGGAAAATCCAAATAGATTGTTAGCTCTTCAGGATATTGATTGCTGCATATTAAATATAAATAGGTAAAGTATATTCATTTATTAATTCATATTCATTTATTAATTCACTGTACTACATTTTTTTTATATTTTACACTGTACTTATATATCTGTCTTCATGTTGAGCGCCGAAGGTTATCGTTGCAAAGCAGGAAGCTTGAAGTACACGAGGGGAGAGGCTCGCAATGAGCGCCGAAGGTCCTCAGAGGAACAAAAGCCTTACATTGTGTGGCAAACAGCATTGCCAATGCTTCAAATTGTATTGCCGTAATTTTTGGCGGGCAAGTCGCTAGTATATATATAAAATATATAACTGAAGAGTGAAGCAGCCTTGAATGTTCAGTAATCTAATGATCATTAATCTATATATACAAATAAAGGATAATATATAGATTAATCTATCTATATATAATTACTATATATATATATAGAGAGAGAGAGAGAGATCTAGTCATACTTCTCTCTGTAAGTGATCATTATTTCCTACACATTTATAATTGTAACTGGACTACAACAGCTTTGTACACTTGTAAACACAGGTCTGGAAGCACTTCCCCAGTCTGCTCACTCAGGGGTAGGGGGTCTCCACTTCCTGGTGCTTCAGGCCATGTGTAGATCATGATTAATGACTCCATTGGGTAGCTGGGCTTTAATCATCTGGGAACTCATTGCTTGTACAACATGCTCTGCTATATCACTGTGTGGGCGTGGTCCAAGACGTGGGTGTGTTAAACTGCAAAACTTTCAACCAATCATTTCACGGGAGTTGCAATTAGGGCGTGGCTAGGATGCTGAGCCTGCAGGGAAGAGAACAGTTCTGTTCTGAGGATTCAATGATTCCCTAAACTTGTATAGAGAGGCGCTGGTCGCTGTATAATCTGTTTTATATGAAATATTCACCCTGCATCTAACACAGCAAATCACATTGTGTGACCCAGAAAGAACATTGGACCTGTGAATACAATGCAGCTGATGGGGGAGAATATCTGCAAAGTCTGCACCCTGGAAAACATCTGGAGGGTGATCCTGCTGTATGGGCTGATCACAAAGGCTGCACAAGCTTATAATATCGATGTATCCAGCCCTGTGCTTTATAAAGGCTTGGATGGATCCCTCTTTGGATATTCGGTTCTTTTGCACAGTAATACAGATGGAAATTGGTGAGTTATATGCATTTATTGATGATTGACAGTTTACATTTAGTCATGAATGATTGATAGCTTGCATTTATAAATGATTGGCAGCTTGCATTTATAAATGATTGACAGCTCGCATTTAGTTATGAATGATTGACAGCTCGCATTTATGATTGATTGACAGCTTGCATTTATCTATGAATGATTGACAGCTTGCATTTAGTTATGAATGATTGTCAGCTTGCATTTATCTATGAATTATTTAAAATTTGCATTTATTTATGAATAATTGACAGCTTGCATTTATAAATGATTGGCAGCTTGCATTTAGTTATGATTGACAGCTCGCATTTAGTTATGAATGATTGACAGCTCGCATTTATGAGTGATTGACAGCTTGCATTTATCTATGAATGATTGACAGCTTGCATTTAGTTATGAATGATTGTCAGTTTGCATTTATCTATGAATTATTTAAATTTTTCATTTATTTATGAATAATTGACAGCTTGCAGTTATTTATAAATGATTGACAGCTTGCATTTACCTTTGATTGATTGACAGTTTGCATTTATTTGTAAATTACTGACAGTTTGTCATTTTATATTATCATTTTTATTTCCTATAGGTGCGTTTCCTATATCTGCACAAAATAACATAAATAATATATAAATATTTTGTGTGTGTGTATTTAATTTCAGGCTGGTGGTTGGTGCCCCTGAATCCAACTCAACTGCTTCTAATGTTAATAGCCCTGGTGCAATTTACAAATGTAAAATTGGAGACAACCCAGATGGGGAATGTGACCTGCTGAGACTTGGTAAGGAACTGCTGCTCTTTCTTCAATTTAAGTTAACTAGTTTATGTATGTTATATATAGTTCTATTTATCATATCATTATAAAAGACAATCCTCAATTATTTTTTCCTTTATGTTTGTAACTAATGTTCTTACATTTATAAATACATTAATCAATATGCAATTGGTTCTAAACAAAAACATTTCCAAATGGTATATACTGTATCCATATATATACTGTATCCATCCATACAGTAGCAACCATTTTACTGAGACAAGTAATGATTTATGCACTTTTAATGTTAGTACCATTTGTAATTCACATATTGAGTTACTGTTTTTTATATGTAAAAATCAGATTATTTATACAAATTGTTTCCAGGGTTTTTTGTAAGTCTTTAAATATGTTGTTTTTGTAAAAATCTCAGTTCCACTCAATGCATCATTAGGTTTACTTACATTTTTAAGGCTGTCTCTGGTTTCACTTCCTTCACATGTTGGGTACATAATAGTGTATAGTTAAAGTTTTTAATTGTCATCCACAATAGTTGAATTTTCATCCAACACATTACATTAAACTATCCATAATCTTGTTTGATTGGGTTACTTAATATGGGATCATTTTATTATGTTAATCATTGCTGCATCCTAGAGAAATGTGGTTGCATTTAAAGGACCAATGTAGTTCAAGAAAAACTGCACGTTTATGAAGTATGAAAAAAACTAACAAATTAGCAGCTGTCTAGCCAGGATCAAAAATCATTATTATTGGTAATTTTTTGAGGCCTCTGTTTCTGGACAGAAGATTCCACCCTGTCTGGATTCATCACTTCCTGACAGTATATAATTGTACAGAGGCCATTTGGCAGAATATGCATACAGTGCCTTGCAAAAGTATTCACCCCCCTTGGCATTATTCGTGTTTTGTTGCCTCACAACCTGGAATTAACATGGATTGCTTGAAGATTTGCATCATTTAATTTACAGAACATGCCCACAACTTCGAAGATGTTTTTTTATTATTGTGAAGCAAACAACAAATAGGACAAAATAACAGAAAAAGTCAATGTGCATAACTATTCACCCCCTAAAGTCAATACTTTGTAGAGCCACCGTTTGCGGCAATCGCAGCTCCAAGTCGCTTTGGATAAGTCTCTATGAGCTTGCCACATCTTACCACTGGGATTTTTGCCCATTCCTCCTTGCAAAACTGCTCCAGCTCCTTCAAGTTGGATGGTTTGCGCTTGTGAAGAGCAATCTTTAAGTCTGACCACAGATTTTCTATTGGATTGAGGTCTGGGCTGTGACTCCATTCCAACACATTTACATGTCTCCCCTTAAACCCCCCAAGTGTTGCTTTAGCAGTGTGTTTGGGGTCATTGTCCTGTTGGAAGGCGAACCTCCATTCAAGCCTCAAATCAGAGTGGTACAGGTTTTGCTCAAGAATATCCCTGTATTTAGCACCATCCATTTTTCCCTCAACTCTGACCAGTTTCCCAGTCCCGGCTGCTGAAAAATGGGATGGTGTTCTTTGTGTGATGTGATGTTTTGGGTTTGCGCCAGACATAGCGTTTTCTTTGATGGCCGAAACGTTAAATTTTAGTCTCATCAGACCAGAGCACCTTCCTCCATACGTTTGGGAGTCTCCCACATGACTTTTAGCAAACTCAAAACATGTCATTTTGTTTTTTGCTGAAAGTAATGGCTTTCTTCTGGCCACTCTGCCATAAAGCCCAACTCTATGGAGCACACGGCTTATTGTCGTCCTATGTACAGATACTGCAGTCTCTGCTGTGGAACTCTGCAGCTCCTCCAGGGTTACCTTAGGTCTCTGTGATGCCTCTCTGATTAATGCCCTCCTTGCCCGGTCCGTGAGTTTTGGTGGGCGGCTGTCTCTTGGCAGGTTTGCTGTTGTGCCATGTTCTTTCCATTTGGTTATGATAGATTTAATGGTGCTCCTGGGGATCATCAAAGATTTGGATATTTTTGTATAACCTAACCCTGACTTGTACTTCTCAACAACATTGTCCCTTACTTGTTTAGAGAGTTCTTTGGTCTTCATGGCAGTGTTTGGTTAGTGGTGCCTCTTGCTTAGGTGTTGCAGCCTCTGGGGCATTTTGAAAAAAGTTGTGTATATGTAATGACAGATCATGTGACACTTGGATTGCACACAGGTGGACATCATTTCACTAATTATGTGACTTCTGAAGGTAATTGGTTGCACCAGAGCTTTTTATGGTCTTCATAACAAAGGGGGTGAATACATACGCACATACCAAATTTCTGTTTTCTATTTCTAAAAAATAGTTTTATGTATATATTTTTCTCATTTCACTTCACCAACTTAGACTATTGTGTTCTGATCCATCACATAATATTCAGTTTAACAAAACATTGAATTCAAGGCTGTAATGTAACAAAATAGGTAAAAAGTCAAGGGGGGTGAATACTTTTAGAAATAGAAAACAGAAAATTGGCATGTGCGTATGTATTCACCCCCTTTGTTATGAAGACCATAAAAAGCTCTGGTGCAACCAATTACCTTCAGAAGTCACATAATTAGTGAAATGATGTCCACCTGTGTGCAATCTAAGTGTCACATGATCTGTCATTACATATACACAACTTTTTTCAAAATTCCCCAGAGGCTGCAACACCTAAGCAAGAGGCACCACTGATGCAAATCCTCAAACAATCCATGTTAATTCCAGGTTGTGAGGCAACAAAACACGAAAAATGCCAAGGGGGGTGAATACTTTTTCAAGGTACTGTATATGACTCACCTTCTTCTGTATCACAATTATTTACTATTATGTCCAGCCAATCAGATCTATGTAAATTAATCTAATGCATTGTTGTAAAATATTAGACTTTGAAAGATTTATGCAGCAATACTAATTCAAACCCTGCAAAGACACGCAGAATAGCATGAATGGGTATTATTAAGCTCATTCATTTTCCCTGCAAGCAAGTAAATTGGTCTAATTGCTAAAATGTGCTCTTTATATGTGTAGTAGAACATTTGGTAATTTACTCTTCTTCACACTCTATTACCCTTTCCCCTTCTCTTCTTAGTCTTAGAATGTTTGTAAGAATGCGTGACTAAGATGCCATACAGCCTACAAATTGACATCAATAGAATAAAAGAGCAATTAGAACTTGTATGGCCCATTAATTGCCAAATATATGAGATGGAGAATGAACATTTATATAATGCTGATGCTATTGATAGTTTATTTTAGTTTATTAAAGCATAATATCAAAATACAATGTCCTATGTTCTTGTTACAATCATAAATAAAATATATAAGAAAAAAGTAAAAACAATAATTGATTTAAATGGGTGTAATTATAATGTACTAGCCACTGACATCTGAACATAAATATCATGTTTTGATTTTACTCTGAAGAAACTTTATCATACTGTTCATTTGCCATTTTTGGCTCAGAGGAAATTGCATTTTATTAGTGTGTGGGAGTGAGACTTGGAAAGCGGTATTTCAAAAACTGCTAGAAATGTTTCCAGCTTTAAAGCTCTTGATCTTCAAGAGACTGAATGATGCTATTTCTGTGCAAGCCATGTTGTGCATTACTGATTACATCATATATTCCAATTTAGCTTGGAGTGGTTCTGTATTATTTTTATCATTATATGCCATGGGCGTATTTAGGTTTATGCTGCCCTAGGCTATTCAGGTTTGTGCACCCCTTACTCCCCATTCCCAGCTCCTCCTTTAGTTTGTCTACATCTGAGTTTTATATATATATATATATATATATACATAATGTCAGAAACTCTCAATAATGCCTACAGACAGAAATATCAAGGCACATAGACATTTCTGTGCATATACAAACATATTTTAATTTACTGCATGACATCTGCAGGCCCTTGTTATATGGCCAAAATAGAGTGGAAGCTAATGTTGATTATTAAACTTTTTTGTGTTTAAGTGTCTAAGCACATAATTAGGGACAAATTGATGAAACTAGTTAAAAAAAAATATTAATGCCTCTTCTGGTCCTTGGAGGTATTCATTACATTTTGAGTGTTGTGTGTGGGAGGGATGTTTACATTTCTGGAACGCAGGCTTGCAGTTACTGCTGCAAGCTGACAGTTTTTGAGTATGGGAACGTGGCAAATAAAAAAAAAATCCAGTTATACAATAAATCCCTCCTTCCACTGATTGATATTTTTTGTTGTTGTTTGTTTTTTAAATGTGCATTGCTTACTAAGCTGATAATGGTGCCAGTTTGTTATATACTTCACAAATATGTGAGGTTTTGCCTAAACTACAATCCAAATGTATCAAGAAGCTTGAAGTCCTCAAATCACCCTGAAGGAAACCATAAGGAAGCTGTGTAAACACCCCCCCCCCCCCCAACTCTCATCACAAAAGGAAGTGCTTGGTCAGAGATTATTTAATTGCACATAAGCATTCGAATTTATTTATTTAAATAGACATACATATAATTTCATAAGTAAAGTATGTATTTCCAGTGTTTGAGTAAACAATGTTCTTCTCTACGGCATTCTTATAATTGGTTTAGTAAGGAACTCATTGATAGTCTTTGTAGACCACTACATATGCCCCGATGGGCTGAACAAAATGAAATTATTTTTTGTAAAGCATTTTTTCAGATTGATGAAGGATGACATTATGGATGCCTATGCTGAAAAATGATAATGCAAATGTTCTTCAAAATAAAAGCTCAAGACTATACCAAGCTGGCAAAGCTTATGAGCAATTAAACCACGCTGGTAAGACGTCTGTGACTAGTGATCAGTGAAGAGATTTGTTTTGCTGTGTTTGTATTCTAGAAACCCATATCATCTCTGCCTCCACATAACTGCAAAAGGGAGTCCTATGCCCACCGTATCAGATCTTTTTATATTGCTTGATGACTAAATCAAGAAGCCAGTAGACTTTCTCTTCTAGTAAGAAACAATGACATCATAAGTTTCTGTTATTTTATGTTACTTGATAAGCAAATCAGAACATAAAGATGATGTAATCTTTAATAGGATGCATTTTGGTGGTTTCTGTATAGGCAAAAATATCTTAATCCATGGCAGCTTTCTGGATTTTACTAGGTATAAAATATACCTGTTTATCTATTTACGTTTATGTACTTCATTTTTTTTTAAAGAAGTGCTTGTAAGTTTTGGTTTTACTGCCTGAACTTAAACAAATATTATCTGCTTGGGTCAGCCCTTTGCAGCTCACTGAGTTCCAGACTCTACAGTGTCTCATAGCAACCAATCAGTGACCATCTCTAAACAACATTCTACAACATGCTGCTGATAGGCTATGACACTACTCTACACATCCAGCCCTATACAGTTTGTGTGCTGCAGAGAGCAGATATACAGGGACTCATTTTACATAGTTACATAGTAATTGAGGTTGAAACAAGACTTTTAGTCCATCAAGTTCATCCTTTTTAGATCTTCCCTCATCTGCAATATGCAGAATAATTGCTAATTGTTAATTGATCCAAAGGATGGCAGCAAAAACAGAGCTTATAAGCACTTAAAATAAAGAAAACAAAAGTAAATAGATACGATACACAGGTATATTATAAAACAAGTAAAATCCCAAATCTTTTTATATTCCACTTGGAGAAATATAGAAAGAACAAGCTGCTGTACTAAGTTGACGGACAAACAGCAAAATGAGGACAATAGATTTTTTAAATTCAATATCTGAGTTCACCCCAATATCTCAGAATGTTATAACATGGATATTAATGCTAATAGTTTTCCTATAGGATTGTGTATATGTTTAGAGATTGTGTCACTCTGAAGTACAGCATGCTCAATGATTTTAAAAGCTGCTTAAATAATTTCAGGAGGTTTCTGGGATGTCTATGGAGATCCAATACTTTTCTTCACAATTATTTTGGACAATGCAGACAGCACCACTGTATGTGCTCTGATTGGCTGAACTAAAAGAAAATAAATAAGCTTTAGGAAACAATTTATCAGACTGATGAAACGTGGCATTCCAAGCTGCCATTGCTCTTTAGTAAGGATAATAAGTGACCACACATAAATTTACATTTTAATTTTGTGTTTCCTGATAAGTCAGGAAACCATAATGTTTTATCTTTTGTAAAGAGACGCATTTTATTATTTCACAAATGCTTTGAGTAGGATAGAATAAGTTTTTATAATTGTATCAGTTTAGGAAAAGAGGCCATGATCCACGTTGAGGAAAATAGAAACTGCAGAAAGAATAAGCATTTGGGCTGAGTTTATAGACAAAAAGGAGAATGTGCCGGTGCATTTTTTTAAATGCAAATATCTGAACACATCTTAATATCTCTAGATTACTGAAAATTAGGACAGCACCCTGGAAAGAAAATAAGGAATGGAGAGAAGCAGTTCCAGGTGGCCCCAAGTTACGTCGGTCCCAACATAGATACAAATGAGCTTGTTTATTTCTTGCACATGAGCATTGCTGATCGATAGTTCATTTGCATACGGAGCGGCAGGGCTGGCTATGGATGCTGCTCTGTTAGGTGGCAAGCCCGGGCGGAGCAGGGTGTGCCTAATCGTGCTATATTATGTTAAAATAAATTATTGATGTAATACCGGGGGGACTCGTGCTGCTTAATGTTATATGACAATATAAATTGTGATGGGATGGTTCAAAAAAATTATATTTTTAGAAGCCTTCACAATTGGGCATGTGTTGGGTTTGGGTTTTACAGTGAATCTAAAATATAACATATATATATATATATATATATATATATATATATATATAACTTACATACAAATCTAAGTTCAGAGTTATCATATTGGATTGTTGGATTTAGAAATGATTGGGTACATTTTAAATAACACATGCTCAAGGTATTTAAAGCTGCTTGGAAATCCATGACTATCCTGACATGTAACAGTGGGTCCATGCCATGATCATTTTTGGCACTGAAATATATAGCAAGTAAAGAGGGAAGTTTGGATACACACAGTGCTGTAGTGAAATATTCTCAAAAGCAAACAGAGGTGTCAGTTGTTGCAGAAATTAAATATCCACATATAAATACATATAATTGCAGCTGGACATTTGAACAATTTGAGTGAATGGTTTTATACCAGGATTTCGAAAATCAGTATTTTAAGCATACATTAACTAAAAGGGTAATGCATCACTGCTAGTAAGTTTATTTAAGTGAATTAAACACAGTGGAAGGTGTTAAACAGGACAAGTATGTCAGTCTAGTATAAGAATAATGAAATCGTTATCACTTATAAGCCTCTGTGATTACACTGATTTTCCTGTATATGACCTTCCACTGTCTATATTTAATTATTTACCTTAGGAAGATGCTTACAGTATCTATAACTGATTATCTAAGTCTACTAATATGGTTTAATAAGAACCAGATGCCATTGTACAATAATTGAGACCTGTGGGTCCCTTTAAAATTGTAAACTAGCCTGCCCTATCCTCTCTGATTATATCTAACATATGAATTGCAAACCTTATATGTCCCATGACTTCAAATTATAAATATACAGTCATAGTTCTCAACTGTAGCGTCTTATCAGTAATTATCGTGCAACATCCCATGGCAGTCAGAATTTCACACAACGTACTACACTTATAATTACATAGGCCCCAGTGTGGCATAACTATCGAAAAGTAGGGGGTACGGATAAACAAAACAGAGCATAGGTTAACCAAATAATTCAGAGACATTTGCTTTTGTCGCATTATTAACTCCAGAATGATTTACTTGCTGGCCTGTTTCATTAAGATGTTAATGTCATAGAAAAAAAATCAAGGAACTGATGTAAACCACTGATCTACCACGAAGATATTTATCTGTGTTTGTTCTAAAGATCACATGGTCCTGAATTTCACCACAACTGAAAGTACTTAATTGTTACCACACAACATAATTTCACAACATGTTATTGTTTTCACAAGATTGGATAAAAGTTAAGTTAAGTTATCTCTTTTTTTTTCTAGACTGAAAATGGTATAGATATACTATATAGTACTAGGCAGAAAATTGTATTCTCATTGACTTCAGAGCTTTTCATGTGAATGTGAGAAATGGCAGAAGCACGAGACCTATAATGATGTATAAACCTCCCACACCCCAGTTACTAGTCATTATTTCCTTTTGTCATGTTCTTGTCCTAAAATCGTTGTTGTTGTTCAGTCGTGTCTGACTCTCTGTGATCCTATGGACTGCAGCATGCCAGGCACTACTTGTGTCTGATTGTACTAATACATAAGGTTTTAATGGCAACAATACTGGAGTGGGTTGCCAGTTCCTTCTCTAGGGATCCGCAATTTGTCTGACAAGTCAGCTATGACCTAACCATCTTGGGTGACCATAAATGGTCACAGCTCACAGCTTTATTAAGGTACACAAGCCCCTTCACCACGACAAGGTAGATCCAGAAGGGGTCCTAAGATTACTAAATTCATTAATGATATATATATATTGTTGTTGTTTTTCAGTCCTTTAGTTGTGTCCATCTCTCGGTGACCATATGGACGCAGCACGCCAGGCACATCTGTCTGTGTTTCTGGTTGTGACCATGATTTGTCTGATGTCTCGGCTATGATCTGCCCATCTTGAATGACCCTATAGCTCACAGCTTCATTGAAGTGCACAAGCCCCTTTACCACGACAAGGTAGCAATCCAGAAGGATATATATATATATATATATATATATATATATATATATATATATATATATATATATATAATGCATTTAGTTATCAATGTCCCTTTAGCAGTGAAAGCAGGGAAAACAGTATAGAAGTCTTTAAAGGGATATGGAATGTTTCTGGTTTTTACTACATATATGATTTACCTTTGTGTATATTTACCTGTGTATCTGTTTACTTTGATATAGTTTATTAAGAAGTGCTTATAAGCTCTGTTTTTACTTCCTAATATCAAACAAATATTACCTGTTTGGGTCTACCCTCTGAAACTCATGAAGACAAAGACTGCTGTTCTTGATGTGCAGAGTCTTATACTAATCAATCAGTGACCAACTCTCAGCATCATGGTCTCTGATAGGCTAAGACACTACACTGCAGATCCAGCCTTACAGAGGGCAATATTTGTCTGACAGTAAAAGCAGAGCTTATAAGCGCTTCTTAATACAAGTAAATAGATACACAGGTATATTATATACCTAGTAACATCCAGGAACCTTATATATGCCTTTAAGTGGACCTTCAGTAGGTATATGGCAGTTGCGTCACATGACAACCCTATGCTGTTATGTGTAACTGTGATCTGTCAAACCCCTAGCTGCCTTTCTTCACAGGAGTTACATAGTAGACTCATCCTTTTTGCCTCCCCGTTTATGGCCTTTGTATACATAGCGCTGGGACTGCCAGAGGTACATACAACTACAGTTGGCTAAATTAGGAAATCTGCATGCCATACATTTTCAGGATCACACTCTCCGCTTTTAAACAAAGGCTGTGACATAAAATAGGAATAACACATAACCACTCTGACTCTGTTAAACATCTGTTAGACATAAAACAAACGTACATTGTTTCATTCAGCTGCCCTCTATCTAACTTTCCTGGATTATGAATGCATCTGATAGAGGATAATCTGTAGCGTATGCAAACATTTTCTTCCTGGAAAAAATCCCAAAATATACATTAACAAACTTACCCTGTTGTTTACAAATTGCTTCAGTTTTCTACCACTTGATTTTGAGAAGGAATGGCCCGGGAAAACCTTAACAAAATTAGCATAACATTCAGAATTCGTTTTGGCCAATCAGAAGCAGCTATAACATTTTTGCAATGCTTGGGATGTCAGTTTGCAGCACAGCTTGATGGGGTGTGTAGTTTTGATTTCCCCCTCCTCAAGGAAGCAAGTAGGAACTCAGACATTGCTATGTGGATTTCTGCACTGTTCAGAACGTCTTTTTCTCTGGGAATTCATAGAAAACAACCCAAAGTATTCCAGAAAAAGAAAGGATGGCGCATTGAATATTGAACTGTCCATTCAAAAGAATGACATTGGGGACAGGGAGGAACAGGTGTTTGCTTTAAAAAGTAATGGTTGATGCATGCCTTCATTGTGTCAGTGTTAAGCTGTGTGCAGCACTGGGTATATGCAGTCTGTGCAGTGTTATGTGTCTGTATGCAGTTAGTATGTGTCTTTTTGCAGCAAATATCACAAATGTCATAATTGTTGGAGGGACAGTTCCTTTTTACATGGGAAATTTCATTGTTACTACCTTAGCCACTCAAATTATTTTCAACCCTGAACATGTCTTGTGTTCTCTTGTTCCTCCTGTTTACTTTTGCAAGAATATGTGTCCTTCTTTGGCCTTTTGAATTGTTGGCAGGTATGCTGCAGTGTAGTCAATGTGCAATTTATTAGCATTTCTGCGTGTGCAGTCTACCACCAGCACGTGTCTGCGTACAGTCTATCAGCATACATGTGCTTGCAGTCTGCCGGGATCTCTCTGTATGTGTATAGTCTGTCAGGGCATGTCTGTCTGCAGTCTGTAAACATATGTGTGTCCATGCAGGATGCTATGCGTGTTTGTGTATCTGTATATAGTGTGGCTGTGAGTATATTTCCAGTATGGTTTGGTCCTATACTCTGTGATTTGTTGCTCTATCTAGTTGGTCTGTTCTGTGATATGATAGTATCATTTTACACTACTGACCTGTCACTATCAAGAATCCTTGCAGTAAATGACCTTATACTTAGCCTGGTAAACTTGTGTGCTGAACCGCTTTGGTAATGCACAGTGGCAGAACTAGTGAATTTAAGGCCCTGGTGCAAAATGATTTAATGTCCCTTCTTGCAACGTCTATATACAAAGTAGATGTCTGTAGTGGTCAGTAATAGGGTATAAATATATGTAGGTGGTCAGTAGAGGTCCTTTTATAAAAATAATCATCTGCTTGTCGTTTAGCTGTGTCCAACTCTCTGTGACCCTTGAGGTTTTTTGGGAAAATGTACTGGAGTGGATTGCCAGTTCCTTCTCCAGTGTACCACAATTCGTCTGACCACTTTGATATGACCTGCACATCTTGTGTGACCCTACATTGTAAAGCTCACAGCTTCATTGAATTACACATGCCCCTTCACCTTGACACTGTGGTGATCCACAAGGAGAACTATCTGCTGCATAACCCTAATAAAAAGCCACTTTTTTCTCCAGTCCTCTGCCTGTTTCAGAAGGTCACTGTGAAGATCGGTTTGCTCTTAACTAATATACTGTCATGTTTTAAAGGATAGTTGTATAAGATAAACCAGCCCATGTCATATAGAGCTGTGTCTCTTGCAGAAAGGACACATAATTCCAATTCTTGTCCACAAGTTGTCACTGCAGGACATTGGAGTAATTACAGGCCCTTTATTCTATTTGCCACTCTGATTTTCTGTGGGAGCGGCCCAGTGACCCACCCCAAAGCCAATAGATTTCCTGTCCCATTACTGGCCAATGATCAAGCAGCCAGCCACATACCAGAGGAGGCATGGCTATTATTGGGTGATGCTAATTTGGGCTGGGGATTTGAATGTGTTCGGCCCACCATGATGTAACTGTAGAGAAATCCTTTTATGTAGTTGCTGTTGGGAAATGCTGTGAGAGAGTCCATATTAAACCATGCTTTCTGGAATACATAGGGAATGGTGCAATTTCTTTAAGAGGGAAGGCGTTTATTATTCTGGTATGCTAGAAATCACTTTGCTATGCTGAGCCTGTGTTCCTGATATGCAATTGATCCTGATATGACTGCCAGTCACTGAGAGGCCCATTTCTTCTGAGAAAATTGCCAAGTGTAAGATGGGGATTCTTGTAGCGCAAAGGCAGGAAGTGTTGGAGCTTCACAGTCACTACCTGCGGTCCGCAGTGCTTTGCACCTACTGCACCAGCTCCCTCACTGGACATATAAGAACCCTCAGATTGTCTTTTGTGTCATTGCTACATATACAGGGAGTAATTTCAACAATTGGTTCACCCATCCAAATACATTTGTGCCTCAGCTTAAAAAAAATCATTGAACATAGCTAAGTTTGCTTTTTATTTCTTGCCAAAAATTTACATATAGTTCTAAAGTGATTGTATAAACAGTTCATATAAGTGTGAATGTTTGGAATAACACAATTAAGTGTTTATTTAGTAATTACCACAAACTCTTATATAACAGAAGGGAAGGGGGGGGGGGTGCAACTTTTTGCTGAGCATCCAGTGACATCAAACCAAAGGAAATGAAACACCAAGAGGAAACCAAACCTCTACTGCAGAATATGTAGTCATCAGCTGAAGATTGTATCAGTTATATACAATAGACACTTTGAATCAGTAGTTTTAAGGACCACTGTGCAATGAAAAAAATATATGTTTGAAAACGTTAAGTTTGACTAAGGGTATAATTAGTCAAGAAAAAGGTATACAGATAGTTTTTTATTAGAAAATGAATAATTCTTCTTCTCTTCCTCCTCCTTTTCTTTTTCCTCCTCCTTCTCCCCCTCTTCTTCTTCCTCCTCCCCCTCCTCATGTGAAAGTTGTCTGTGTGAGAGGGGTGTTTGCATTTCTACAGAGCTATGGTTGCATTGAATGATGCAAGGACATTTGCTTCTGAGCTAGTGGTTGGGAAGGGGTGTGTTGTCAAGATTCAATCTTATCATGTTAACAAACAAAGGCCCTGGCCTTCTGTCTGTTCCCTTCATTGGTGACTACAAACACACACACACTCGTAATCCAGCTCTGAGGAAGTGATATAACGAACACAATACAAAGTCTACTCCTATGCTCATAAACAGATTATTCAAAAGAATCTGATATTCCCCAAAAATCCTTTATGCCCATGGTTTATTCAGCTGTCGATATAATTAGTTTGGTACATACCCAACAAATAAGTGATTTTTTTAAACTACAGAATAACTAAATGTGATAACAGGCCAATTATTTTTATAAATAAAAAAAGCTTAACCTTTACATTTTTAGTTTTAACAAATAAATAAATATTCTTTACTGTGATTTTTCCTTTTCGTAACATAATTTAATTTATGTGCAAACACTTCTGAAATGTATTTTAAATGCACAATAGTTGAGGCTACAGAGTACTTACACATTTCATCATCCAAGGCTCCTTATAGCTTGAAGGGCAGATCAGTAATTAGTTGTCTCTGGTATGAAAGTGTAATTAGAGTTACTAATTTGCAGTGTTTGCTAATTACAGCGCTTAAGTATTTTTCCACATTTTTTACACTTATATGTGATTTATTCAGTACTTTTACAGGAAGAAATTACAGTGTAATTGTATTTTATCTAGATATTTCATGAATAAGTCAAGCCAAATATACACGATAAATTCTGCAACGTTTAAAAAAAAAAAAAGACCAACATCTGCTTATCAATATCAGCCCCAGATTGGGTGATCTTTCAACATCCTTTCTCAGCAGTCACTTCCTTTTTCCTCTGGCTAAAAATTCCTCTTTCCTTAAACCACAATAACATCCTATTCTTGGGGCCAGATTCACTAAGGTCCTCAGACGTTGATAAGTGGCCCAGTCATAACGTTTATTGCGGGAATATGAGTAGAAGTCATTACAAATCCAGAACTTCAGTCATTCTGGTTGTTTGACGTTTCAGTTTTTTTCTAAAAATGATTAAATCATTGCATTCATACAGATTTAAACTGAACTAGAAACATTTAGTTCTATAAATTATGAATAATCATTAGATATTTTGTAGCTCAGGATCAACAATGTGGCCCCTCCAGTAAGTTTTATGTGAAGCCCCTTTTGCCCAGTGCTGTATTGAACCAGACATATCTGGAGCACACAGAGGAAACTGCCACCCCAAACAGTGCCCCCATAGTCTCACTTCTCACTTTCTCTCTGTCCCTAATTAATCCAGTTCTCCTTCAAATAAAGTAATAAACATTTTTGTAACAATAATGTATCCAGTGCAACTAGGTGGATATGCAATGCCTTAATCATCTTAAGATCTATCTATCTATCTATCTATCTATCTATCTATCTATCTATCTATCTATCTATCGATCTATCTATCTATCTATCTGTCTGTCTATCAGTCTGTCTGTCTATCTGTCTGTCTGTCTATATATCTCTCTATCTATATATCTGTCTATCAATCTATTTGTCTGTCTATCTATATCTGTCTGTCTGTATCTATCTATCTGTCTGTCTATCTA
Source organism: Discoglossus pictus (assembly GCA_027410445.1). Classification (NCBI taxonomy): domain Eukaryota; kingdom Metazoa; phylum Chordata; class Amphibia; order Anura; family Alytidae; genus Discoglossus; species Discoglossus pictus. The sequence goes on along the minus strand of CM050173.1, from coordinate 25,986,236 downwards.
TATATATCTATATATCTGTCTGTCTGTATCTATCTATCTGTCTCATTGTCTATCTATATATCTATATATATGTCTGTCTGTATCTATCTGTTTATCAATATATCTATCAATCTATCTATCTGTCTGTTTATCTATATATCTATATATATATATATGTCTGTCTATCTGTCTGTCTGCCTATCTGCCTATCTATCTATCTATCTATCTATCTATCTATCTATCTATCTATCTATCTATCTATCTATCTATCTATCTATCTGTCTGTCTATCTATCATCATTTACAGTTTTGCAGCTAACCAATATAAAAGACAGTAAGAATCTTGCTCTTGCCTGATCACAATTTAGAGGGGAAATGGCAGACATATTTTTTTCTTATACATGGGTGGATATTTAAATAGAGTCCAGGGTCTTAAAATGTTTTCTTCTGGGTCCTATATATTTATAATGCATCTTTATGAAGGGCTTCCCTAAGTCTTGTATCACATTTTGAGTAGTATGAGGACATGCCTCTATGTGAGTGCTACCACATGTCTATCTATGCTTCACTTTACAGATTTTTTTAATGTTAATTGGAAAAATGAGATTTTGTTTATGACAATTTTCTTTGCCTATTGCTAAGTGTTTTTCACTTGAAGTGTCTTCTACTTTATTTCCTTTTATCTCCATTTTAGTGCTTTATTAGTCAGTTCCTGTTTTATTGTTTTTTTGTCACATTCGTTAACTGATTTATTTGCCGTTCCAGCGCGCACTTTCACTTATTATGTTATATTAGTTTCTCTTGACTGAGGTTTATTGGCCTAATAAAGAGTAGAATTTCTGTCTTGCGTCTGTTCTTAAACATTTTCCGCTGGTGATTGGGTTATCTCAGTTTAAGGCTCCTGAAACCTCAGTGTTTGGGTAATAGTGTAATAAAGCACACTGTATTAGCTTGCAAAGGACCTGAGGATACACAGCCTTCCTTTAGTTGTTATATTTCACATGTGTGCAGCGTATGGACAACTTTATCATCTTATCTTAAAATACTTTTTACTTTTGGTAACGTGACCAGTGTATATTGTATACCATATATGTATTTGTATATAAAGCTAAGATTCACATAGAATAAGTGCCATAGTATGCTAATTAGTTGTACTGTAGTGTACTGGTTAGTTGAGACCAGACTGATATACTACAGGATATTTCTCTCTGTAAAGGGCACAAGTGAGCTAAAAGGTTGCTATAGAGCAAACCTATTTCAGGTATTGTCCATTCTCAGATTGAGCATCTCTAATTTTGTTGTTGTTTATGCAAATGACCCTTAGTTTTTTTTCTCAAGCTAAGGGTGATAGGGGGAACCAGATAAGGACTCCTTGCTCACTGTGCCTCACTGACGAGGCCCATAGAGGATGAAACGCGTCTAGGTTTTGCTGTTTCTCCTGTTCAGGGTAGAATTGCCTGGTATTTCGGGGCTGTGTCACTCTTTTGAGTGGGACCAGACTGATATACCGTATTGGTCCGAATATAAGCCGCACCAGCATATAAGCCGCACCCGTAAAGTTCAAGGGGAAAAAAATGAAAAAAGATAGTACTCAAATATAAGCCGCACCCGTAAAATTGGAGAGAAAAAGACTCTCAAAGTGATCAGCCATTGCAAGAAACAGGCTTTCTAATTAGCACTGTAGCTTTTTTTGCCGGGTACAGGCTTTACAGGATGTTAGAATCACTAAAACCGTAAATCGCTATTCAATACAGCAGTCTAAAGCACGAAAATCGGCACCCTTAACTCGCAATTGCGCAAATCGGCAGTAATTTTGCATTCGCGAATAGAAGTCGCATGCGTTACAAGCAAAGTTCGCAAATCAGCAATGATTTTTTGACGGTCGCAAGCTCAAAAATTGGAATAAATGTGCGGCTTATATTCATACCTGACATTCTGTATACATTTGTATTGCTCTTTAAAAGAAAAATCTAGACCGATCCTCTTTAAAATATAGAATATCAGTTATTAAACTGATCTGCACACAATCCCAACCAAATACCGCACCACTGACGTAGCTTCACGCCATTTTGATGGGACTTGAAATGAATGTATAATTTCGACAAATACTATTGCGCAGGTGACTAATCAAACAGACAAATAAGGTATAATATTATATCATAATATATTGTACATAAATCAAAAGACAATTACAAGATGGGTTTGTTTAGATGAACAGATCTTATTATATTAAGTTATACTCTTTTAGCTACTGAGCATCATCACATCACCTTCTATAAGTACTGTAGCTTTATTCCCAGCCACAGGTCTGTTTACAGACAGTATAGGGATAAACCTGCTTATAAATTTAAAACAAAAATGTGAATTTTGCTAGTATAATCTCCATTTGGAACAACAAGTGCCCAACTTTTGATACCTATAAATAGTGATGTCGCGAACATCAAATTTTCGGTTCGCGAACAGCGTACCCGAACTTCCATCAAATGTTCGCAAGCGGGCGAACCCGGCGAACCGCCATAGACTTCTATGGGCAGGCGAATTTCAAAACCCACAGGGACTCTTTCTGGCCACAATAGTGATGGGAAAGTTGTTTCTAGGGGACTAACACCTGGACTGTGGCATGCCGGAGGGGGATCCATGGCAAAACTCCCACGGAAAATTACATAGTTGATGCAGAGTCTGGTTTTAAGCCATAAAGGGCATAAATCACCTAACATTCCTAAATTGTTTGGAATAACATGCTTTAAAACATCAGGTATGATGTTGTATCAATCAGGTAGTGTAAGGGTTACACCCGCTTCACAGTAACAGACCAATCTCCCCGTTTAATGCACCGCAAACAACCGCAAACAGTCCATTTGCACAACCTCAAACTCCCCATTTGCACAAGGTTGGATACCAAGCTAGCCATGTCCCGTTCCTTGTCCTCACTGATGTCATTGAAGGTCTCTTCCACCACCCAGCCACTAAGGGTCCCCGAAAGGTGACAAGCCCCCTGGGACGCCTTAGGACGCACAGGTCAGAGTCTGGGGGCTTCCACTGCCCAGCATGGAAGATTATACACAGGTCAGAGTCTGGGGACTTCCACTGCCCAACATGGAAGATTATACACAGGTCAGAGTCTGGGGGCTTCCACTGCCCAGCATGGAAGATTATACACAGGTCAGAGTCTGGGGGCTTCCACTGCCCAGCATGGAAGATTATACACAGATTATACTCGTTGCCTCTGTCTGCGTTATTATAAGGTGTGTACTGTTAAGTAGTACTATTCCTATCGGTTTAATCCCTGTTACGTCCACTATCAGGTGACGTGTATATGGCATGGATTTTTGGAAGCGGGAGATGGAAAAAGATTCTTGGTCGGTCCTCCCACTTCAAATTTGGGGCACTGCGCGTGTAATCTAAGGTGCCACCAAATATGAGTGTCACTTTGCACTGGCAAAAGTTGACAGAGTAGAGGCAATAGGCTTCACACACACGCCTGTAGGCAGGCAATTGCTATTCAATCTATTACAGTCAAAAAAGTGTTGTTTTATGTCACTGAGCACAATATAAGCTGTGAGCCTGACACAGGCAGGCAAATGAAATTAGATTACAGGAAAAAAATGGTTGTTTTCAATATATGTTACACCACCAGGTATGAGTAGTGAAAATAAGCACAATATAAGCTGTTAGGTATTAGCCAGTCACACACACACGCTGGCAGGCAGGCAGAGATTACACAAAAACAATTATAAAATAAAATAAATGATGTTCAAAGTTTCCTCAATGATAAAGTATAGGGGGCGAATCGAAAAGCGCATGTGTTCGCAGTTCGCGGCGGACGCGAACATGCGAAAATCGCAGCGAATAGTTCTCTGGCGAACTGTTCGGGACATCACTACTTATAAATAATATACGTGAGCTCTGCTCTATAACACCTACAATAGCCAAACTCATCACCACGATCACTTGGAAGAACCTGAGAAAGGATGATGTTTTTTATGCTTAAATGCAGGACATTAATTAAAAAGGGACATTACAAGGCTAAGAAAGACTTGGAACTTGCATTAACCCTTTAAAGACAATGATAATGGTGAGCACATTCTATAAAGGCACCATGCAAACCTTGACATACACAAAGCTTTTTTCAAAGGCATTACAAGCTAATGCAGCATCATTATTTTATTGATGCTTTAATTTTCTATTGACTTTTACTTCCCTTACTGCACGTCTTGCTTTAGGGACTAATTGTGTGCCTAAATATATATATATTCTTATTTCTTGATTATATTGTAACCTCACATTTGCGGTAAAATGAATGAATATAGTATATATATATATATATATATATATATATATATATATATTATCCTTTAATGCAGACACATTTGGCTTAATCAGATTACAGTAATTTGGTGTCATTTCAGTAGTGAATTTCTCTGTCTGCTGCAGATTCTTGTCTCGTTATTTCACAATGTTTTTCTATGAGTAATTTGGAAAGTGCGTAATTCTGTTTCTTCCCACATTTATCAGGTCAGTGTGGGGTGATAGTTTTCAAAATGAATATCATCAAAGCAGATCGTTAGATATATGTACAAGAATGTCTTTATCTATCAAGTATTGAGGTTAATCAACAACTGTATTATTCAGTTATTCTCAACAGTTGTCTTTTTTTTTCGTTTCCCCCTTCTGGATCGCTACCTTGTAGTGGTGAAGTAGCTTGTGTAGTGTATCTCAATGAAGCTGTGAGCTATACCATGTAGGGTCATCCAAGGTGGGCAGGTCATAGCAGAGGGTTCAGACAAATCGGGATCCATTGGAGAAGGAACTGGCAACCCACTCCAAGTATCTTTGCCAAGAAACCATGTGGATAAGCACAACCAGAAACACAGACAGATGAACCTGGTGTGCTGCGTCCATATGATTACAGAGAGTCAGACACAACTGAAGGACTGAACAACAACAAATATATTCCGTTATTCACAATAGTTGTCTTTTATTGAGTTTTGTTGCTATTTTTGTATTTTGTACAGTTTTTCTATTGTATTTCAATTCCATGGAAACTATAGGTTACTGTGATAAAACATCCCCATTTATATTACCAAGTTTGGGACAAGCTTGATTAGCCACTACGTAAGCCATTGAAATTTATGCATTTTTAGATAAAAATCTTAATTTTTGAAGAATCCGTTTGTGCATAGAAAGTTAAACTTTTTCTGACTTCAGCACTTCCTGGAGCCTGAGGGGGTGTGCTTATATGTTGTATCATGTGGGCAGAGGTACAATAGAGAGGGTTTTTTATATCATTGGGGCTTTGAGTTTTTTGCACCAATCTCCTGCCGATGCTCAGTGAAAACTGCAAGCCCTGCTCACACAAAGACCGTGCACCAGAATATCATGGATGCCTCCAGCAATCTAAATGAAGAAAAGTGTAACTTTAAAATATGGTTTAAATCAGAATAAGGATCTTACTCTGTAACGTCTTAAATGTGATTGTGGCAGGGACTTTCTGCAATCACTTTTTTCACACTCCAAACGGATCAAAGACATCCCTAGATATGAAAGTGTGATTCTTATCTATATAGTAACCTTGTGTTTGTTTATATTTAATATATATTTATATTTATACTAAATTCAGATTTAATTTCAGAAAAATGAACGAATAAGCTATTTGCCTCAATAGTTTGTAATCTAAGCTTACACTTACTTTATCAAATAATAGGTATCTTCCCAATTTGTCATATTTATAGATTTGAAGAACTTGAGTTGATAATGTGCAAAAGGTGACTAAAATAAATAATCACAGCCTTTAATTTGTAACTGTTGCTTTAATGATGACAGACATGGAGCCTCATTCAATTGTGATTTGACCAATTAAATAGGGCTCTATATAAGCACATAGCATTTTCTTTTAGTGAAGACCTTGCTTTTGGATAGAAGTTCACTAACTAAAAACTTCTGTAAAAAAATATGCTGTGTGCTTAATTAGAGCCATTTTCAATTGGTCGAATCACAAGTTAATAAGGCTGCAAATTGGTATTTACTTATGTTTAAAACACTCTTGCCAAATACCAGCCTTTAGAATGACTTTAAAGACCCACTTTCCAATTAAAAAATACTAGATCCTGGAGGGCCGCACTCAGGCCTGGATTTGGTGAGACTATTGCTTCTTCAGTCATCCTGATTGACTCACCTGTGCACAGAAAGGAAATCCTCAAATCCAGGCCTGGGTTTGGCCCTCCACGACCGAGTTTGGACACTTCTGCTTTACTCCAATGTGAATAGTCAATACATGATGACAAGCTGCCATGCATGTTACTAGAGGCCTTGCATATGAATGGTATATAATGTATATTTCTTTGTAATGTTTGTGCTTTAGGTGTTCACTTCTATATTTATAGAGCTGCTGGCAACTTTCGTTGAAAAAGCTGCTAGATAGTTGTTTTTAGTTTATAATATACTCTGCAATATGATAGTATATGTATAAATATGTTTTTACACCCACATTTGACTGTATGAATGTCCCCTGGTCATCTTATACTAGAGCCTTTTTGTGTGCATATTAAGCATTGCCTCATTAACACCTTTGACTGCGATACATCCTGCCACTGTATGAGAACAAAGTTAAGAAGAAAAGGTGTCAATGCGCTACTACATGTTAAAGGTGGTGTCAATATATATTTTCTGATAAACATTACAAACACTTGAGGGTGTCATCCTCTGCTATTTCTCACCCCCTTACTAGGCTGAATCAGATTTGGGTAACATATTTCACAGGGTGTGTTTGGTTCCCGTAAAAGGACAGACATTCGCTTTTAGTCTTTTGGTTAGATCTCATTAGCTGTTGTGTAGAACAAGTAAAATACCCTTGCTAAGAAGGGCCTGCTCTACACTATGGGTGAATCGGATGCCAAATTACAAGAGGTGAGATCAAGGGCATGAAATTATGTACAGAGTTTGAGTCTCAGGTTAAAACTGAGCAACCATGCATACGTAGAAATAGATTTAATTTTTCCTTTTTAGTTTGTTTGTTGTCTTGTTTTTTTGTTTTGTTATAACTTATACATAGAATACAATCAAACCATTTTTTCAAAGTATATGGGGTGTAATATCGGAAGCTTCACCCAGTGCACTGTGTCAGCATTAGATGGCTGTGTTGTGAATTATTATCTAACCTTTCACCAGATCATCTTAATATGAGATTCCCTTGGACATGAGATCCCTAGGCTAGTTGTTGTTCAGTCACTCAGTCGTGTCTGAATCTTTGTGGCCTTTTGGACCATATGACACTAGGTATATCCTGTGTCTGGTTGTGCTCATTCATAAGGTTTTCTTTGCAAAGAAACTGGAGTGGGTTGCCAGATCCTTCTCCAGTTTGTCTGTCCTCTCTGCTATGACCTGCTGATCTTGGGTGAACCTACATGGTAGTCCTCCGTTTTCTAAAGGTTGGTTAATACTGATTTTCCTTGATCTTATCCCTGGGACAGCGCTACTGAATATGTTGGTGTGACACAAATAAAAGTTAATAATAATAATAATAATAGCTCACAGCTTCATTGAGATACACAAGCCCCTTCACCATGACAAGATAGCAATCCAAAAGGGGCTAAACTCCCCATAGAAAATAATGAGTTAGTGAGGGTGAACATAATGCAATCACAATCCTAATGGAGGCACAGTGGGTAGTGCTCCCCCCACTGATTTCCTCTGGAATGGGAGTCCCTACCATTTTCCCTAAACCACTTCTAAAAAGTTACATAGTTACATAGGGCCTCATTCAATTGCGATTTGGCCAATTGAATAGTGCTCTAAATAAGCACATAGCATATTTTTTTTTAAAGAAGTTTTTAGTTGGGGAAAACCTGGCTTTTGGATAGATGTTTACTAACTAAAAACTTCTTTAAAAAAAAAATGTTATGTGCTTATTTTGACCCCTATTCAATTGGCCCAATTGCAATTGAATGAGGGCCATAGTATTTAAAGTTGAAAAAAGACTTTCAGTCCATCAAGTTCAACCTTTTAAGATCTCCTCTGATCTGCAATATGCGAATTAACTATTAATTAATTAGTTATATATAAAAAAAATAAATAAATACATATTCAATTCCCTCCTGATCCCAGACACCGGCGACTGGACTTCTCCCTGGATCAATACTGCCTCTCTAATTATCCATGATAACCCTGAATTCCCTTTTTAATTAGAAATAAATCCAGACCCCTTTTAAAGTTATCTATCGAATCCGCTGTCACCACCTCCTCTGGTAGAGAATTCCACAGATTAACCACCCTTACTGTGAAGAACCCTTTTCTTTCTTTGAGGTGGAATCTTTTTACTTCTAACCTCAAGGGATGTCCTCTTGTCAGATGAAAACCTCTTGGCACAAAAAGCTCCCTTGACAAATCTTTATACTGACCCTGATCTCCTCTTAGACGCCTTTTTTCTAGAGAAAATACGTTTAATTCGGTTAGTCTTTCTTCATAACTTAGCCCTCCATTCCCCTTATTAGTTTTGTTGCCCTCCTCTGTACCGTTTCCAGCTCTAAAATTTCCTTTTTATGAAGTGGTGCCCAAAATTGTACTCCATATTCCAAATGAGGGCGTACTAGGAATTTGTATAGTGGCAGAATTATATTTGCTTCCCTTGCTTCTATACCCTTCTTAATACATGCTAATATTTTATTTACCTTTGCAGCTGCTGCTTGGCCTTGAGCACTGTTACCTAGGTGGTTGTCCACTAGTACTCCCAAATCCCTTTCAATATCCGATACACCTAGATTTGCTCCATTAAGATTATAAATTGCATGGCTATTTTTCCTTCCCAGATGCATAACTTTACATTTATTCGTATTAAATCTCATCTGCCATTTAGATGCCCATTCCTCAATTTTATGTAAATCCCATTCCTCAATTTTATGTAAATAAGCATTTAGTGAATCACAATAATAGTTGTCATAAGTGCGGATTGTCAAAAGTTGTTGCTAACGCTGTGGCCCTCGCAAAGCGAGGACCGCAGTTGCTGCCAAAGAAGAGCCAAAGGCGTTCCTTGCCAGCAACAGCGGACTTTAGGCCCGCAAATGCGGACCCTCGCAAAGCGCCTCTAAAAGTGAAGTTACACCTGAATTTAACTCAAAATTCAAGAGTTTAGATGCCCGAAAATCCCCTAAGCGAGAGAAAAAATGGCCGGGGGAAAAAATCGAAAATGTGGCTACAGGACCCGAAACACGCAAAACACCACGAAACACATACAGATTTTCCGAGAAAGCCGTCCCACGTGCAAGAACAAGGACCCAAAATCATCCACACCCGTGTACCACACACATTAGGCCCCATTTTACAACACTAACTTACACAATGCGGAAGTACACAGGTACCCTAACGGATTTTCCTCGCGCACGCAGCCTATTTACACTGCACACATTGCTCACACTTACACAGCAGCTCCACAGCACTGATGCTGCAGCAACATCAAAACAGATTGCCAGCTCTTCAACACAATACTTCCTGCATATATTACTTCCAAATAAAGTATATTCATATATTAATGTATTATTTATTTCATTACCATACACCAAACAGAATTAGCTCACTTACAATTTCATTGCCGTCATTTTTTGACGGGCAATATTCTAGTTTACTTATAATTCCTAGTTCCATTTATGTCAACCAAATAACTCAAGTTCACGTCTTCAGCCCTTTGTAATGGATTTTAAATGTACGGACTAAAAAGATACATTACCCTAGAAAAGCAGCTATACTTGTTGACTTGGTGGTATTTTTATTATAATGATTCACAATCTAAGCATCTGTCTAAATGTTTGTATAAATTAACTAATGTGACTGAGCCCTTGTCATAATTTAAGAGTTTCAGTGACAACTGCTTTAATAATTAAATGTCATTAAAAAAATAATTTTTCTTTCAGTAATTATACATTAAAAATTGTATAATTTTAAATTGTTACTCAGTCTTAATCCATCCAGCAAGCCTTTCCTTTTATTTGTGTGTTACATTGTATTTATAGCTTGTTATTGCTAATTACTCCCAGATTAAAACATTGTATACAGACCTCCAGAGAGTAGTTAGTAATATTTAAATAAAATTACAATGTAGCATTAAGATAAGTCCAAAGGCTGGATGGGTGGAGCAAATTGTTTTTCCCATAATGTTATCAGATTTATTTATTTTTTGCTAGAGGAAAATACATTTTCAGCTGACCGTTGTCCAGTGATATAAATTAATATTAAGCGTATTGGAGTCCTTTCCTGTCATGAGTACTCCAGCACATCACCAGCACAGGCAGCTGCAGTGGTGGTGAGCATCCACTAGATGACGCTACCAAGATGTTGCTGCCGATGTCATAGCTTTAGGGCTAGGGTAATGGTTTAAGCTTGTGTACAATCTCAGCAGCGCTTACAAACTGTGTACAATTTCGGCAGCGCCATTTAACAGCTCCTTGCTGCAGCTGCTGCTGCCACTGCTGGAGTAATCATAAAAGGAAAGATCCTATTTACAGTTATACTCTTTTTATTGGACACATTTAATTTGACTAACTTTTGAGAGAATGTAACTCTTTTTCAAGACAAAACCCATACTGATTACCTGTTAACACAAGTAAAGGTGGTAATAAAAAAAAACTAAAACAAAAATATAAATAAAAAAAGGCACATTTGGACATTCTTCATTGACCAATAAAAATGGCATCACTGTATATTGCAATAGTTTTAATATTCGAAAATAATAAGTAGTTTCTTTAAATCAAATTTAAAGGTTATTTACCATGACCTTTATATAAAACTATATATGAAAGCTTTTTAGTCCCTTTCATTGTGAGATTTCTTTATTTGGCAGTGAGTTTGCCTTTTAGTTCTAAATAAAGGGCAGAGTTACTTAAATTTATTAGTTTGCTCAAATTTCAGTAATTGGGATAATAAATTGTGTAATATGAATGAATATGAAAGTAGAATGGTTATGGGTGGATGTGCCTGAACAGGAATCGCTGTCTTGCTTGCCGTGTTTCGTTGAACATATTTCCTGTAGTGGTTTCAGTTAAACCAGTAAAGGGACTTTATAGAAAGAATTATTGCCTTTGTTAGGTAACATTGAAATCACCATCTCCAATAAATTATAATTATTATTACACTAGGAAATTTTACTGCATAATTTTACAGTAGACTCTCAGTTGACCAGGACTCAAGCAACCAGAAAAAAAAATGAATACTGTACGTTAAATAAAAAATAACTTTTACAAATGCCAGGAGCCAGGTTGTGATGCCACATAATGCTTACAGGCACCTAGATGTCATCCACTGTACATCTCTGCGATTCAGTATTACCTGGAAGCAGATGGGCATGAGTGACTGAGCCAGTGCTGTGTTGGCGTTACATTCCCTGAGTTCAGCGCCGCACCCTCCAGCCAAATGTACCTGTGTGTAAGTGAGGAGTGAAAGCTGCTGCTGCTAGAACACCCCTCACTGACACATATACTCAGCTGAGCATCCTATGTGCAGTTAATCTAGGCCTATTTTAATAGTAGCTTTCAAGCAACCAGAAACTACATTGATCCGGCATCTACCAATCCCCATGGGTGCCGGATAACTGAGAGTCTACGGTGTTTGTATTCATCTTGATAGCTGTTTTTCAATTTTAGAAAATCCATAAAATTTGACTGCAGAAAATAGTTGGTTGACATCTGTCCTGCTCATTTTCATTTTGTCCCCCCTAAAACGTCAATTGTTTGTCTCTGGGTTTTGTCTAAGTTTAAGATAAGCATTAACTTGGCTAGATATCCAAAAAGGCCAACAAGGCCTAAGATTGCAAGGAAACCATGAGCAACAGCAAATGTGTTATACATTTTTATTTCCCATGCATAAACAGTTGAGGTGATCATTCAAGTACTGAAATCTTTACATTACTCACGTTGTTTGTCTGGGAGCCATGCTGATAGGAGTTCCTTTTATATGGTTAGTTTTTTTAATTCAAGGCCGAACAAACCCAATGGTGCCTAGAAATCTCTTCCTCACACATAACAATAAACCTTTTTTGTGTCTGGTCTTTTTTCTTTTTTGCTGGTCAGCTGGTGCATGATTGGTTTCTGTCAACTTACACCAGCCTCTGATTGGTTGCAGTCAGTCATTGGCTTCTTGCATTCTACTAGCTCTTGATGGACAGTTGTGGTAGACTGTCTGCTGATAGGCTTTGGTGACCATCCAGATTATTCCTCCTGGCATCAAGCTGTGTTGCGAAGATCTGCATATTGGGTAGACACCAAGCAACACACATTTTATGATGGGTATTGCAATAAAATTGAAGGTGCCTCTGATTTATTGTTATGGAATGGCGAATCTTGATCTCTGTGCGTTGGAAAATGGTCAGTTTGATATCTAAAAAGGATATAATGTGATTAAATGTGTTCATCGGGTGATCTGAGGGGTAAAACATTCTAATCATAGGTTTAAGTTCAAGATAAGAATGAGGGGTAATGTAATAGCAAGTTTATTTAAGGAATAGTTAAAAATATATAAATTATGCGTGATATATTCAATAATTAATATTTTTTGGGATAATGTAGGATTAATGAGAAGTAATATGATGTGGTTGAGGGATGATAAGATAATGGGCTAACCTGATGAACAGTAAAAAATATAAGTACATTTTATGGTTCAAAGAAACTCCCAAAAATACTTATAGGCATTATAACAGATTATGTTAATCTAAGCATACTATGCATTGAGGTCCATTTTTCTCTGTCTCTGTTTGTACTCTTGAGCATGTTTATCACTGTATACATCGACAATTTATTTTCAGTCTTGCTAGAATTCAAGTATCTTCTAATTTATGGGTCTGGCTCCTAGATTGTAAACAAATGTGTCAAGTAAATCATCTAATGCGTTTAAATTCACAAAACAAATACATCCTGACATCACTAATGACATTGGGAGGGATGCGGTCACACATGCTTACAACACCGGATTGAGGTGAGAAAAGACTCTACCCTTGACTTACAAGTATTTTTCTTGGTGATGACTGTTTTATAGGTTTTGTGGGTTTTGATGACTTACTTTAAATATCAAGAAAACAAAAACAGTCTAGAAAACAACATATTGATATGTTTATCTATAGTATTCTGCCTACAATAATTATAGATGTTTTATTTCTCATATAATGTTGTCCAGGATTCATCTTCTGAAATGAAGGGGAGAAAGAAGAAGGCCACACTAACCTAAAAATCCTCCAGCTAAAAAGTTAAATAAAAATATTATTAGTAATTTGTAACACATTTAGCCTGTAGCTTTTTACTGAGCGCTCTTCTTTTACATTTTCTCAAGTGATATCTGGTTTCATATTACTGACTATAGTCTCTAATAAATGTACCGTATATACTCGAGTATAAGCCGACCCAAGTATAAGCCGAGACACCTATTTTACCACAAAATACTGGATAAAATGAGTGACTCGAGTATAAGCCGAGGGTGGGAAATGTGCTGCCCCCTGTGTCCCTCTTGTGTGCCCTTTTCTTGTGTCCCCCCTCTCTATCCCGTGTCTCTTCTCCCCTCTCCCTTCCCTGTGTCTCTTCCCCCCTCCCTTATCACCCTCCTCAACCCCCCTCCTCATTCTCAACCCCCCTCCTCATTCTCAACCCCCCTCCTCATTCTCAACCTCCCTCCTCATCCTCTACCTCCCCCCTCAACCTCAACCCCCTCCTCCTCATCAGGTAAGTGAGGGGGAGGTATTTAGAGGGGAGACAGTGAGGAGGGGGTTGATGAGGAGGAGGGGGTTGAAGAGGAGGAGGGGGCTTGATGAGGAGGAGGGGGGTTGAGGATGAGGAGGGGGGTTGAGGATGAGGAGGGGGAGGGAAAGAGACACAGGGTGTTAGAGAGAACAGGGGGGGGGGGTAGAGAGACACTAGCGGGAGTGACTCAAGTATAAGCTGAGGGGGGCCTTTTTAGCCTTAAAAAAAGGTCTGGAAAACTTGGCTTATACTCAAGTATATAAGGTAATTATGCAGTACCCCAAAAAATAAGTAGACAGCTTGTTTAATTTTCATGGCAACATTAAGCAGGTCAACAAAATCATCTGCAGTTCAATAATTATAATGTATCCTGTAAGGAGATTCAGTAAACATTAATGGTTAACAACTACTTTGAAAAACATAATAATGATCAGGAAAAAATACACCCATCAGTAGCTTTTTGAAATCAGTTAATTTGCTATGAATATACAGTATACTCCCCGTTATCCGGGACCCACTTAGTCTCCCAATTGCAGCATAAGTGTAGTTTCCAGTTAATCAGGAGTCCTGAAAAAAAAGATCTAAATGACCCCTAAACCCCTCGAAATACTTTAAAATGCCTTTAAAAAGGCATTAGCAACTAAACTGGGCCATAAAAAACAAATAGAAAAAATAAATACATTTTTGGCAGTTTAGAACTGCTGCATAGTGCCAGATAATTGTTTTTTTTTTTTGCAAATGGGGAATTTATGCAGGTGCCGGTTGCTTGAGAGTCCAGGTTGGAGTGCCGGATAACAGGGATTTTACTGTACCTAACTCCTGAGCTCTCTCAATAATAAACAATGGCTTAAATATAGTAACAGTATCAAGATAAGGTTGCAGAAATGACTAAATGCACCTAATATTTGTATTTATTTTTCTACCAATGTCATCTTTCAGTTCCTCTTCAATTGCAGGGGATGAACCACAAAAATCTATGGAACAAAACATAAAATAAATACAATTATTGTAGGCAGAACTTATTATACTACAAAATCTCAATATTGTATTCTGAAGGATGTTCTTATTTTCTTGGTATTTGAAAAGTAAGGTCTCAAACCAAACCCAAAACCACAAAACCTCCACAATACCATGACCAAGGAAAATAAATGTGAAGATTTTCAAATAAACAAGAAACTTCTACATTTTCAACCACTTTACTTTCAGAAACTATATGTAAAGGTGAAAAGCTGGTATGATAAGCGATCTATGGTTTATAATAAAATATTTTGTCACATACTGCTCAAAGTAATGATGCCAGTGCTTTAAGACAAAACATAATGGATAAGAACTAGAGAAAGTTTAAAGGGCCACTAATGCCTTAGAAGAGCTGGTTATTTTAATTATGCATTGATCATAAATAAAATTCTATTTAATCATTTATTATATTAATATTCAATATTAAAGTAATTTTCAGTGATTACAGTTTTAGCCTCCAGCTGATAAGGTTATTAAGGAGAGGATGGGTGGTGTCTGAGAGACAGGTTTTAAAGATTTTAAGAACCATCAAACATAAGAAAATAAACAAACATTGATAGGCTATCCCAACAGCAAACGAATTCAAAAAAAACTATTGCAACACCAGCATAGAGATTGTTGTGTTGTTACACTTTGTGTCTGAAAATTTAGCAACTGTCTGCTAGACAAAACAACCTTCCCCTCCTAGCAGGTGGATATCAGCAGTAGCTGAGCCTGATTGTGGGGGTGAAGTTTAATGGTGAATATTGCTGTTTAAATAATTAATGTGAATATTATTAATGTCTAATTTAAATCATCTAGCTCCTGGTTTTAGGGTATTTAGATGATTCAATAAATCACTTCCTGAATGCACTTCCTGAGATGGGAGGAGACTTTCAATGCACAGGAAGTTGGTATCTGCACAATAGGTGTTGCCAGTGCTCTCAACAGCACTAATTGGAAGCTAATTAGCACACACCCAACTCACAAAATAACAGACAGCAACAGACAATAAATAAAATTAAAGCCTGCAAGGGATAATTGCATATACAAGTTGCAAAATGCAAAGAATGTGTTTTTTACTTTTTAATAACATTTGCCCTTTATTGTTTTTATTTAAACAAAAATACATACAGAAGAAACAATCTAATTTGCCTCTGGTGTCCTGAATGTATTCTCTCCAGTAGCAATCCATGTTAAGAAAATATGGGGTATGCTCAAACAACAGGGAGTAATTTACATCAGCCCAATTACTCCTTGATATTTGAGCATGCACAGTTTCTTTTTATTGTAGGCTTTCTTTAGAAAAAAATCAATTGATAAAGTAATTTATTACCTGTATTTCTAAATTATACATGTGCCGTTAATGTATTTATTTATTGAAAATTGTTTTGCTTTAGTAGTAAAAGGTAGAAGAAGAGAGGAAGTCAATGAGTCACAATACATTGAACATGTACTTGAAGTTTAATGGGCCAACATAGTATAACACTTTTAAAAAGTTCATTATAAATTATAAAAGGGTTTCCCCTGTAGAAAATAAATTATATAAATTGCACAAACTTAAAACTAAAGCAGAAAATGTGTGTTTGATTTGCTTTTATCTTACAAGCGGGATGAGGGATTTCAAACAAGGACTTATTGTGTTTTCTAGTCTGTTGCACTTTAAAACCAATGGGAACAAATCAATTCAGCAATCCATAAGGCTCACTGCTTGTCCTTTTCCTCCACTGTCTATATTCCATGTTATTTTCTGCACATAAGGTAAATTATTTCTCATCTGAAAGAATAAATAAATTAATGTTTAAAATGTGATCTATTAAATAAATACATGACTGGAAGTTTTGGACTATTTAAAGAGAAAGTAATAATAACACAACATGTTTGCACAGTATCAAATGACACCCAGATGTTGCATGTTATAAAGTTCCCAGATGCAATTCCTGGAGCCATCCAAGCCATAAGTGTAGGAACTGGGGGGGATGACAGCGACAAATCCCTCTCCAGATTTCTCATTGTGTGTATTTATGCGTATAGAAGCTATTAAAGGGATGTGTAAGTGAGCTGGGTTTCAAATGTTTCCTAATAAACAGCTACTGATTATTAGAAAAATATTGAATGTACTTTCATATTTATATATTAGATACTGATATTTGGATGTGCACACCCCTAGGAAGCTTACATAAAGTGTACCCTGCAGGGTACAGTGTGTGACCTCTAAAGGAAATGATGGTTGTTGGGGGTCACAGCTGAAATTGCCCATAAGGAGACAGACAGAGAGAAAAAAAAGTCAGCAACTGCCAGATTGTGATACAAATGTTTCAGTCTTTATTTCCTCCTGACTGGCCAAAACAATTTTTCATACTGACAGAACTTAAAAGTTGTTTGCTAACTTCAAGGTAAGTGTTTAAATGCTTATTTTTCCATGCAAGAAATTTTTTTCATGCACTACTAATTATCAACTATCAGATGCAGTCATAATCCAGCTCACTTACATATCCCTTTAAGTGTTCTGTGTATCAAGTGAGCTGTATCCCCCCCAAAAAATTATTTTGGTTCCTATACCCCTGACCCATGTGCACGGTTTCAGTGTGATTTACAGTACTGGGGATATTATTTTCAGTAATACACTTAAAAACAATAAAGGTATGTTTTTACATTTTATGTGCAATTATCCATTTTGGGAATGTGGCAGCTAAAATTGGAGTAATTGAACGTTGATTAATTTACAATGACACTTCCCCCTGGGAAAGTATTAGACATGATCATATTAGAATATAAATAGTAAATCCATACTTTCTAAAAAAAAAGATCAGCTCCTTAACAAGTTTAGTTCTTTAAAAAATATATATAAAGAAAGGACAAAAAAATATTAGCAGGGACTTTATTATTTTCTGTAAACACAGAACTAATAAGCGGCAGACTGCAATGTCACAAGCTTTACCCAGCACTTACATTGGCCCCATAACGTTGCATATTTTTTCATGAATAAAATGGTAAAGGGACATTGTCATGAAAGCAACCAGTTAGTTTAATCTTAAAGAGCAATAAAATATGTATATTACTATTATTTATATATAAAGGCTGATAATAATCATTATAAAAACTGTCTATATATTGTACTAGACTTTTTTCTCTGCACTTAATAATTCCAAAGAAATTCAGGATTGTTTGTGAGATTCTTTTATGCTATACCTCAGTAAGCTACTTTGCATCTCTCAGAGCTTGATATGGGCAGTAGAGGCGATCTAACTGCCTGATAACTGGAATATTGGCTCTGACACCACAAAGACAGACAAGTACACAGTGATTCTAGTATCACATATATAGTTGTGGTAATTGCAAATTTGTGCTTAACGCTTGCAAATACCGCCGCAAGATACAAGTTGCGCATGCGCATTGCGCCGCAAGAGGGTGGGAGAGGATGAGGAGAGAGACTGGGGAGAGGAGGAGAGAGGCACAGGAGAGGGGGGGAAGGAGACACAGGGGAGGGAGGGGGAGGCGGGAGAGACACAGGGGAGTGAGAGGGAGGAAAGAGGCACAGGGGCAATGCACGCCAAGAGGGTGGGAGAGAGACAGGGGGAGAGAGACACAGGAGAGGGGGGAAGGAGACACAGGAGAAGGAGAGGGGGGAGGAGACACAGGGGAGGGAGGGGGAAGAGACACAGGGGAGGGAGAGGGAGGGAAGAGACACAGGGGCAATGCACGGCAAGAGGGTGGGAGAGAGACGGGGGAGAGAGACACAGGAGAGGGGGGGAAGGAGACACAGGAGAAGGAGAGGGGGAAGGAGACACAGGGGAGGGAGCGGGAAGAGGCACAGGGGAGGGAGAGGGAAGAGACACAGGGGCAATGCACGGCAAGAGGGTGGGAGAGAGACAGGGGGAGAGAGACACAGGAGAGGGGAGGAAGGAGACACAGGAGAAGGAGAGGGGGAAGGAGACACAGGGAGGGAGGGGGAAGAGACACAGGGGAGGGAGGGGAAGAGGCACAGGGGAGGGAGAGGGGGGAAGAGACACAGGGGAGGGAGAGGGGGGAAGAGACACAGGGGCAATGCAAGAGAGTAATACTCTTTAAAATGGAATCAGCTTCCTGTTGAGGTGACAGTGTCCCTTTAATATGTGCACAAACCTGGATAGAGGCATCTGTTCTGCAGAACTGACACTTCAGGCTTCTATCTCCTTGTTGCAGAAACACAGGAAGAAGATGAGACATGGCTGGAAAACAGGGTTTGCCCTTGAATTTGGGACTTTCTTTTAAAAAAGGGACATGCCCACAGCAGGGGTGGCCAATTAGAATTAGGAGACATAGAGAGAATAACATAGATCATTTTATAAAGCTCATCAGTAATGGTCCCCAATGCACCTTTTCCCTTCAGAATAATGGACCGCTGCACAATTAAAAACATATATGTTTGAAAACTTAAGTCTGACTAAGAGCATAATTGTGAAGGGAAAAAAACAGCTATTTTTTAATTAGAAAAAAAATGTTAATGCCTTTGCTGGACCCTGGAATGATCCATTATAAACTGTTTGAAAGTGTGTGTGTGTGTCTCTTTTACATTTCTGGATATATATGTTGCACTTAATGATGCAAGGTGACTGCTTCTGGGCTTGTGAAGGGGAAGGGGCATGGTGTAAATTTCAATATTATCCAATTATCTCACAAATGCTCTGGACTTCCTCCTGTTTCTTCCTCCCTCATCTTTCCTTCCACTGCAAGCACACACATTCATCGTCCAGTGCTCAGGATGTGATGTAACAAACACAAAATGGATTCCTATAATCATACACATCAGCTGATATTGCTAGGTTGGTACATACTTGACAAATAAGTGTCTGTTTTTTCTTGAAATGTAGTCGTCGTTAATACCTTCGGTTGATTTTCACACAAATAGTTTTTTTTTTTTGTTGGTTGTTTACTTTTTGGCCTAAATATTGTTCTGTAGGACAGTCTGATGTGGTTATTGTTTCAACAAATATATCTGTACATAAAAGGTTAAAATGTGTTTGTGAAATGTGCAACAAATCCAAGGCATATCTAAGTTTCCTAAATTATGAATTCATCTGGTAGAGGGAAATCATTAGTGCATGAAAAAAAATGTTTGAATGAAAAAATACCAAATACCAAAATAAACATTTTTAAACTTACCATAAAGTTTGCTAAATCTCTTGAGTTTACAAGCAGTTAGTATTCAGAGTTAACACCCCTGAAAATCCCTGTTAGAATTTGCATAAAATTCATATAAGATTGTTTCACTCTGTGATGGCAGTTTATGCAGCAAAGCATCATGGAGTGTGTAGTCTTGGTTAACCATGCACACAGAAGCAAGGAGGAGTCAGACATTGTTATGTGGATCTCTGCCTCGTGCTGCTCTTGACTTGAAGGTTAGTATAGGTTAAAAACTGTACCAAATGCAGTGTTTCTATTGGTAGGTACACTGTGCCTATGTAAGCCACTCTGAGGGTGTGGAAAACAGATTCTATTTTTAATAAAAAAATAAATCTGTATGTATATATAATGACTCATTGTAATGTGTGTGTCTGATATAAGCAGCATGTTTTATATTAGGTTAAAACAGGTAAATTTAGATGTGCCTTTAAGTGCCTCTTGTGCCTTGAACAGGAAGCGTGACTATCATGGCAGCTTCAATGCAGTAGCCGAGTCTGCTAAAATTAAGATTTTCTCTGGAAATCCTTTCATGCATCTGCAAATGTTATTAGTTTGTTACATACTTTACCAACCTGTAAAGTTTTTCCTAATTTACGGTGGCCCTTTCTATCCTATTCTTGTCGTGTTTGATCTGCCGGTTATCTCTGTGGATGGTTGTAAACACAGACAGAGATAACGGCTTCTTTGAATCCACTCATCATGAGGCCATTTATATTAATGTAAAAGGACATTGTCTGCAAGAACTCTGCAGGAATTAAATATAACATTGTGTACGAAAAATTATTTTACTTACTAAATTGTAGATTGTTGATCTTGACAAGTTCTCGTGGCAAGATTGTAATTCAAATAACGGCGACCGCCCACAGAGATCGGCTTTGCTTCTAAAGAGATCATTTTATTGAGGTGTCCTTTGTCATTTTGTGTGGATTTAAAGGATTATAATTTACTTTATTTTTAAAATATACTCAATTGAAGATCAACACTTGATAGTTAGGATAGTGTTTTTAGAAAGTAAATAAGTAATAATAATATAGCATTTAAAGGACCATTTTAAGAATAAAGGTACTTGTTTACACATTGATAATATTAGCAGCAGTGTAAACCATGGACCCCTTCTCCACGGGAGAAGTAACTGGCAACCCACTCCAGTATCTTTTGCCAAGAAAATCATTTGGATAAGCACAACCAGAGACACAATGATCGTGCCTGGTGTGCTGCAGAGAGTTATGGCGAAGCGAATACAACTGAAGGACTAAACAACAACAAACCATGGACATAATGGGAAAATCAGATTTTTTTTAAGCCTGTTTATGCGTAAAGGACTCTGTTTTGCGTTTGTTACATCACTTCCTGAGAGCTTGGTCATAAGTGTGTTTTTTATCTCTTGGTGAGGCGGGGAGCAATAAGAAATCATGTTAAATATTGACTGAAATTGACACCACATCCCTCCCTCAAGGGTCCTGAAGCAGGCTTAATGCAAGCACTAATCAACTGAAATGCAAATGCCCCTCTCATACACACATAGCTTATACCAGTGTATCATGGATGCCTCCATGGTCCAGCAGAGGCATCACATTTCTTTTTTAAATTAAAAATAGGCTTAATGATTTTATCCCTGCTTAATCTTGATCTTCCCTTCTGTATTACTACCTTGTCGTGGTTGAGGGCACTTGTGTACCTCAGTGAAGCTGTGAGCTATACCACGTAGGGTCATCCAAGATGGGCTGGTCATAGAAGAGAAGTCAAACAAAATGTAGTCCCCTGGAGGAGGAACTAGCAAACCGCTCCAGTACCTCTGCCATTAAAACCTTAAGGATTAGCATAACCAGACACAAGGTGTGCCTGGCGTGCTACGGTCCATATGGTCACGGAAAGTCAGACATGACTGAACGACTAAACAAATCATGATCTTAATTAGACTCAAAGTTTTCACACAGGCATGTATTTTTTCAATGTACAGGAATGCTTCATTTGATATGTAATGTTGCTATAGTGGAATCTACCATTTTCGTTTCTCCTGACCTACTTTATCACAAGCTGCATAAATAAATAAATGACTTAATGGTGTAATAAAATAAACACTTGTATGCAACAGAATGCTTAATATAGAACATATTGGAAGGCATAAAATGTTCATGGAGCGATAAGGAAGAGCCAGAACAGCTGAAGAAAACTATAAACAGGATTAAGGAACAGTCTATAAATACAGACACTTTCTAGTGGCACTAAATTCTAAGTAAAATACCCCACCCCCAAATACCCCACCCCCAAATGTGTTTATTTATGTTAGCGTTCATCACCAAATGGTAACTGTTCTCATCTACTTTCTTTTCCTGTTTATTTATTTCATTCCAGATGACCCTACATCCTTTGATAATTCTAATCTCACTTAATTTACATTGATAGACTTCAAAAGACTGTAATCTTCCTAGATTAAGATAAAATATTTCTTCAAGTGCAGACTTTGTTGTCTTCAAGTAAAACACCTTTTGATTAGTGCGATGGCGTGAGAATAAACAGCAGCCGTTATCATGTGAAGACTCTTCCATGTATAGTATAGTTTAAAGTAAATTTGAAATAAGATACACTCATTTTATAGATCTAATGTTTTGATGATATAAATGCCAATTGAAATTGAACTATATATTGTTTTAATATGGTTATTTTAGCAATACCAGTAAATATGCATTTATAAATTGGAATATTTTCTACTGTATTGGGAACAATTATATTAAAAATCAAATCAAATTTGGCCTTAAAATAGTGCTGTTTGGGAGAGCTTACAATACAGGTGTATTATTGACAAATTTATTAAATGGTGTCCACATACAACTATTGAAATTAGTGAATTACATGAATTTCATAGGATTTCATAGGAATATAATATACCTGTGTATATATTTACTTGTATGTACAAGGAAACACATAAACGCTCATTTTTTTCTTCCTGAACTCATATAAATAGTATTTGCTAGTGTCTGCCCTCTGCAGCTCATGAAGACACAAACTCTGCTGTACCTGCTCTCCAGTGTCTCATACCAGCCAATTAGTGACATTCCTCAACATATTGCTGAGACATGGTCACTGATTGGCTAAGTCGGAACACTGCCTTTCAGAGTCTATGTCTTCATGAGATACAGAGGGCAAACCCAAGCAGGTACAACGTGTATGATTTTAGGCAGAACAAAACAACGCTTTTAAGCAAATCTTAGTAAAATGAACTAAATAAAAGTAAATATATACATAGGTATATTATATTCCTATTGAAATCTAGAAACGTTCAGTATCCATTTAACAGAAATATTTAACCGACAGATATATTTAAAAGTATTTAATAAATTAGCTTTAGCTATATAAGGCATGAACATGGAAGCAATTTATAGAAAATTTTAATTTATTCTTCTTGTGTCATAAACACTGCCTATAATAAGGCTGTTAAAGTGTATATATGTCCATATAAGTATACAGTCCCCTTATGGATCTCTACCTTGTCATGGTGAAGGGGTTTGTGTACCTCAGTGAAGCTGCGACCTATACCAAGATGGACAAGCCATAGCAGATAGGTCAGACTAACCGCAGTTCGCTGGAGAGGGAACTGGCAACCCACTTCAGTGTCTTTGCCAACACAATCTTATGGATAAGCATGAACAGAGACATAATGATTTTGGCTGGCATGCTGTGCTCCGTAGGGTCATGGAGAGTTGGACACAACTGAATGACTGAACATAAGTATAACGTAAGCTTGAAGGTGCCAGGTACACTTACAGACAGAATATGATCTGCATATCGACATTTCTGTGCATATTGCATGGCAGTGCATTGGCAACTTCAGGCAGACTGCTGCCCCCTGAACATGTGTGGTCCTAGGCCTGGGCCTTGTGGGCCTAGGCTGAAACATAACACAATAATACTGTTACTTGGAACAAGACAACTCTGGGGTTGTATTAGGAGATGAATACAAACAGAAGAGACCCCCAACCGCTCCATAAGACATAAAGAGGATGCAGGACATCTGTGACTACAGGAGAAGAAAATGTTATAATGTCACTGCTACCAGGCTGTAAATATAAATAGTTAATTAAATTAAACTAAATAGAAAAGGCCACTGGCTGTATGAGTCTGACAGAACAAATGGTCTGTTCCCAAGACAGCGCACACTCTTATAACAGACTGTTCTAGACGTTATTCAGCAGACTGGATTATATCCGCATCCATAAAGATGATAAAACACATCTGGATCTGAATATCACGGTTATTACATCAATTAAATGCATTATAAATAAAAAATATACAAAAGCATCAAATTGTATAAATTCGTAAACAAAATGATAACATGCAATATTAACACACTACTGTATATTTTTTTTTGTTTTTGTTTTTGTTTTGTTTATGTGGAGTCAGATAATTTATGGTGTATTGCATTGCAGTTTATTATTATGATGACACATGTGGCTGCAATTTGCAATAGATATAGCTGTAAAAGCACATGCACTTTAGCATGTTCAGAGCAGTCAGGATTATTGTATGTGTGGTTGTTCATGACTGTCTGGCCCAGACACAAGTGTTAATAATGCCATTAATATCTTTTATTATATTTAAATCAAAATCAATATAATCTGCAGCATTACACAATAGTAGTTACCGTATTGGTCCGAATATAAGCCGCACCTTTTTTCCTATTTTTGAGTTTGCCAGTTACCGGTGCCGCTTATATTCGCGACCATAAAAAAATGACTGCCGATTTGCAAGCTTGCGAGTTACAGGTGCGGCTTATAATCGTGAACATAAATTACTGCCGATTTGCGTGCTTGAGACTGCGGTATTGTAGCAATTGAATAGCGATTTCTGGTTTTAGTGATTCTAAAATCCTGTAAGGCCTGTAACCTGAAAAATAAGTTACAGTGCTAATTAGAAAGCCAGTTTCTTGCAATGGCTGATCACTTGGAGAGTCTTTTTCTCTCCAATTTTAAGTGCGGCTTATATTTGAGTAGTATCTTTTTTTTTTTAAATTACGGGTTATATGCGGGTGCGGCTTATATTCGGACCAATACGGTATATAGATAAATTAAAATAAAATAATAAACCGGCATTTTAAATTATATGAAATAATAAATAGATTGTTGCACTAAGACGGTAACACAATTTCTATTAAAAGGATATGGATGGTTTCTGGATTTTACAATATATAAATATATATATATTAAATATCTATGTGAAGGGGTTAACATATTCTGCTGTTGAAGGGGTTAATATATTCTGCTGACATATTCACGAGATATAGCCTAACCATAATATCATGTTCCTATCCTTGGGATGTTTTTCGACCTTACTAAAACACAAAACATTTCTAGTTGTTCTAAGAAACAGAAAAACACCTGATTATCTGTCCTTGCAACTGACTAAAATGAACTGTAAATCGCCTCTAATATCCGCCTTCTTTTGCAAGTATATAACCTATGCAATGACGTGGCAATAAACGGAATTAGTACTGAGAATGGTTTTGTGTGTGTATTATCCAGTACGGGTTCCCCAGAATTCTGATTGTGGCCTGTGTTTTCTAAACCGCCAACTACTGATTAGGAAGTCCCAACACTATGGCCCTCATTCAATTGCAATTTGGCCAATTGAATAGGGCCCTAAGTAGGCACATAACATATATTTTTTAAATAAGTTTTTAGTTAGCAAGCATCTATCCAAAAGCAAGGTTTTCACTAACTAAAAACGTATTTAATAAAAATATGCTATGTGCTTATTTAGGGCCCTATTCAATGGGCCAAATCACAATTGAATGAGGCCCTATGTATCTATTTACTTGTGTGTACCTTATTTTATTAAGAAGTGCTTATAAGTTCTGTATTTTCTGAATAAAAATTCAGACAATTTTTACCTGTTTGATTCTGCCATCTGTAGCCCATGCAGCTCATGAATACACATAGTGTGAAGTGCAGTGTTTCAAATTAGCCTGTCAGTGACCACCCTCAAGTAGCTTGTGGCAGATTGTTGCCACTGATTGGTTACTATGAGACTTTGCAAACCCTGTCCTTAGAAGTACGCTTTCTTCATGAGCTGCAGAGGGGAGTAACCAATTAGAGACTATTTGTAATATCTTAGGCAAAAAAAAAAAGTAGTTTTAATAGTAGTTCCTAAATGTACACTAGGACTGTGGCATCTGCACGTGCATTTGTTAGATCTAATGGAAAGCTTATTAGTTTACAAGTTTAAGACGTGTCTTTGTGAGTGTTTTTTAAATAACGTGTTATAACCATAGCCAGATTTTACTTATTCAAAACTAGCGAATTGCCCGTCAAAAAATTACGGCAATGAAATTGTAAGTGAGCTAAGGGTGTTTGGTGTATATAATGTGGCTGATGTAGCGTCGTTCGTTTTCTATGTCGTGCAAGTTTTTCGTAATATTCGTTTTGTATGTCGTGCAGGTTTTTTGGAATATCCGTAGCTGTTTGGTGGTGTTTTGCGTGTTTATGGTAGTGTTTTGCATGTTTAGGGACCTTTAGCCTCGTTTTCATTTTGTTCGGCGGCCATTTTTTCTGTCGCTTAGGTGATTTTCGGGTCTCTAAACTCCGAAATTTGTGGTTAAATGGAGGCGTAACTTCACTTGCAGAGATCCTGGGTGCCCCCCTTTGCTGTGAGTAACCTTTTTATGTGTTTGTTGTTTGTATTTGTTGTGTTTGTAATGTTTTTGGGGTTGCACGGTCCTTGTTTTCTTATCTCGTAGGTGTTTTTCGGCAAATACGTAGATGTTTGGGGGTGTTTTGCATCCTTAGACTGCTGTGCATCGTTTTTGTTTTTTTCGGCGGCCATTTTTTCTCTCGCTTATAGAATTTTTTAGTGTCTAAACTGCTTTAATTTGAGTTAAATTGAGGTGTAACTTTAGTTTTCCAGGTCCTGGATGCTTACTCTTCCTGTAAGTAAGCTTTTTATGTATTTGTTGTGTGTATTTGTTGTATTTTTGATGTGCGCGCGTTGCAGACGTTTTTTGCGAGTTCGTAATGGGTCGTAATGTAAATTTTGCGACGGGTGCAGTTGCTGGCAAGGAGAGCCTTTGCTGGCAAGGAGTGCCTTTGCTGGCAAGGAGCGCTTTGCGAGGGCCGCGGGCTCGCTACGCAAGCAACTATATATGTGATCAACAAGGGAATTATATCCTAGAAGGGTTAATACATGTGGAGATAAGTCATCAAGAACATAAAGCCATGTAGGGATCGATTATATCTGAGAAACAATGTTGAAAATTCAAGATACTTTACCATAGATAACTCTCTTATTCAGTGGGCTAGATATGCTAAGTTTTCCTGGGGCATAGATTCGGCATAAACAGGCGTCCGATCCCTAAGGTGCCTCTGTAATATTCCCTTAGCTACTGTATATTTCCTAGCAACTTCTTATTCCCATGACCTATCACCACGAGAACATATTGTAGTCATGACTATAGGACCAGTGCAGTATTATATTTATAGCTTGTTCTAACTTGATAATGAACAAACAATATATATATGTAAGTACATAAACACACACAGTCGGGTCACATTATTATGACCACCAGCTAATATCCTAAGTAACTGCCATGTGCAGCATGGACAGCAGCTAGACGGCGTGGTAGTGAGTCAATAAGATGCTGGAAGGTTGGCAATGGAGCCATTTGTCCAGTCACTATACACTTTACACAGCAGGATGCAGACAGTTCACAAACGGCGCTATTTCTGAAATACTGCCACCCTTGGCAAGATAGCCAATGATCATCCCATTTTCAAAGTTGGATAAATCGCACGTTTTACTCATGACAGCAATGGTTGATATGTTTGCAAAATGCCTACATGTCACCTTATACACCCACGAAGTCAGCTCACGACACGTGCCGTATTTCATTGGCTAAGCACTGCTGACATCGAAAGTAGGGAGGTGGTCATAATAATGTGACTCGACAGTTGCACCAAAAGAAACACTTTCTTGAAGCATATGATAATTGGAAAATGTCTTCCCTGCAACACTGTGAACAAAGTGCTGTTCAATGAGTACTGTGGTCAAAATTACAAACATGTGTAAGAGAAGAACAGTAGCTAACTGCATTGGCATTGACAGATGTATGACTTTAAAAAGAATGTCAGGCTTAATGCATGGATGCCAACATGTAAAATAAACTTAATTGGAAACAGACAGAGAAGTACATCTGTTTTATCTTCATTTAGCTGATTTCTTTGTGTTTATGTTAGGAAGTCCCAACAAAGGATCCTGCGGAAAGACATGCAAAGAAGAGCAAGACAACCAATGGCTGGGAGTGAGTTTATCAAGACAGCCGGTAAAAGATGGGCAGATTCTGGTAAGGACAAACATGAATATAATTGCATTGTTATACGTACTGTTGACTAAACGGAAAAGTACACATATAATTATAATTTGGTTGTTATTATATATTATGTTAGAACTGCTTGATAAATGAGCTTGAATGTTAATATTGAATTACATTATATTTTATTTAAAAAAATTTGCTTTTGGATAGAAGATCACAAACTAAAAACTTCTGTACAAAAAATATGCTGTGTGCTTATATAGAGCCCTATTCAATTGGCTGAATCGCAATTTAATAAGGCTGCAGGCTAGGAGCCTTCTGCTACTTGGTATAAGGCCAGTCTCTCACTATATTATGGGAAAGAGGCAGATAATTATTATCCAGGGAGTGATCTAACCACCTACATATATTTTCATGTATTATTATATTGACCCCTGCACCTACACTGTATAGAGAAATTGCAAGGGGGGGGCATATTATTTTGCACTGGGACCCTCCATTCACTAGCTATCCAGCAGTGTGTGAAGTGGGGTTATACTTAACACATTGATAAGTGGCCCTTGACACTCCCCTGCTCATTTCCTATAAATAATCCTGTATTTTTATAATATTTATAAGAGCCTCTAGGCAACTCCCAGCAGAACTGGCATATTCAGGCTATTGATTACTGTTCAGGACTTAAAGGACCAAAATACAACATATTCTGGATTGTGTTTTTAATAACTAAATTTGATCATGGAGAAATGTTTTTAGAAAGTAATACATAAATACACACAACCTTTACATTTTAAATAAAATGATGCTAAGTAGCTCTTCTTTATTTATTATCTAATTATCTCACCTTGGATTCTGTGGACATTGTCCTAACTTGGATAAAATGACAGTAAAAAGCAACCTATATCACTTGAAGGGCCTCTGAGTCCTTAAAGGGGCCCCATGGTGCTTTAAATCGCTTTACACAAAGCAAAATGGTGACATCAGTGTAGGGAAGGTAATAAAGGTATAGACAATGAGGAGAGGTATTTAAGAGTACAACAGGCTACATATAAAGATATATAACAGACTGTGTATTCTTGAAATGGAGCATGCTGTCCCACTCCACAAAACAGGTAGGGGGCCACATAAAGTGCCAGAGGGCTGCATACGGCTCCCTGGCCACCTGATCCCACACTGGTCAAGCGCATTCACCAGAAATGAGCTACTCAGCAGTTGAGTTGATAGGAGTGAGAGGCTTGTATTTTTAAAAATACAATTCAGCCATTTTTGTTTGTTAATACTTTATATATTTCAGCATATATGGTTCTCCATTATTTTATTTTTTACATTTTTACAGGCCTGTGGGCATAGGTGGAAGAATACATTTTATATGACAACTGATCACAAACTCCCACATGGCGTGTGCTATGGAATTCCTTCAAATTTCCAGACAGAGCTAAGCAAAAGAATTCTTCCATGTTACAGAGGTAAGATGTGTAATACAAAATCTATCTATCTATCTATCTATCTATCTATCTATCTATCTATCTATCTATCTATCTGTCTGTCTGTCTGTCTGTCTGTCTGTCTATCTATCTATCTATCTATCTATCTATCTATCTGTCTGTCTGTCTGTCTGTCTGTCTGTCTGTCTGTCTGTCTGTCTGTCTGTCTATCTGTCTGTCTATCTATCTCTCTCCCTCTATCTATCTATCTATCTATCTATCTATCTATCTATCTATCTCTCTCTCTCCCTCTATCTATCTATCTATCTATCTATCTATCTATCTATCTATCTATCTATCTATCTATCTATCTCCCTCCCTCCCTCTCTCTATCTATCTCCCTCCCTCCCTCCCTCTATCTATCTATCTATCTATCTATCTATCTATCTATCTCTATCTATCTCTCTCCCTCTATCTATCTATCTATCTATCTAATCTATCTATCTCTCTCTCCCCCTCCATCTATCTATCTATCTATCTATCTATCTATCTATCTATCTATCTATCTATCTATCTATCTATCCATCTCTCTCCCTCTATCTATCTATCTATCTATCTATCTATCTATCTATCTCCCTCTATCTATCTATCTATCTATCTATCTATCTATCTATCTATCTATCTAAATGTATATAAATATGTGTGTATATAGTGTCTGATACAATTACACACAGAATTGGCCCTGCATATATAACTTTATATCCATATGGACATACTATGTTGTGGTACTGCCATATTATATCTAGACCTTGTTGGCATAGGCAGACCTGTACCACTCACTTCACCCCCTAACCCTAACTGGATCCACAAACCTAATCATAGCCCAAACACCTAACATTAACTCTTACCATTCTAAGCTTGTATCTTAATAATATCCCTTATTATAACTAAAATATTCAATCTAAACACCATCACATAAATGATCCTGGATAATTGATCAGATCCAAATGTTCTTGTTTCATAAAATATATCCTTAGGCAAAATATTTCAAACTATTACATATTATTTAAAGTGAGCACTGTATTATTTTTTAAATGAACACTGTTCTATTTATATTACTTGATGGCTACACAGTGCAATTATTGATGTCTGTTTAGAGATCTTTGTCTGAGTGAAGAACACCCGAGCTGAGCAGAAATCAGAGCTAATTTCTTAAACCTTGACTGGTCAGGCTAAACAAGTTCTACAAAGGGGAGGAACATCTTAAAGGCTGCAATTGTTATTTTCCACTGATGAAAAATCCATGTCAGTCTTTAGCGCATCACATTACATCCCCTTTGAATCTTAGTGCATCAAGGGGAAAGATCTGAGTTTCTTGGAAACTGTCCACTGAAACCTTCTATGTCCCTTTAATGCAAGAGTATACAGTATAAGGCAAATTGTCCCAGTATACATGAACTAATCTACCACCCTGTAATGATACTGTAGTATTTTACTATGACTTAACATGTAATTTGCAGTTGAGTTTGTTAGTATATGACTTGTGTGAGCATACTCATCACATAACACATTAGCACACTGGTAGGGCCTCATTCTATTACAATTTGTGCTATATAAGCACAGAGCATATTTTTTTTACAGAAGTTTTTAGTTAGTGAAGACCTTGCTTTTGGATAGAAGTTCACTAACTAAAATCTTCTGGAAAAAAAATGCTATGTGCTTATATACAGCCCTATTTGGCCAAATCACAATTGAATGAGGCCCTAAGTCTTAACAAAAGGATGCATGATTGTGAAGAATGAAAAACACTGCTCTTGCTTTTCTTTAATATGTTCCTCCCTTGTCTATGATGAAGAGCAGGCTTACTCAGTAGAAAGGCTGTGAGCTAAACATAGCCCCTTCTTCCAGACTTATATTTCTTCTGTTTATCCCACCTGAAACTTTATCATCTTTTAAAAAACACTTTGTTATATGGAGTCCAGTTTTATGGTTCTCCTTCCCTTTATGGGCTTTTTTTGCTGTGTCTTTTGGATGCCATTATATACAAATATCTGAGCATGTTAGGAATATGTAGTGTATACAATTAACTATGTTCACAAAGAAATATGCACCATGGTTAAATCAACTAGTGAGCACTGACGTAAACTATGAGCTTGTTCACTTCCCTAACAAGTAATATCAAGAACAAATGTTGGGCCAACTGCCAAGTCCTAAATACTTACATTCCTTTAATCTACAAGTAGCCCACACCATCTATATATCTTACATGGAGTGTACACAGAGTTATGGTGTTGTTGTACAAGGTAAAAATAAGATTATGTTTAAATGGATACATTTACATGTACCAGGCCACAGATGTAAAGAAATGTGGTAGGCGTGTAACGGCATATATAAATTAAAGGTATCAAGAGAGGTATCTGAACAGAAAGTGTTCATAAAAGAAGTATGTTTTCTAGTATTGTAATCTCAATATTAAAATAACATATAAACAAAAAATTAAAGAACATAATCAAAAATATTTAGAAAGGAAATTTGGACCAAAAGAATCCATATCATGCTAAATTGTACTTTTCATGAATTAATTCTGAAAAATAACATTGAAGGTGTTGTTAGGTGTTGGCTTTCACAACCTGTGTAATTTATGAGAATTAATTCTTAATGCAGTTTTTTTTCCTATTTATAGATCACATACGGAAATTTGGGGAGAATTATGGATCATGTCAAGCTGGGATTTCGAGCTTTTACACAGAGGTAAAGTTCACATATGTTATAAAATATTAACAAAATATCCTTGGAAGAAGAAAACAAAGGCCCTCATTCAATTGCGATTTGGCCAATTGAATAGTGCTCTAAATAAGCACATAACATATTTTTTAAAAATAAGTTTTTAGTTAGTGAAAACCTTGTTTTTGGATAGATGTTTACTAACTAAAAACTTATTTAAAAAAATATGTTATGTGCTTATTTAGACCCTTATTCAATTGGCCAAATTGCAATTGAATGAGGGCCAAAGTGTTTTGTGCCCTAAGGAGATGTATATTTTGCAAGGACCAATATTTAAAAAAAAAAAATTATTATTAAACTATCTTATAGAGATATTTGAAATTGCTTTTGCTTGAGTCAAATGTCAATTGGCATGTATTTTGCTTTTTAGAAGACATATACATTTAATTATTAAAATGATATAAAAAGAGTTTAACAAATCCATTTCCAGTATTATTTTATGAAGTCTGGGCACCAAACAGGATATAATGTTGCCCTGCTTGAAAAATAGTTATGAAGTCATAAATAATTGTTTTTCTCTATGCAGAGTTTATTTACCAGCTCTGGAGGATGAATGTGCAGGATATATTTATGAAACAGTCTGAATGGAAGATATAAATAAGGATAAAAAGTGATATTAATATTGTCTGTGCCTAAAGACATTTAATAATTAGGTTCCATAGAAATCACAGGAAGGGTAGTTAGATGGGTGGATGGCTTATCCGTTAACCCTGCTGTCACTCTGCTTGATAAAAACACCTTAAGAGCTTAGAAACAGATTTATATATAACTACCTTTGGGAGAAGATTGCTTTGGTAAAAATGATGTAAACATATTTAATCTACTTGTGTACTGGGAATTTCATGTTGTATCTCAACCTGACCAAATATTTGTGCAAATGTCTTGTATATAAGTGTAAGTCTGAGATATGTAGAGAAAGCTTGAACTTTCAATTCCTGTGGAAATAGGAGTTGTTACATTTAGTTTCATATTTTCATTTGAGTTTTTTGTCCTTGATACCCTTTGATGCCTCTACATTGTATATTTCTCTCCTATTACCTAGATTTATATTTTTGTTTTGCTAACTATGCAATACATAAGACATTCTCCATATGTAATAAAAGCAGTTTTGAGACCTGTGTTATTTCAGCAACTCAAATATAAAGCATATGCCAGTAGCCCGGGTTTTACCTCTATATTACAGCATTCACCAGGAATTTTGTTGTAATGTTGACAAAGTGTATTACATGGTAACAACAATAAATGACCTAGTGTAGAAGCTACATCTGCTTGTAGTTATCATTTGGGTGTGATAATCATATATTTCTGATATTATATATCCTTTGTGGATCTGTCATCATTATATTGCATATATTCCTAAAATGTTGCCATAAATACTTTTTCCCTTGTAGGATTTAATCATTATGGGTGCTCCAGGGTCGCACTACTGGACTGGGTCTGTTCTGGTTTTCAATACTACTGAGAATAAATATAAGTCATATGTGGATCGGAATAACTCTGTGAAGTTTGGTAGTTATTTAGGTAAGTTCTTTGTCTTTCCTCATCAGTACATCTTATGTTGTCACAATATGGTTTATGAGTAGTGGAAACAAAATGTAAATAGCAAGATAGTTATTTCAGTGCTAACATATAAACCGTGTTTTTTGACCTCTTGGGATTTGTCATAAGGTACTCAATGCATGGGACATACAACATGTAGTGAATAGGAGAAGATGATCCTCATTATGAAGTAGATAACCATCAACACTTAATAAGATCTGACAAATGCACACTCACAAGTATAAACATTATGAAGGTATTGAACAAAGATATATTACCGGATCAGCAGGCGTCCCTGGTCCCAGCTCACCATATATGGAGAAAGATCTTGTCCTACTGGAACACTTATTATAAAGGTAATGGAGTACTGACATGGGGTTACAGCTAAGCAGATATAATTATAACTGCCTTACCAGTTTCATCCTGCTGCTAGAACTTCATCTTGGAAATGTTTTTTTTTTAATGTTAAAAAAGACATATCCATATTGTATTTGGATATTATCTATAGTTGTTTATTTCACACCCACAGTGCTCCTAATTAATTGATATTAACACAAGACCACAGTGCATGCCTTTGTACCAATATATTCAATAGGACAATTTCAGATAACACTATAAGGCCACATATAAATTAGGGTGACGCAGCAAAGGTCCCAGTTATTGCAAACATTAAAAGTAACATATAAATATAGTCATGAATCAGTGTTGTTAAACATTTTTATTAGACATGCTAGATAATTAAAGTTGAAAGTTGGCTATTTTAATGACGTCAATCTCATGCGATTTAATATTTGCCTCATGATTAAGGGTTGATAAGCCACAAGGTGCACCATTGTACAAATAATAATAGTCACAGAGACTTTAAGAGGTTAAAGTATTTTCATTATTTTCACCTATATCCTGGATTTTGGTATTTGGAGAGGTGCATCTTCTAATATACTTAAATCATAAACTACTGGTAGTTTATTATCAGCCTTATTAAATTACCATTCAGTAAATGTAAAAGGGCTCTATATAAGCACATAGCATATATTTTTTTACAGAAGTTTTTAGTTAGTGAAGACCTTGCTTTTGGATAGAAGATCACTAATAGAGCCCTTTTAAATTTACAGAATTGCAATTTAATAAGGCTGTATATGTGTACATTCCTCATTTCCTTTGCAGGCCCAACCTCGGAGTAGCTAATTTAACATGGTCAAGTAAAATTCAAAATATACACAGTGGTGTCCAGCCTTTAGCATGAGGGTCTGCACTGGATATTTTTATACACAATGGCAAACAAATTTCAGAAAAGTTATTAAAAAAAGTCTTAATGATTTAGTGAGACATTTGATATTGTTATTACTTGCTCAAGTGCCATAATTTCTTTACCTAACTTGATCCACACATGTACAGTACAGAGCTCAATTTGAGGATATGGCGGACACGTTAAGCATAATTTAGAGTCATGATGTGGCTCCCAGGGCACAAGCTGGACAACTTTATAAAAGGACTAAAGATTAATGCGGATAGGAGGAAGATAATTAACATGTAAGAAGTAAATACATTTCACTACCCAGAATTCTGCTGTTCTCTGTAACCACTGTACTATACTATGGGAAAATGTGAGGAATGTGCTTGGGTAACTTTCTTGGCACATGCTTTTAAGGTTCAAAAGATCTGTTATTAAAGGACATGACAAGAATGGTTTTCTTCGTTGCATTAAAAAAAGGGTAATTGATAATGTGTCACAGTGTGTTTTCCTTTTTTCAAATAAAGGTCTCAGAGCACATAACAAAAAGGTGTAACCGATATTGGTGGCATGCCCTCTACCAACCTATATACAGTATATACTAAAGTATGCTCTCATCCTGTTACTTTCTTTTTTTCTATAGTTTTTATTAATGGAAAGAGAAAAAAAAAAAAAAACAGTAGTATGTTAGATGCATATTATATATAGCAAGAACATACTGAAGAAAGTACAAATGTCAATGTGCAGGACATGTCCGTACATTTTTCCCAACAATTTCCATTTTTTTAATTCTTAAAAAAAATGTTTTTAATGTTTGTTTGCGAACAATACAAACCTTTATTATAAGATACGATATTGTATGCTATATCCAATTACCCCATACAGAGAAGTGAGATAAAATAGAAAGACATAAAATCTAAGATAGAGACAGATAAAGAGAGAAGAAAAATCAATATTTTATTTTCAATGAGTTTTTTAATATATTTGCACGCAAAAACAACTTTTGTAATTAAAATGTGCACGTTTAAATGCATAAAAACAGTTGGGTTCCTTGTCCCTGTTAATTTGCTGACATCTGAGTGGAATTCTGACAACATATGTAACAGAAACACAAAAAAATATTAATACAATCTATTTTTATTTTTAATACTCTACATTTTTTTGCTGTAGGTACAGTCTATCTAACATTGCTTATTTTCTTTTCAAATCTAATTATTCTTAAAACTCTTTAGACTTGTCTCTCAGCTAATCCCACACCCTCCCGCTAATGAACTTATCAGGTTGGAGACAAACATTCAGTTAGAGCCTGATTCTTAAATCTTTCAAAATTAATTTAATATTGAGTATTGCTATTATGAATTATTAAATTGGAATTTAATTAATGATCAGTGCATGATTAAAATAACTAGCTCTTTTTGTTATCATATAGCAGAAGTTTCATTGAGCATGCTAAGTATTTTCATGTGGCTTTACACTGTAATGATTGATTATTGACAATAATTGCCAATTAGAAAAATATATCAGCCTATGCTTGATGGATGGGAAATGCTGATTTAATTCAGTGTTTTCCATATGAAAATTGATTTTAATAGCATCAAGTTTATTACATAGAGTTTCAAAGTATACCATTTTGAGTCTCTGCTGTTTCCCTTTAAATACCGAAGAATCAGCAAACCTCTACAATTAAATTGACAGGATTTCCGTGCCATATGTTTTCTTTGTGTATTTTAAATACAAAAGACAGGAAGATATGTTACTGCATCTTATTCCACGGCACATACTGTTTGTCAGAAGGATGTGGTTAAATATATATATGCTTTTTATCAGTTTTTTAACAATTGGAATTGCAGGACTTGTTTTCTAAGATTTTTTTTATAACTGTTGTCAAAATATGGATTGTTTATTTGATTATTTTCTATTTATATATTAAAAGTATATTTTTTTTATGATATATTTTTATATATTCTGTGCTAGGTACAAGTATTTCAAGGGACAAACCATATGTGCCCAGCTTATATATAAAAGAGTAATACAGCTAGTATTATAATACTATTTATTGTTTTATTATCCAGTTTGTGCTCATTACTTTGTATGGAGATGTCAGATCTTTCGAAATACGCCCTATAGCAGTGGTAGTCAGCCTGGTCCCTACCGCCCACTAGTGGACGATTCATTCTTTCATGGTAGGCGGCGAGGTAATGGCTAGGTGGTGTCTCTGCCGAGTGACATCACACACCGGAGACCTGCGGCATCACGCTTGGCTAGTTGGAGAGCTGGTGAGAGAGCCTAGGGACAGCAGTCAGGACCGGATAACTTTCTAGTAAGTACAGGGTGATTCATAGCTAGGGACAGCAGTCAGAACCGGATCACTATCTATTAAGTACAGGGTGATACAAAGCTAGGGACAGCAGTCAGGACAGGATCACTATCTAGTAAGTACAGGGTGATACATAGCTAGGGACAGCAGTCAGGACTGGATCACTATCTAGTAAGTACTGGGTGATAAATAGCTAGGGACAGCAGTCAGGACCGGATCACTATCTAGTAAGTACAGAGCGATACATAGCTAGGGACAGCAGTCAGGACCGGATCACTATCTTGTAAGTACAGGGCAATACATAGCTAGGGACAGCAGTCAGGACCGGATCACTATCTTGTAAGTACAGGGCAATACATAGCTAGGGACAGCAGGCAGGACTGGATCACTATCTAGTAAGTACAGAGCGATACATAGCTAGGGACAGCAGTCAGGACCGGATCACTATCTAGTAAGTACAGGGTGATACATAGCTAGGGACAGCAGTCAGGACCGGATCACTATCTAGTAAGTACAGGGTGATACATATCTAGGGACAGCAGTCAGGACCGGATCACTTTCTAGTAAGTACAGGGTGATACATAGCTAGGGACAGCAGTCAGGACCGGATCACTATCTAGTAAGTACAGGGCGATACATAGCTAGGGACAGCAGTCAGGACCAGATCGCTATCTAGTAAGTACAGGGTGATATATAGCTAGGGACAGCAGTCAGGACCGGATCACTATCTAGTAAGTACAGGGTGATACATATCTAGGGACAGCAGTCAGGACCGGATCACTTTCTAGTAAGTACAGGGCAATACATAGCTAGGGACAGCAGGCAGGACTGGATCACTATCTAGTAAGTACAGAGCGATACATAGCTAGGGACAGCAGTCAGGACCAGATCGCTATCTAGTAAGTACAGGGTGATATATAGCTAGGGACAGCAGTCAGGACCGGATCACTATCTAGTAAGTACAGGGCGATACATAGCTAGGGACAGCAGTCAGGACCAGATCGCTATCTAGTAAGTACAGGGTGATATATAGCTAGGGACAGCAGTCAGGACCGGATCACTATCTAGTAAGTACAGGGTGATACATATCTAGGGACAGCAGTCAGGACCGGATCACTTTCTAGTAAGTACAGGGTGATACATAGCTAGGGACAGCAGTCAGGACCGGATCACTATCTAGTAAGTAAAGGGCGATACATAGCTAGGGACAGCAGTCCGGACCGGATCACTATCTAGTAAGTACAGGGCGATACATAGCTAGGGACAGCAGTCAGGACCGGATCACTATCTAGTAAGTACAGGGTGATACATAGCTAGGGACAGCAGTCAGGACCGGATCACTATCTAGTAAGTACAGGGTGATGCATAGCTAGGGACAGCAGTCAGGACCGGATCACTATCTAGTAAGTACAGGGTGATACATAGCTAGGGACAGCAGTCAGGACCGGATCACTATCTAGTAAGTACAGGGTGATACATAGCTAGGGTCACATAATTTTGTATAGGGTGCATGGGAATGTAGAAGTACTCTAAACGTTTTTCACCACTGTACCTATTACTTTATCTGGTTCAAAATATAAGGAGTCCCAGTTTTATCAGGATAATGAGATTTTGATAATTCCATTTAAGAAATTTATTTAAAACGTACAGTAATAATAGGAGTTTTATATTGCCTATACTCAGAAATGCATCTGATAGGCACTATAAAGACATTTTAAATATATAGGAATATTTCCCTGTAATGATTGTGCAGGTTAACAAAATACTGAATATATAAACAGCCTATACATTCTAGCTAAAGCAAATTCTTTACTAAAACTGGGGTCTTGTGTTTTTTTTTTTGGGATGCAGAATATAGCATTTTTTTCTAGGGCCAGCAGACAGATTACATTGCATTGTAGTCATTGTTGTGGAGAAATACAAATATCCTTACATTGTTTAGCATATATATATATATAGCATTCATCACTTTTGTAGCACATGTGAACTTTAGCTCTGAAACAGTACTTATTCCATTGCAGGCCATTAGGTATGAAACAGTTGATTATGCCTTTTACTTAATTTATTGTTTTCTCTCTATAAGTGTAAACAGCCCTTGTTCTTATGATACTGTTCCCTGTGAACAAGGCCAGTTTTTTTTTACCCAAAACAAAAATTTGTTCTGGAGACTATCCAAGGCTAACAACACTTTATTGACTGCGCAGAAGTATAAAGTATAGAGGTGATATGCGCACAGATTTGGCCTTGGTACGTGTTTCATTATAATTGGCCTAATAATGAAAATAATCATTTATTGGCATAGCAAGGAGGTGTGGATGGGTTATACCATTTTTCTAAAGGTGATAATGGACTATGCCATTCTCTGTATGTAATTACTATAAAAAGCTGTGTTTATATTTGTGTTCAATCAGTCAGTTGCAGACATTTTTGGATGCTTCTCTGTTGCTGACCCACGCTTGTCTAATAAAATCTGTGTTTTGGTATCATGACTGGGTTTTGGAGTAGAATGTGGGTTGTGTGGACATGCTTTTCTCTAACATCATACAGTACTATGCAAGTTGACATTTTAGTACTTATAAATTAATTTGCACATCATTTTCCTTAAATATCGTACACAAAGAAGATAAATCCTTTGGCTATATTAACATAATTGATTGTAATTTTGCCCTAGCAGCTGGTTTAGGAGACCCCATTGGTGTAAATTAACTAATGTTCACCTATGTGGTGAATATACCATAATTCCTGCTTTAAGCAGCAAAGCAAATCTTTAGACTGAAAATATAATTCCAAAACACAGTTTACGTCATTAGTCGTCATTGCAATACTCATCCCCACCTCTACATTGTCCTGAGCGCTACTGAAAGGAAGTGAAATATTTCAACTGTGCTAAAGCTTCAATTTGCTGCTTTGTGCACATATATTTTTATTTTAATTAAAGGTCAATTAAAAAATTGGTTTAACACAAAATAGCTTATACTGGCTGTTTAAGTTGATTGTAAGTTTTTCGGTGCAGGGAATATGTAACCCCTTTGGTGATTTTCATGTTAAATGTACTTATTTAGCTTTAATTAGGCTAAAACATTTATATAATGCAAATAATACATAAACATGTTTATAAATACCATAATTTCATGCACTGCTATTTTCTATCTTGTTTTTAGGATACTCGGTTGGAGCTGGACACTTTCTGAGATCCAACAGTTATGAAGTTATTGGAGGAGCTCCTCAACAAGAACAGATTGGTAAAGTAAGAAAAACTATTTGTATTTCCAAACTATCAAACCTGGATATGTATTAAATTAAATCATGAGGGTTTGTGTTTTGGCTGTCATTGGATGGAGAGATGGGGAAAAATGGAATAGAGAGCTGTTAGGATAATTGGATAAGATTGAAATCGACACAACCCACCCTCATTGACCCAGAAGAAGACTCCTTGCTTCAGGAAATGCCACCATATCTCTACAGGAATGTAAACCCTCTCTCTCTAACCCAAATTCTACCTACGTATCATGGATTCCTCCAGTGCCTATAGAGGCATAAAAACAATGTCTAATTAAAAACTAGCTTGCTCTTAGTCCAACTCAAAGTATTAATTTCTCCATTGAACA
This sequence comes from Discoglossus pictus, assembly GCA_027410445.1. Taxonomy (NCBI): domain Eukaryota; kingdom Metazoa; phylum Chordata; class Amphibia; order Anura; family Alytidae; genus Discoglossus; species Discoglossus pictus. Next base: position 25,945,185 of record CM050173.1, on the reverse strand, counting down.
GTGATCCTTTAAGTAAACACAAATGTCTTTAAGGTACAAAAATATTCTAAATACAGTATAAATTATTATATATCAATAAAACACAAGATATGGATATCAGTCAGCAAAGTCCTATAAAGTATAAGAGAGATGATCTGTCTAACGTACCAGTTCTGATAACATTTCTTCTGGGTTGATAACAAGTGTGTGTTGTTCACACTAAGAAGTCACAGTTAAAAACGGACTTATTAGCAGGACTTGTAGTGTTAAGATTTAGAGTTAAGAGCAATCGGTAACAGTAACACATTTAAAGGGGAATTGTCACCCGACAAGAAGTTGGTTTAATTTTTAGGAGCATTAAAGACTGGCAATACATTGTACTAGCAATAAATAATTTCTGTAATATTTAGAAATTATTTTGTTTCTCCATTGCTCATTATGCTAATGTTTTTCTCAGTTTACTTGATAAGGGAAGGAGAGGGGTCTAACTGCCACATAACATTTAGCCACTACACAGACAGACAAGCAGACTGTAATCATAATAGCAGCTAATTAATATGGGTGAGCCACTCATTTGCATATAAATGTAACAATAAAAACATGCAATTTCCCCAAATTGATTCACTTTAGAAAACAATTGTTAGCAACATTTTGCTGTTTTTTCAAGCTGTTTAAGAATAATCTAAAAAAACAACAACTTGATTTTGGGGTGACAGAGTCCCTTTAAAGTAATAATGTAGCATAAACCAAACTTAAAAATGTATCCACAGAATGTTTACATATAGTAATTAGCTAAAACAAACTTTGAGCTCTACAGAAATAATCATTTTAATGGCAGTGGTCATACACCCATCAAAAGTTTTTTGCAGGAATGTGAAGCTGCTAATATAACTACCAAATTAGAAACCTTGCATTGTATGTGTAAAGTTGCAGATTCATCAAATTACACAAAGGTTACACAAATCCTCACCACGCCTTAGTTGTGAAATCTTCAAGATGGGCATTTTCTTTTACTCCAATTTTTAACATGAGTCATATGGTTTCCAATGGCAAGTCTACACTTAGTGAATAATCATAGAACTGACTAAATGTGAAAGATATCAGCACTCATTATTCATATACAAGATGGAAATTATACAATTCTTTAAATTTCACTATTTTGATTCAGAAAAGTGTTATTTATCATACCCTTTAACAATTTTTACCATGTAATTCAGCTCATTAAGTTTTCGGTTACAAATTCTAACCCATTGTGTGAATATGTGGTTGAAAGAGAAACTGAACTCGCAGTCTACAGTCATTAGGCCAAACCACATGATGTTCAACGAAGACAATGTGGTAGAGTAACAAAACTGTTAAAACTCATAAGTTAAAGTCAAAAAGTCATATGTGGTAATTTCCTAACTTATGACCCTGATGTGACTTATAGCGTTACTCTGTAGGGACAGTATAATCACAATCATATCTATAATATAGGTATATTGTAGAATGTCTACTACATTCATTCAAACGTTTCATTTATGTTTTTCTCACATTTCAGAATTACATTTCTAATATTCCTGTAGCATAACCTTCTCACACCATGGCCTAGTTTCAGTTTCTTGAGTAGTTTTTGTATCTTGAATGATCAATGATGCACAGACATTTTGTTACTGTCACCCCAACAGGAAGCTGATTCTATTTAAAAAAAAAAACACAAAACAGTCATACATATTACTAGCCTTTATTCTCTAGAGTATTTAATTGCTGATTTATGCAGCATTGTTATTGCAGCTAATGTGTGCTAAATTGTGCCTCAGTACTTGATAAATGTGGGGGAGGGAATCTAACTGAATGACAACATTGGGGGCCATTGTTTTGGCAACTACAGAAACAGACAAGCAGACAGTGATTTTAATTAACACAAACTATATCTGATTAATATTCAGGACACACTCATTTGCATAAAACTGCAGAACATGCAATAATGACTTACTCAGATATTAATCACCTTAGTAAAAAATGACTTATACAGTGTATAGCTAGTTTTATATGCATAGCCTAAAAAATAACAACTTGATTTTGGAGGCAGAATCCATTTAAGTAGCTTTTTATATTTAATGACCGTAAATAATCTGTGCCTTCTGCTACAAAAGTGCAGAGTGGGAATTTTTCCTTGGTTAGAAACATCAACAGTCTCCTGAAATTTCTAACACCCAAATAATTATCTGTATGATGTCACATAGCCTTGCTACACTTGGTGCATTGTGGGAAGTAGGAGATGGACCATGTTACATGTATACAAATACTAAATGGAAAGTTGTCTTTTGTCAATTAAGATATTATGTATATATTTAAGATATATAAGATATTTTATATATATATATATATATATATATATATATATAATTATTTTTATTTATATATATATATATATATATATATATATATATATATATATATATATATATATATATATATATATATATATATATATAACATTTGTGATCAATATAAACCATATTATCCCTCATTTATACTGTGCATGATTAAAGGGCTGCGGGAGTTCAAGAAAAAAAGTGACTTATTTTTGAAGGATGTGCTAAAACTAACAAAATTAGCAGCTGTGTTAGCGTATTTCCATACACTGTCCCTTCCCTTATTGTAAATAAAAATTAAAAATGCAACTTTAGTTTGTCAAGAAAAATTCTTCATAAGAACATATTATAAATATAACACTCCTATGGTCATTTTACTCTATGAAAAATGTAGCCAGTAGTGTAAATACTGGGCTTTATTGTCTCTCTAATCTTGGTTGATTCCCTTTCAAATAGTGTATATGAGAAAAACTAACTAACTTATACACTGTAGAATTCTGAATCATTTTATTTTACCCAGTGATTTAGGTTATTCCCTTTTCCACTTCATGTGACATGTTGTAAGTTCTAAGAATTATTAGTAAATCTTTATGGGACCACTGCCGTGCACTTTCAATTCCTCAATGTTATATCTTGTGGTACTTTTATGACACAAATAAACATTTTTTTTTACTTTTTCTAGCTATTTTCATTACCCCCTGATCATTATCCATTTCTCTCTCGGTTCCATCATTTCCCCTCTTCAGTCATTGTTATTAATCACTCCTTTTCATGTTGGTGTTTTCAATACTATTATCTTACTCTGCTCATTATACCAAAGTAGATTAAGTAGTGTTGTGTAAATAAATTGTCTACAGTGGATATAAAAAGTCTACACACCCCTGTTAAAATGTCAGGTTTCTGTGCTGTAAAAAAATGAGACAAAGATAAATCATTTCAGAAGTTTTTCCACCTTTAATGTGACCTATAAACTGTACAACTCAATTGAAAAACAAACTGAAATCTTTTAGGTAGAAGGAAGAAAAAATATAAAAATAAAATAATATGGTTGCATAAGTATGCACACCCTTAAACTAATACTTTGTTGAAGCACCTTTTGATTTTATTACAGACCTCAGTCTTTTTGGGTATGAGTCTATCAGCATGGCACATTTTGACTTGGCAAGATTTGCCCGCTCTTCTTTGCAAAAACACTCCAAATCTGTCAGATTGCGAGGGCATCTCCTGTGCACAGCCCTCTTCAGATCACCCCACAGATTTTTTATCGGATTCAGGTCTGGGCTCTGGCTGGGCCAACTGTCTGCAGTTGACAATTCACAGATTTAACAATACACACGAATACACACTTTGCAGATGTAACATTACACACAAATACACACTTTGCAGATGTAACATTACACACAAATACACACTTTGCAGATGTAACATTACATACTAATACTTGCACCAGACAAAGTTAGTGAGTTATGTACACAAATAGCCAACAGAAATACTCATGCAAAAACATCAATACTCACACACTCATTTCAGAGTATAGTATCTCACACACTTGTATTTAAATGCTGAAACATAATGTATATTACCGTAATTCAGATAATTTCTCTCTTTCTCCTTCTAGGCTTACATTTTCACATTTGAGTCCAAGGAACTGCATATTTTATTTGAAGCAGAAGGTAAAAAGGTACGGATATTCTTGTTGTGTTACTATGAATCAGAGCTTTTTTGTGCATGTATCTGAATACGTAATGACTTATATTTGCTTTTACTAGATTGGTTCATACTTCGGAGCTGCTGTATGTGCTGTAGATTTAAATAATGATGGCCTGTCAGACCTGCTGGTGGGAGCGCCAATGCAAAGTACGGTCCGAGAAGAAGGAAGAGCTTTTGTCTACATGAATATTGGCGGTGTAAGTATTATTTATACATTTCTGTGTAGAACTGTTTAGCATCCCAAGTGTAAGATCCCTGGGCTTTCAGCATATTGAGAATGCTTTATTTGTTTTGATCATTGTGTAAAATGAATGGGTTAAATGATGAAATGAAGGTTTTCTCCAATCTACAGTGATGATTTACTTATTTCTGTATCAACCAGTAGTAGACACTGTCAGTATCCTTCTCTAGAGGTTGCGAGACAGACTACAGTGAAAAAAATGTTCATTTGAGAGACACTTAAGCTTAGCACAGTGTACATTAATGTGAAAACTGTCCAAAATACATTTGATTTTATTAGTGAGTAGCTAAGTCCGAAAAAAGTGTGAAAGGCTATGTAAGGTATGCTCAGATATTGTGAAGACTTTCCATTCTAATGGAATCAATTAGTAAGCTGGACAGATTATTTTGCATGGGGTCTGGGGACATTTTATAGCAGTGTTGTTGTTCAGTCATGTCCGACTCGCGGTGACCCGATGGACTGCAGCCTACCAGACACAATTATGTCTCTGGCTGTGCTGATCTATAATTTTTTTTTGGCAAAGATACTGGAACGGGTTTCCAGTTTCTTCTCCAGTGGACCACAATTTGTCTGACCTCTCTGATATGACCTGCCCATCACCATGACAAGGTAGCAATCTAGAAGAGTTTTATAGCAGTAGTTTACTACAAAAAAAAAGAGATTTAAATTAGATATTTTACATTTATTTTGTGTTTTTTTTAAAAACATGTTTCAGTTAGGTGATTAATTTAATGTAATTGTTGCATATAATTTACACTACACTTACGGTACTTAAAAAAAAATCCAGAGTAACAAATTCTCAGCTTCTAGAGCCTTCCCCTTTCTTACTGTTCTGTCTTATGTAGGATGCCATGTTTCACAAGTGTGACCTAAGGTCCCAACCAAGGCCAACAGAACACAAACTCTTTTATTTTAATACATTTAAGTTACAGTCATGTACTGCACATGGCACACAGACTTACCAGACAACACACATGGTCTGGACATGCACACATCGGACTGCGCTGAGCACACAGACACAGGACATACAACATGTATTAGACTTGCTAAGAACAGAAGCTGGGCAAACACGGAGAACTGCACGCATCACATATAAACACCGGGCAACCACAGCTGTGACCTAATGCCATGCCCACCATGGGAATGTCTTCAAACTACCAGTGTCAAGCTTTTGCAAGCAAGCGCTGACACACTATGTGTCAGCACCACTAATAGTATCAATTGCCTGTGGGTGTAGTATTCGTGCGCAGGTGTGACGTATGGCATTCTTAAAGAGAGAAAACAGGAAGAAAAGGGGGGTTCCATAATTTGCAAATCGTTTACTCTGGTGGCTTTGTAAGTGGAAAGCAGATTTTATATGATAATTACATTGGGGAAGAAATAATTAATTAATATTGTTAGAACATTTTTATGAAATCGAACAAAGAATTCCTAAAGAGTCCTTTTAAAACACACATAGTGATGCGCAGAGCTCTGTTTGGGGAAAAAGAGTGAGGACGATCGTTAGATGCACCAGGAGCTTTACATTACAAATCTTGGCGGCCCTTTGCAGTTACATTTCACACTCTCTGCCTGTCCGTCTAGCACAGGACGTATCCTGGGATAAATATTGCTCCAGGACATAAGTGTCAATCAGGATGTGTGTTTGCGTCGTTAAGTTGTTGTCCGACTCTCTGTGACCTCGGGGACCGTAACACACCATGCTGATCCACTTTGTATTTATGGCAGAGATACTGGAGTGAGTTCCTTCTCCAATGGGCCACAGAATACAGCTCCTGGTGGTCTCCCATTCAAGTACTGACTAGGCCCAACCCTGTTTGGCTTTAGGGTGGTGTGACCTTTTGGTTCCCTGACCGGATTCAAACCCAGGTCACAGTGGTGAAGGCACCACATCCTAACCACTAGACCACCAAGGGACCCCTTGATCAGGGTATGTTCCACAAAAAAACCCAAAGAAGGATATTCATGCTGCTAACTGTCCATAATTATTGTGCTTTGTCATCTTTTAAGCTAAAAAAGTTCATATAAATCACATAGATAATAATGCTGAAACATACAATTACTTTATGTTCTGCATGAAAATATGAAGTGAAAGTGCAGTCAAATAATAATTTAATTTACAAATCAAAGAAAACAGGAAGGGAAAATACAAAAATGTTATTGTCAACACCAATGCCAATGAACTCAGTCCCTTAAGAATTCTAAAATGCTGAATAAATAATTTATTAAGGGTTATGTTATTAGCTCATTAAATTGTTCCACAAACTATGAAAATGTTACATGTTTTTTTTGTTCTGCAAGTTGAAAAATCAAAGTCACAGGCCATTGTGGGACTAAAAAATTAAAGTTACCCATTATTTTATCTTCTGACTTTTCAGTATTTTTTTTTATTTAGTTCCCTGTCAAGGGACTTTAGCAATACCGGTGATTTATAGAGTAAATAATAATTAGTGGGTCCTGGATCCATATTTAAAAGAACATGATTTGAACATAATAACATTTTTTTCATAAGAAAAGAATAAAGGGCCACTCTAGTTTGGTAGAAAGTCACATACCTGTGAATATATAACATAATAATATAATAATGGTTTGCTGGCCTGTCTGTAGCTTGTGGGGGAGGGTTATGATGTGGGGCTTACTTTTTTTTTAACTCTAGTTCTATTATCATGGGCCCCTTCTGGATCACTACTTTGTTATGGTGAAGGGGCTTGTGTACTTCAATGAAGCTGTGAGCTATACCATGTAGGGTAACCCAAGTTGGGCAGGTCATAGCAGAGAGGTCAGTCAAATCGTGGTCTACCGCAGAAGAAACTGGCAGTATCTTTGCCATGAAAACCCCATGCATGAGCACAACCAGAAACACAGACAGATGTGCCTGGCGTGCTGCGTCTATATGGTCATCGAGAGTTGGACTCAAATGAAGGGCTGAACAACAACAACAAATTGTCAGGCTTTATGAAATGGCAGTCTTTCAATGGAACTGAATAATAGAGGAGGCAGACAAGTATGACAGAAACAACCCCAGGGAAAATATACATTCAAAGTATCAAAATACACTGTGAAATACAAAGAAAAATGGTTTCCCAGGTTGTTTAGGTTGACTCTTATAGTTTATTCCTTACCCAAATCTAATATCTATATTACTTATAAAGTTATTCATTTTTTTAATTGCTTTCAAGTTGAATTGATGTCTTCTAGCTGTTTACCTTTGCTTAAAGGGACACTTTGCGATCAGCTTAACCTATAATTTATACAATCTTTAGTATAGCAGTAAACATCCTATTTAATTTTCCACTGCAAATACCACATGTATCACGGTGTATGCTAAGAATAAAACTCAGCATGAAAAACAAATATAAGACTTCCTGAGTAAACAGTCTGAGAATCACCTATATCATCACCTATATCACTCATCTGCACTCAGCACAACTTCCCATAACAAGGGGCAAGTTCCATCTAACTTTGAATTTCTTTTATATTTACTAGAGAAAATACATGTTTTTATCATTTGCATAACTAAACATAATAATGGGGAGACTATTTTACAAAGAATAGATAAATAAATATACACTGCCTTTAAACATTTTACTTTTATATGCAATTATTCTATTCTATTAGTTCCATGTTCTGTATTGTAATTGCCCCGTTTCCATTGTGCATATAAAAGCTTCCTCTGCATTCACAGTCTTCTCCCACCTGGGGTAGTAGAAAATGTAGAAAATAAAATGGTAGATTGCTCTGTCGATCTGCTGCGGTCCATATGGTCAAGGAGAGTCGGACACAATAACAAAAAACAAACATGTTAACCACTAAGACTGCACTTATCTTTCTGGGTGAAAGCAGGACAGACATCATTTAAAAAAATGCTAATTTGTGTTGAACAAATATGTAATTTCTCACTTTTCTGAAGAAATATATGAATAATTTAGAACTATTAGACCAGTTATTAAAGGCATACATATGTTTCCTGGATTATGAATGCATCTGATAGAGGAGAATTAGTATTGTGTGCAACATTTTTTTGCATGAAAAAATACAAAAATAAACACTTAAACACTTACCTTGAAGTTAGCAAGATGTCTTGTAATTTCTGACAGTTGAAAAAATGGGTTAACACCCTTTCCAAACCCAGGCTAAATAAGCATTCATTTGAAAAATTGCTTTGGCCAATCAGGAGGAAGCAGAGGCTTAAACATTTGAGGTTGCTGTCTGTGCAGCAAAGCAGCCTGAGATATGTAGTCAGGCTCATATGAAAATAAACAGTACTTTCTAACATGTGCCAATCTGTGCGGCACATTCACACTAGATTACACCTGCAGTTGCCTGTTCCCTGCATCACTGCTGTTGGTGTTTACATTTGCCATAAGGAGACAAGCAGAGAGAAATAAGCTGTGACCCCAGCAACCATGTGTCGGGCAGCACTTCCTCTGGAAGTCACAAACTGTACCCACATGCTGTGCAACCTGTACCCACTGTAATGTAAGCTTCATAAGGGTGTGCAATTCCAGATAGCAGTACCCATCATATAAATATGTAATACATTCACATTTTCAATATACAGTAGAATCCCAGTTATCCGGCACTAAACTAACCAGGACTCTCAAGCAACCGGCACTATCCATCAGTTCGAGACCCTTACGTTCGGGAACTCCTGATTAACCGGCAACTACAGTTATCCAGCAACAGGGAGTCCCAGTGGGTGCCGGATTACAGGGGTTTTACTGTAATACATATTTTTCTACTAATCTGTGGCTGATTTTGTAGGAAACATGTGAAACCCAGGAAACTTCTATATACCTTTAAATGAAAGAGTGCCACTGTTGGGATGAAGGAATGAGTGTTGTCAGACTACCTACATTTCTAATGAATAGGAGGTATAGAGAGAAATAGGAATATTTTGAGAGGAAATAAGGAGACAAGAGCATATGTATGACAGAGATTCAACATGGAAGGCGTTATTATAAAGCACATTTGGAGAGGAGGGTAATGGGGGCTAAGGCAAATATTTTTACATATAGAATGGAGGAACCAGACCAAAAAATATGCTATGCCTTTGCTTAACAAATGTACATTGTTTTCACTACGTAAATCTTTATAACCTACCCAATATGAATTTACCATTTTTAATAATATTTTACAACAAATTTATATCTTTCTTTAGGGGAAAATGAAAGAACTTGAACTGGAACTATTAGGAAGTGACCTGTATGCAGCTAGATTTGGAGAAACCATAACCAACCTTGGGGATATTGATAATGATGGCTTTGAAGGTACATTTCTTATATCTGTTGTCTATTTCAATTTCCAGCAACCACAATGAGAGTGGAATACATGCTGAGAGTTTTCCAGCTATCATGATATCTCGTTAATTGTTTATAGATAAGCAGAATATGTGAAACGTATATTAGACAAATGCCTAGAGCTGGAGATACATCTTCATGGAACAGATCTACGCTGTCAGGACGTTTTCAAGCTAGACAAGATGGAACATTCTATGCAGAGTCTTTAAGATTTTGTCTAAAAAAAATTTATGCTAATACCTTACACATCTGTTAGTTTGTGAAATACACAACAAGCACAATACATTTTTTTTCTGGTCCTTTAAGTGTGTTTGTTATAATTTATATTATCTCAGAGGGTTTTGTGGAAATGTGACTCCTTTTGGTAATAATAATATAGATGGAGCCAATAAATAAACAGAACTTCCAGTATCCTGATGGCTGCAACCATTTCTAACTTGACATCCCTGGGCTGTGGAAGCAAACCACTAGGACTCATGAATCAGGAAATGTTAGGACAAAACCGTAAGTTGCAGAAATTGCTGGTTTAAACAATGAAATGATGACTCAGTGAAATAAAATCACCAGGAACAAACCATGTAAACATCCCTCGAGCCTTTGATGCAGTGATCATATCCCATGGTTATTATTTTCACGTTAACATTATTTAAGTACTTCAAAGAACGAATTCCGTAAGAAAACCATGTCAGTTATTGATACGTAAATCTTTTCTGTTTGAGTGTTTATATTCCCATTTTACGAATTATTCCATTTGGCTTTAATACGCATCATGCTCCACTGGTTTTAAAGCTCTAATTTTAGGCTTGGCATCTCGTTCTCTGTGTTTTTGGCTTGGCATCGGCAATTCAGTTTTTTTTTTTGAACAATGATTAGATTCAGCTGTAGTAATATGGAAATTCCTTTGCTCTTTTGACTAAAGCTCCAGTTTTGTTCTGTTTTTGAATGTAGTTCAATTCTTTTAAAAAAAAATTCAGTAGAAAAATATAATTAGATAGGCAACACTGCTCTGTAATAGAGATGTGGTTCAGATTAACTAAAGCATTTTTAGTCCTTTACTATTCAAAATGTAGATTAGTATGTTAAAAGATGCTGTTGCTTATCTGATGATATTAAGAACAATATTTTGTGCAAGACCTTAGATAATCCATAGTTTTTTCCAGATACCTGCAATTCTCTGCTCACATTGTAACATGATGAGGTTAGATTTGAGGTTACCAAAGAGATATAGCTACAGAGATTGCTGCTACCATGTCATCACGCTGCAACATCACCTCATCTGGAGGCACAGTGAGAATTGAGAGCTGCAGCTACCAACTGGATGTACTACAGCAATAACAAAGGATTGAATTAAACATCTCCATTAAGCTTAAATGGCCACTGAATTCACTGTCTTCATGGGGTGAATTTGCACAAGATTTATGCTAGAATGATCTATCTTTTAATTGCACTAATAACATAAAAAATCTAAAGTTTTAAATCTCTGTTTACATACAGGCTATTCTGCCCAATAGCTATTGCACAAGTAATTAGCATATAGCCGAGTGCAGCCTGCATTTTGTGGGGCTCTATGGGGGAAGGCTATGATGGATAGCACAGCTTTCCCATGGACTCAGGTTACACTGCACTTACCAGTTAACCCATAGCTTTCTTGTTTAGGACAGACGAAGGAGAGGGTACAGAGTGAGGAGAGGGTACAGCGTGAGGAGAGGGTACAGCGTGAGGAGAGGGTACAGCGTGAGGAGAGGGGACAGAGTGAGGAGAGGGGACAGAGTGAGGAGAGGGGACAGAGTGAGGAGAGGGGACAGAGTGAGGAGAGGGGACAGAGTGAGGAGAGGGGACAGAGTGAGGAGAGGGGACAGAGTGAGAAGAGGGGACAGAGTGATGAGAGGGGACAGAGTGATGAGAGGGGACAGAGTGATGAGAGGGGACAGAGTGATGAGAGGGGACAGAGTGATGAGAGGGGACAGAGTGATGAGAGGGGACAGAGTGATGAGAGGAGGAGAGGGGACAGAGTGAGGAGAGGGGACAGAGTGAGGAGAGGGGACAGAGTGAGGAGAGGGGACAGAGTGAGGAGAGGGGACAGAGTGAGGAGAGGGGACAGAGTGAGGAGAGGGGACACATTGAGGAGAGGGGACAGAGTGAGGAGAGGGGACAGAGTGAGGAGAGGGGACAGAGTGAGGAGAGGAGGAGAGGGGACAGAGTGAGGAGAGGGGACAGAGTGAGGAGAGGGGACAGACTGATGTGGACCAAGTTGTATTAAATTAAGTGACCCTTTAATTTGCCTTGATGTCTTTGCTCAAAAGTTTCAGGGCTTTTATATTTCTGCAGGAGCAGAGCTTGCAGTTATCCTATCAACAGTCTGATTCTGAGCATGTGAAAGAGGTTTGGTGTCAGATTATAAAAGCTCCAATTATATGACAAATCCCCTCACCCTTTCTATCATTAATATATGCAATATCACACACCCTCATGCTCAAGATATTAGGACATTTTGTGATGGACAAGATGGAACTTTTTTATTCACAAACAGAATCTTCAAACATATTATATTTCCTGTTTTTTGTACTCAGTTTACACTTATTATATTATATACTTCACAGACATGTAAAGGTTTTCCTGAAGTCATTTAAATGTGCAAAAATATATTGATTCAACAATCAATACTCATGACATCATAATGAACAATGTGAAAACAATATATTGATTAAACAATTACTTATCAATACTGATGACATTGTGATGAGCCATGTGAAAGCTGGATCTCATAATGATTCGGTAATGTGTCAGTATGATGGTATATTGATTATATGTCCTGGAAGAAAGTTAATGGAACCCACTGAAATTGTTAAACCAGAAGACTATAAATATGTCTAATTTTAGAGCCAGGAGTAAAACAATTAAACATATAATTATCCACACAGGAAGTACAGAGAAAGCATGAGTATGATGCAGATGATTTTTTTTTTTACTTCAGTACACCAATACTGCCTTTTAGCAACATAGTTAAGCATTATTTAGAACTCAGATACAATATTAGCATGTAAAATAATAGAGGAATAATTTTAGAAAAACACGTTTGAAAACAATACGTGATTTACACAGTAAAGGACTACTGTAGATTACCAATCATGTGTTCTTAAAAAATGCAGCAAATTAATAAAATTGGCAGCTATAAAAATCCTTAAAAGAAAAAAAAATCTTAATTTTAACAGATACTGCTAGTATATAGTGGCTGCCATGATATTCTTAATTCCTTTTAAGGACACAAGGTTGTGGTTACAAGGCAAGCAAGTATACTTGCAAACTGCATCTGCAATACATACACCCCCTTCACTATTCTCTCCCATTCTGCCACTCTTGAATATAAATTAAAATATGGCAGAACACACTGTTTCAATATCCAAGGCAGCAAGAAGTGTGGAAGACGCAAACATGACATTCTGTCTACTAAAATAAAGATTATATATAAAAATGCTTTACTACCAACAGGTGTTAATATTGTTAATTTGTTACAAACAAAATATTTTTTTCCCAAATCTTCAGTCCTTTAAAAAACAATCAAATGGCGTTTATTATAGATTCCTATGTTTAATATGAGCAGATTTAGAGAATGAGAGTAATGTGCTGCGATACACAGCTCATCGCACCCACAGCAGTCACACAATTTACTGAGGTCAATATTATAATGAATTCTGCAATGTGCTGCGATATACCAGCAAGCCTACTTTTTTCCATATGATTGCAGTAATAGCATACATTTCGGGGGGATCCTTGAGATTCCCCTAAAAAAAATCCATTTGCCCTTGGGAAGTGGGGTTAAATATAAACAATGGTGTCTAATAACCCTCAGAGAATCTTAGTGAATCTGGGCCTTTATGGTCTTTTTTCCCCCATTATTTTGTGAGCCTTTACAGTATCATGTTGCCCCTGTAAGTCATCGGTTCCAGACTTTGGTCTTGATCGTTTTATAGGACCACAACACTGAATATTTTATAGTTTATTTTATTATTTGCCTTTTTATTTGCCTTTATATATTTATTTATTGTCAGTGCAAATGTACACAATGCAATTCAAAGACTTTTAGTTAGTATGAAGAGCAATGAGCAACTATAACTCGAAGAGCAGTAATTATATTTTTCCTTGATAGGAACCTGCTCACATACTCTACGTATTTAATTATTATAGAAGTGATGACCAAATCTATAATTGTAAATGTACCTAAGAAGACTGGAAAAAAAACTATTGATTGCAATAATACAGTGTAAAATATGAAAGTTTGTATGCAATCATATTAATGGGAGTTTCATCTGAGATGTTTAAAACATGATTCTATATTTATTAATTAGATAATATGCAACACTGCCACCCTGTGGTAAAACTAAGTAGAGCATCATTCCAATGTTTTATCTGAAGATTAGAAAAAAACAAGCATTGATCTGTGACCGTGTATAAATATGATCTGTTGCTGTGCCTTGTACATTAAAGCATCACCATAGAAAAATCTATTTTGTCTTTGTACATCACGTTCTGAGATCTGGATCATTAAGGTGCACTTTTTAGATATTGGTGGAGAGAGTGGTAGAGGGAAATAACATAGAGTTGTTAGTAGGCTTTGTTAGATAAGTGGATCTGATTGAAATTGACACACTTAGCTGTTCCCCCCTCACATGCTCAGAAGCAGGATGTTTGCATCAAGAGATACACAATTTAATCTCCAGAAATGTAAAATGTAAAGACACAACTTCCTTGAATTTATCATGGATGACTTAAAGATCCAGTAGAAGCATCAAAATGTAATTATTTTTTTTCTGATTAGAAGCTATCTTTATGGCATCTTGCCTGCCTAATACTGTTAAAGTAGTCATATAGTTAGAACTTGGAGATGACCTTTGAAAGGTTATCTAGACTCAAATTATCCTGTGTCTAATAAGATAGTTCTTAAAGCCCTTTAGACCTGCCTCCCAGCTTTTTCAACCCATTGCACACTTGATAAAGGTCATGAACAGGGCCACTTGAGGCTAATTCTCTAATCTGTGAAATTATATATATATATATATATATATATATATATATATATATATAATCACATATAATAGTTGTCAAACTACGAAACGTCACGATTTGCAAAGCGAGGTGCCGCATTTGCGGAGGTGGAGGCTCTACGGCGCCTCACAAGCGGTTGCAAACAGCCACAGAAGCGGGACTTTGAAAAAAAAACTCTAACACGCAATCGTTAAATATGGACTTACACAAAAAAATGTGAGCCGCGGGACTTAAAATAAAATACAGATTTACAAAATACGAGCTGCGTAAAAAGCATTACGCAAATACAACCTTAACAGCCGAACCGCGCACATCGAAAAACAGTAAAAACACACTAAATACACACAAGAATAAAATAAAAAGCTTACCCACAGCAAGGGGGGGACACCCAGGACGTCTGGAAGTGAAGTTACACCTCGATTTCAGTCCAATTTAAGTTTGGACACTTGCAAATCCCCTATGCGAGAGAAAAAATGGCCGCCGAAAAAACGAAAACAAGGCTACACGACCCCTAAATACGCAAAATACCACCAAGCACATACGACTTTTACAAAAACCCGTACGAGGTACAAGATACACTATTAGCAAGGACGCTAAATCATCCACACCTGCGTACCACATACACATTCGCCGCCATTTTATAACACTAACTCTGTTTTATAACAGAATGCAGAAGTAAACAGCTACACTAACGGTTTCCCCTCGTGCACGCAGCCTATTTACACTACACACTGCACACATTGCTGACACTTACACCTCAGCTCTACAACAGTGCAAACCTACATTGTATGCTGCAGCAACATCAAAACAGATTGTCAGCTCTTCAGCACAATGCTTCCTGCATATATTACTTCAAAATAGGTCAAGTATATTAATTTATTATTTTATTAATTAATTAATTATCATGAAAACCTACATATACACAAAAAAAAACAACAATATCGCAATAAACGGCAAAGCCTTTCACCGTGCGCCTCACCAGGAGCGCCAACGGTGCCTATAGCAAAAGCGCCAATATAACAAAAAATACAACAACCAAGAGGCTCGCAATGAGCGCCGAAGAATCTTAGACCACCAAAACACTTACTGTCTGTGGCAAACAGCATTACCTGCCTTACAATTTTATTGCCCCGTCATTTTTGACGGGCAAGTCGCTAGTATATATATATATATATATATATATATATATATATACTAACTCCCTCAACGCAGGTTTCTTCACTCTTCTACCCTCCCCCTTCCCATCCTCATTCTTCCCCAGATAATTATTTTTATAACCAAACTAGCCACTTGCCACTTGCCCCTGTGCCTCTTCCCCCCTCTCCTTTGTCTCTTCCCCCCCTCTCTCCCCCTTCCCCACCTCCCTCCCTGTGTCTTCCCCCCTCCCTCCCCTGTGTCTGTTTCCCCCCTCTCCCTCCCCTGTGTCACTTCCACCCTCCACTGTGTCTGTCCTCCCTCTCCCTCCCCTGTGTCTACTTCTCCCTCTCTCTCTCTCCCCTGTATCTCTTTCCCCCCTCTCCCTCCCCTGTGTCTCTTTCCCTCTCCTCTCCCTCCCCTGTGTCTCTTTCCCTCTCCTCTCCCTCCCCTGTATCTCTTTACTCCCCTCTCCCTCCCCTGTGTCTCCCCCCTCTCCCTTTCCTTTGTCTCTCTCTCCCCCTCTCCTGTGTCTCTTTCCCCTCTCTCCCTTGTCTCTCTCCCACCCTCTCCCCTGTCTCTTTTCCCACCCTCTTGCTGCACAAAGCATAATTGTGAGCGTTGCACACAAACTTGCAATTAAGACAACCATATATGTGATGTAAAAGAAAGTACAGTTCTTTCACTAAAATGTATTATGTTCAGTGCAACTTTTATTGTGCTCTTTTCAAAATGTAAAAAAGAAAACTTCCCTTGCTAGGGCATTTCAGTGATCATTTAGATCTATTACAATATTTTACTTATAAATGTATTTGTAGTTCTTAACCCCATTGAACAAGTCATTATACAAACAATTTATATCTTTTTAGGCATTTTTTTCCAGTTCTCACTTATTATATCCGGGCAAAGCTGAACATCTAGGATGATGGTTTTATATCAAATTACATATAATTATACTGATAAAACATTATTGTGAATGTATTCATTTTTCATAGTTTATATAGTGAGTTATTACTGTTAGACATAATCGTTGGTCTATTGTCTGTAACTGCTGATATTATTATAAAACCCACAATGGAGGGATTTCATTATTTTGCCAAATGAAGTGTATTTCTGGAAAGTCAGTAAAATTACATATATCTTCCTGATTTTGTGCAGATGTGGCCATAGGAGCTCCACAGGAAAACGATCTTCAAGGAGCAATATATATCTACAATGGGAGAGAAAAAGGGATAACTTCGACGTATTCACAGGTATTCATCTGCTTAATACTCAAGTTGTTTGAGCGTGAAATAAAATGTCTAGAAATAAATAACAGATTTGATACATAGTATTGGATGGACCTTCTGAAGGACATATTCATACAGTGTCTATCACATGTATAAGACTCCCTGATTGACATGTACATTGTACCCATGCACTATACCCAGGGTGCCTTAGTGTAAAGGACCACTGCAGATCAACAAAATGACACTTGTTTGTCCAGTATGGACCAAACTAACAATATTAGCAGCTGTGTAAGATATGGACATAAAGCATTATTTTTGTAAAATCTGAATTATTCAAGACTCTGTTTATGAGTATATGAATCAATATTTTGTTTGCTACATTACTTCCTCAGAGTTGACTCATGAGAGTGTGTGTTTTGGCTACCAGTGGAGAGGGGTGGGGAAAGAGTAAACAGAGTCATTATATCTCAATTAGATAATATTGAGATTGACACCACACCCCTTCAGTCTCACTGGCCCAGAATTAGACACCTTGCATCTTTCACTGCAGCAATAGTTATCCAGAAATGTAAACACCCCTCTCAAACACAGCGTCCAACCAATATATCATGGGTCCCACCAGGGTCTTGCAGAGGGATCAAAATGTATTTTTTCTAATTAAAAACTAGATTTATGCCTTTGTTCTGGCTTAATTGTTCATGGAGTTAGATTTAATGTTTGTGCAGTGGTCCATTAAGATCGTAGAAACACTTTATCAGATATGCACGGTGTAATGCTGTTTGGTTTATGCTTACTCTGACTGACACATACTCTGTAGACGTGCACCCTATAAGACCCAGTTGTCCATACAATACTCTGCCTGACACACACTCTGTAGACGTGCATCCTATAAGACTCAGTTGTCCATACAATACTCTGCCTGACACACACTCTGTAGACGTGCATCCTATAAGACCCAGTTGTCCATACAATACTCTGCCTGAGACACACTCTGTAGACGTGCACCCTATAAGACTCAGTTGTCCATACAATACTCTGCCTGACACACACTCTGTAGACGTGCACCCTATAAGACTCAGTTGTCCATACAATACTCTCCCTGACACACACTCTGTGGACGTGCACCCTATAAGACTCAGTTGTCCATACAATACTCTGCCTGACACACACTCTGTAGACGTGCACCCTATAAGACCCAGTTGTCCATACAATACTCTGCCTGACACACACTCTGTAGACGTGCACCCTATAAGACTCAGTTGTCCATACAATACTCTGCCTGACACACACTCTGTAGACGTGCACCCTATAAGACTCGGTTGTCCATACAATACTCTGCCTGACACACACTCTGTGGACGTGCACCCTATAAGACTCAGTTGTCCATACAATACTCTGCCTGACACACACTCTGTAGACGTGCACCCTATAAGACTCAGTTGTCCATACAATACTCTCCCTGACACACACTCTGTGGACGTGCACCCTATAAGACTCAGTTGTCCATACAATACTCTGCCTGACACACACTCTGTAGACGTGCACCCTATAAGACCCAGTTGTCCATACAATACTCTGCCTGACACACACTCTGTAGACGTGCACCCTATAAGACTCAGTTGTCCATACAATACTCTGCCTGACACACACTCTGTAGACGTGCACCCTATAAGACTCAGTTGTCCATACAATACTCTGCCTGACACACACTCTGTAGACGTGCACCCTATAAGACTCAGTTGTCCATACAATACTCTGCCTGACACACACTCTGTAGACATGCACCCTATAAGACTCAATTGTCCATACAATACTCTGCCTGACACACACTCTGTAGACGTGCACCCTATAAGACTCAGTTGTCCATACAATACTCTGCCTGACACACACTCTGTAGACGTGCACCCTGTAAGACTCAGTTGTCCATACAATACTCTGCCTGACACACACTCTGTAGATGTGCACCTTATAAGACCCAGTTGTCCATACAATACTCTGCCTGACACACACTCTGTAAACGTGCACCATATAAGACCCAGTTGTACATACAATACTCTGCCTGACACACACTCTGTAGACATGCACCCTATAAGACTCAGTTGTCCATACAATACTCTGCCTGACACACACTCTGTAGACGTGCACCCTATAAGACTCAGTTGTCCATACAATACTCTGCCTGACACACACTCTGTAGACGTGCACCCTATAAGACTCAGTTGTCCATACAATACTCTGCCTGACACACACTCTGTAGATGTGCACCTTATAAGACCCAGTTGTCCATACAATACTCTGCCTGACACACACTCTGTAGACATGCACCCTATAAGACTCAGTTGTCCATACAATACTCTGCCTGACACATACTCTGTAGACGTACACCTTATAAGACCCAGTTGTCCATACAATACTCTGCCTGACACACACTCTGTAGACGTGCACCCTATAAGACTCAGTTGTCCATACAATACTCTGCCTGACACACACTCTGTAGACGTGCATCCTATAAGACCCAGTTGTCCATACAATACTCTGCCTGACACACACTCTGTAGACGTGCACCCTATAAGACTCAGTTGTCCATACAATACTCTGCCTGACATATACTCTGTAGACGTGCACCCTATAAGACTCAGTTGTCCATACAATACTCTGCCTGACACACACTCTGTAGACGTGCACCCTATAAGACTCAGTTGTCCATACAATACTCTCCCTGACACACACTCTGTAGACGTGCACCCTATAAGACTCAGTTGTCCATACAATACTCTGCCTGACACACACTCTGTAGACGTGCACCTTATAAGACTCAGTTGTCCATACAATACTCTGCCTGACACACACTCTGTAGACGTGCACCATATAAGACTCAGTTGTCCATACAATACTCTGCCTGACACACACTCTGTAGACGTGCACCATATAAGACCCAGTTGTCCATACAATACTCTGCCTGACACACACTCTGTAGACGTGCACCTTATAAGACCCAGTTGTCCATACAATACTCTGCCTGACACACACTCTGTAGACGTGCACCCTATAAGACTCCGTTGTCCATACAATACTCTGCCTGACACACACTCTGTAGACGTGCACCATATAAGACCCAGTTGTCCATACAATACTCTGCCTGACACACACTCTGTAGACGTGCACCCTATAAGACTCAGTTGTCCATACAATACTCTGCCTGACACACACTCTGTAGACGTGCACCCTATAAGACTCAGTTGTCCATACAATACTCTGCCTGACACACACTCTGTAGACATGCACCCTATAAGACTCAGTTGTCCATACAATACTCTGCCTGACACACACTCTGTAGACGTGCACCCTATAAGACTCAGTTGTCCATACAATACTCTGCCTGACACACACTCTGTAGACGTGCACCCTATAAGACTCAGTTGTCCATACAATACTCTGCCTGACACACACTCTGTAGACGTGCACCCTATAAGACTCGGTTGTCCATACAATACTCTGCCTGATACATACTCTGTAGACGTGCACCCTATAAGACTCAGTTGTCCATACAATACTCTGCCTGACACATACTCTGTAGACGTGCACCCTATAAGACTCAGTTGTCCAGAGAATACCCTCCTGTTACCCCGTCTGAAGACACAAATCTCTATAACTTGATGTCATAAGAATAGTTTGCCTGACGTATGTTCCTCATATTTTCACCATTTTGGATCTGTTATCCGTATACTCTGCAAGGTTGTTGTTATTCAGTCATTCAGTAGTGTCCGACTCTCCCTGACACTATGGACCGCAGCACGCCAGGCACATCTTGTATCTGTTTATCCATATGCTTTGCTTGGCAAATATACTGGAGTGGGTTGCCAGTTCCTTCTCTGGTGCACTAGGATTTGTCTAACCTTTTTGCTATGACCCGCCCATCTTGGATGATCCTATATGGTATAGCTCACAGCTTCATTGAAGTACACAAGCCCCTTCACCACGACAATTCACCCTATAAGACACACTGTACAAGGCATGCTCTGATTGATATCCGTCCTGCAGATATGGGGTGTGTTAAAGCTTACTGTCCAGTGTCTGCTTTGCCTCCAGTGCACATTTGGACAATTTCTATCCACAATGCAGCAACTATAACGTGCCTAGAGATTTAGCTAATACATTAATTCCATTTATTTAAACACAGATGTGTATATAAATGAACATTTAGCTACTTTTAATCTATTCTATCGGGACATTTCCTTATTATTAAGTGAGATATAATTCAGATTATTGTTAGAATAATAAAAACATGGAATGCATGGAAAGTAATGTTTTCTAATACCTTCTACAGAGAATACAGGGAAACCAGTTTGGCTATGGATTAAGCATGTTTGGCCAGTCAGTATCTGGAGGATTGGATGCAGATGGAAACGGATATAAAGGTGATATTAATAATAATTATAAAATTATTTTTTAATCTCATTGTATATATAGTAAGTGAGAATTATTATTCTGAAATTAATTAAAATCATTCAATAAAACAAAATATAATATCTACTATAATAAACTATTCTTTAAATAACTTACTAAAGACATAAACATTTACAGCTCTTTGGGGCAAAGCTATTTAAATACAACAAGCCCCATATGACATTAATGTTGAACATTACTTCATTTACTGGTGTATCTTACATTTACATTTATCTGTAATATAAAACCAGGATGAAATTAAGTATAAGTAATAAAGGCACACACTTTAAATTAAATTACATTTTGTTTTGGGGTTTTCTAAATGAACTTAAGGTCTGAGAGAATTTTGTAATTGTTTTATTTTCCAGTGAGATTTCTGCAACTTTTTGGTTGGGTATAATGATCATCTCTTAGCTGTTAGGATTACGTATATGCGCCACAATGTCAAAGCTACCAAATCTATACTCAGCAGCACCACTCTGTCACCTCCTTATATAGTGCTGATATCAGAAGCCCTGCTAGAGTCTAGCAGTATGGTATATGAGTGTTGTTGTTGGTCAGTTCAGTCGTGCCAGATTCTCCTTGACCCTATGGACCATAGCTCACCAGGCAGATCTTGTGTCTGGTTGTACTCACTCATAAGGTTTTCATGGCAAAGATACTGGAGTGGATTGCCAATTTCTTCTCCAGTGGACGGCAATTTGTCTGACTTCTGTGCTATGACCTGCACATCTGGGCTGACCCTACATGGTATAGCTCACAGCCTTACTGAGGTACACAAGCCCCATCACCACGACAAGGTAGCAATCCAGAAGAGGACGGTATATAATTACATATAATAAATTAAATAACATTTATATATAAATATTTTTCTGCAGACTCAATGGGCCGTATTCAATTGGAAGCCCGTAACTCGATCGCAGACAGCCAAATGTCTGCAGGTGTGTTGCTGGCTCCTGTTCATCTCAGATTGCGATGCTATTCAATTGCTCAAGGCCGCAAGTTACGGGCCCGAAGCCAAAACCGTAAACCATGCACTGGTTCGGCGCAGTTGAGGGCGGGAACATGATCAATTAAGCAAGCCCGTAACCCGCCAATTTCGACTCCGCCAATAGAAAATGAGACTGTCATTGTTGCATGTCATTCAATTAGGTTCAGGCGTTTGATATGCAAACGAGCAAAATAAAGAATTATGAAAATGAATGCCGATACTGTTCTAGTCCATATGGGTGGCCTGATATGTATTAACTCATTGATTCCCAATATTGATTTAATCCCAAAATTAAACATAAAAAAAATTATATTATGTCCTGCTAATTTGCCGGCCTGAGACTGTTGTGCAATTATTTCTTTCTATCATCACTTTCCCTGTTATTTACAGTGCAGTATTGATTTTTTATTTTCATTTACAGTGCTACGAACTGGTGTTTAACCCTCTTGCGGGTCCTCTCTAGCACTCATAGGATTTTCTCCTTCATTTGCCATTTACGGGTTCGAATACATTTGCGGGCTTAGGGTAATTGAGCAATTGCATAGCGATTTGCGATTTTAGCCTTGCAAAAGTGACAGATCGAAGACTTCTAGAGGCTGTAAGATACGATTTTGATCGGCGCCATTTTTTCAAGGCCGTAACCCGGACGCCAATTGAATAGCAAATTAGCTTGCAACCTCACTTACGGGCCTCCGGATCTCAAATTCGCTCAGTTGAATGAAGCTCTATGTATAGAAGATCCCATCTTGTGTGGATCAGCATTTCCTGATAATATGGAGCATGAGGACTTTAATTTATCAACCAAACAATGAAGGGTTGGGTGCAGGAGATGGGAGTATTGTATCATTGGAGCATATAGTCTTGTCTAATTAAAAACTAGCTTTATAATATTTTCCTGCTTAATTATGTTTTTAGATTCATACTTTTAAGTGGTATTAAGTAATGACAAATGTGCGCTGTGCCCGGATTCTGATGGGTAGGTGGCATACAGAGTGCTTATTTACACACAGTAATTTATTGCGTGAAATCACAATGATGTATAGTGCCCAACGTGCAAGTCTATCCCTTTTAATTAATAATTATCAAAGGAATTTTGTGTTGGTCAATAGGTGATGCTGCATTGGGTTTTTTTTGCCTAGGAAACCATTTCTTTTACCTAATGATGTTCATCAATTTGACTTTTCCCCAGATGTAGCGGTTGGAGCTTTTCTGTCTGACGCTGCAGTGCTGCTGAGGTGAGACTGAACTATCTCATGTGAAGGCAGATGGGACTAATTGTAACTAATGACAAGACAATCCCACAACTTACTGTGTGCTATTCACCTCTCTGTGTTCTTCATGCTAAGCTAAATACTATTCAGGCATCCTTTATGTACATTTAATCGCCAAATTAAGCAAACATATTAAAACTTCATGAGATGCAAGAAACAGTCTTTATGTTAAAAAGTATATTATTTAACTTTTTAGAAATAATTACTATACTTGTATTTTTATTTACAATAGCGTAATTATATGTTCTTGATAGATGGGCACTGTGCTATGGTGTGCTGGGTGCAAATATATTCTATATATATGTATATATATGTTTTTGTCCACCTTTTTAAAATTTAAAGTGCACAAGATGGCAAGCTCTTATGCACAGCTTGTAATATATATATTAATATTTATATATATATATACTGCCTTTAAATAAGTTCTGTGCTACAATTTATTGTAAGAACTGTGGTAGTTGGTACAACAGCACAGTCGGATAAAAAGAGAAGTGCCAGCAATGCACCTTGAGCGCCCGCCTAGAATCGGCTATAATATTGTCATTCCAAAACAAATTGAGATATTTTTCAAGAGCACTAAAACCAACCCTCCAGTTTTTTTTTACCCTAAATAAATATTGAGAAATACATTGTTGTCTCCATGGGACTAAATTTGCTAATGTGTTGCACTATATGTCGGATTATTGTGTGTTATGCTATATGAGCATAGGAAAATATATGTAATAGCTGTGTGCAGACATAAAATAATAAGTCATATTTTATGACAAATCAATAATATATATATTATAGACAGCAATACCCCATTTTAGTGCTCCACACGCTTTACTATGCACTAGCACTATGTGAAAAGAGCTTGAAACGGGGCATTTTATCACCATAGCGTTTAGACTATGCTATAGCAGATCGGAGTGCCGAGTAGGGATTTAAAGGGGCTTGAAAACCGAGCCATCTCAATATTTAGGACTAAGCTGGGAATTACAGCAAATCAGCGCTCAAAGGGGTAGTGTTAAGCGGGCTATACCTGTATGTATATGTATGTGTGTATATATATATATATATATATATATATATATATATATATATATATATATATATATATATGAATATGACAGGTTGTTAACCTAATGGCTTATTGGAAATAAGTGAAGTGTCAATTTTATATGAGGAGGATAAGCTTGTTGAGTTAAAAACTTATTTCCTACTCAGTAGCTCAAGAAATACATTATTTTTACTTATTCTGGTAACTGGGTGGGTCAAATGAGTTCCCAATGCATTTTCACTCTAATCCAAATCTTTACACATGGCTCCTTTTAGCATATGACAGCTTTAATGCATAGTGTTAGGACACCTATCCAATATTATCTATTTTGTTTTCACCCCTGAAACAAATTAGTACATTACTTAACAAATCTACATATTGAAACAAGCAAATACAATTAATATATTATAAAATAGATACTTATATAAAAATTGTTAGTACCTGGTATTTAGTGATCTTTAAAATTATCAACTTTATTTGATTGTACCCTTTAATTTAAATTGTATTTTTGTCTTTAACATTAATTTCAGGTTTATTTATTATTACAGTATATTACAGTATAATAGAATACAACAAGTAAATTGTTTATATCTCAATTTAATCTAAATGTAGATTACTCACATGATTTATAATCTACTATAAAATCCATGTGTTTATATCTGAAGCGATAATAACATTGGCTAATATATGTTGTTTCTCTATAGAACCAGACCAGTGTTGACTATTGATGCACATTTACAGTTACCAAGTTCTGTGAATAGGACCAAGTTTGAATGTGTAGAAAATGGGCATCCTGCGGTGTGCATCAATGTCACTGTCTGCTTCACGTATAAAGGACTTGATGTTCCCGGTCATATTGGTAAGATGTAGATTCAATTGTTTACTGTCAATTGGGCAAAATTCTTGACTTGAGGAAGAACGCTACACCAAACAACAACAAAAATAAAGATGTTGATGATTAGTAAGAGAAAGTCTATCCATTCTTTCTACCTGACCAGAATTATTCACAGTATACTTATACGCATATCCCAGGCAAACTTTATTCCCTTACTATGGTTGTACCTCCCACCTCGAACTCTGTCCAACTTATCTACTAACCATACTATAAAATAGTATTTGTACAGATTACTCCTAAATCTTCTACAACACCTTAATCTTGTAACTGCATATCCTAGTCTCTTATTATTCTATTTCTCTTTCTCTGAAAATTGCTGAATGTATTAGTTTTTTTTAAATATTGCTATACAATAGGACAGTATTCAGCTTCATCTGTCTCTCACCTATCCAGCTGTTCCCCTCCTTATCCATTTGTTTTCTCTGTCTACATATCCTTTTCATAAATACTACAAACTCTGATATCAAAACACTCAATATCTTGTTATTATTAGTGCTATAAATGTTCTGTATGTGACATACAAATTGCATCCACTTTGGACTCTTCTTTCATTGCATTAAAGTCTTGTCTCTTCGATTTTGGCATCTAGTTTTAATACATACATTAATAACAATTTGCATAATTTTAAAAATATTTCCCCAAAATTAAGCTTTCTATTTCAATTTTTTTTTGAGTTTTTTAGTATATTCTTCGCTATGTATTCTTAGGTAGATGAGATGAATCAGAAGTTCATGTCATGCATAAAGGTGAGAATGTAGATGATGGTGTAATGTAGTTCAGAGAATCTTGGCATGGTGCAAAATCATGCCTCCAACACCTCTCCTTGACTTTAATTAATAAATCTGTAACTATATATGAAATTCTATATTTCGATTGCTTTAAATTTACTTTTGTAAAGTTATAGTACTGCTAAAATTTCCATTTTATTACCTTAAATTGCACTGCTCATTGCTGTGTTCTGTTGTCCCTAAATGTAAAATGCGCAACATCATAATATTGTCAAAGAAAAAAGTATAACATTAAAAAGAGTATGAATAATATATAGTGATTATCATAATCATGGGCAGATGGCCTTAAATGGTCATTTGAAAAAATATGCTTTTTTTATTATTTAATCCAAACTTGTTTTTTCTTCCAAAATGGAACATATGTAGTTGTACAAAGATTTTCATACAAATGGTGCCAAAAACATAAATATGAGACCAAAAGGAAGATGGAGATTATGCGGACTGTCTGTAAATCTTAATGCTTATGTTGTAATCACTGATTAATACTAAATTCTTATTATACATTGCTCACTGAAAATGTTAAATAATGATGTGTTTTCTCCTTTAGTTTTGCACTATAACATAAGCTCAGATGTTAAAAGAAAGACCGGGACACCTGCAAGATTTTATTTTATTTCCAATGGAACTACGGATGGTATTTCTGGAATAATTGAAATTTCCCAAAAATCTGGAAACTGCAAGACACACCAAGCATTCATGAGGGTAAAGTGACATGGTTATATAGTCTAATTCAGAAATGTCAGACTAAAAGTATTCTATTGGTCATAGTCTCAAGGTTTACATAAACAGGGACTAATTATACATTTAGATAATGCATGTAGATAGGATAACATTAATAAATAATATTGTTTAATCTAATAAACTTTGTTCAATACGTGCATTTTAACAAAAAATCTCTTTCTTGTTCTTAACCCACACTCTTTTCCTTCTTATTTCTACCTCACCTCAAGAACTATGTAACCACCTCAGCCCTCATTCTACCTACAAAGCCATCGATCTTTGCCTGCTTCCCCACCAAATGTTTATTGATTTCACATACTGTATGCCTATTTTAGAGGGATGGTGATTTAGATATACAGAAAATCCTAGGGTGTAGGATTTAAAGGCACAATGGTAAAGGTTGTGTATTCAGACAGTGGAGATTGAGGAATAGCTGAGGAACTCTAAGGCACCTATGTATTCTCTTGAGGAAGGAGATACTAGACTGACAAAAATGGGCAAGACAAATGGCCATACTTTAACAGAGGCTGTGGGTTTCACTCAATTGTAACTGAGACAAATGCGGGGGGTGCATTTAATGAGTGACTGGGCCACCAGTTTAGTGTATCATTTATCATTACACAACTTCCAAACCAACAGAGCAAAACTGGTGACGTAGATTATACCATCCAAAACATGCCATGAGCTGTATGCACAAGCATGACAAATGTCCCACTAGTGGGATAAATCTCTGGAAAAATAAGTCAGGTGGTAAAGGTGCAATTTATTATTAACATTTGAGGCCAATATACAGGTTTAAAGATGGGAATAGACACTCCCTTTAGATAGAGATGTTGGATAACTGTTTTGTGGAGGAAGAAATATTCTTAGGGAATACAGTGATGGTGATCATAACTAGTACTTTTTATATACAGCACACTTGTAATTTGCCTCTAACGTGAACCAATGGTGGCCCAGACAAAGCTCATTGCAATGGAGAGAAAATGTTCATCTTACTGCATAAACAATCATAGAGAAGAGTTTTTTCTGTAATTCTTAGACATTTTTATAGTATTTTCTGACATTTGATTACTTTGAAAAATTCCTACTTTCTAATTATATTTTCATTTCTTATTTAATTTTTTCTTGATGGCTACAGTCCATGTAGTGAGGTATTTAACAACATTGATTTAATCAGTAATTTTGTAAATATTCATATAGTTAATGTTGTGTTCAGCTCATTGAACATTCTTCAAGATCAAGCAGATAAAATTAAATGTTCATGACTTTTGTCACATTATACTTTTAAAGTATGTGGGACTTTGTATAATTTTAGAACAGAATAAATAATTGCAAATTAGTTTATTGAAAAAAAAAATTACAGCAGCTCTGCAGAAGACCTAGTAGACAATTATGACAAATTAAACGTCACTATTTGGTCGCAATAAACTTGTGGATGTAGATTAAACGGATAAAAAGAAATATAGTTAATGATTGTTTGTTTTACTTATCAATGATTCATCTAATGTTCTGTTCAGTCATAGATAATGTTGAATTAAAAATTGGATTTGTCCATACTTTTTTAATATATTCCTTTAAAGGGAATGTGTAATTATTTTCATTTTATACCTGTTAGACCATGTAAAATAATCATACATCTGAGATTTTTCTTTTATTTGTGTAGCTGGCATTAAACTGTCCATATAGGCATCATGATCAATCATAGCTGTTGGCTTTCCTTAGCCAACTGATAATGGCTTAATCCTCCAATCAGGATAGTTTTCTGGTAATCAACTTGCTTTCCATTTTTCAGAAAGATGTTAGGGACATCCTGACCCCAGTACAGATGGAATCTCATTACTATCTTGGAAAACACATTGTATATAAAAGGGCAATAGATGATTTCAAACCGCTTCAACCAATTCTTCAGCAGAAAGATGGAATGGCAAATGTACTGAAAAGTTCTGTAAGTAGTATTTTTTTTATGATGTTCAATATACTATAATTTTCCCTTATTGATTTTTTGATTGACTGTTACATTCCGAATATATCATGCATCTATTGCTTATTCTTTGAAAAATGAGTGATGAAAATGAATGGAAAGGAATTAAAACTTCTACTATTATTATCCTTTATTTGTAGCAATCCAACATATTTGGTAGTGCTATACAGGGGTGAAGTACAATTACAAAAACTGGTTTAACATATAGCAAAATAATTGAAAGCTTTTGAGCTTAAAATCAAACTATTAACCTGACATTTTGGTTATGACCCTGTATGATTAAAAGATTCAGTTAATCCATGTCTTCTGGTTTTATAAAAAATTAAAACTGGGATTTTCAGTGATATCTTAAGGGGATACTTTGGGTGTTTTTTTTAAATATATAAGTGTACAAAAGACTAATTAAATGTTCAAATAACCAATTTTTTTCATTACTCACTTACTACAAAACATCAAATTGTAATACTGTCTTTTCCAACTGCTGTGTGGGATTGTGAAATGTTTCTAGTCTCTAGTATGCAGATGGCTGTCTGTTATCAGGGACAGTTTCAGTGTGTTCTTGTTGGTATGCTCCATGAAAGAAGAACATGTTGATCCAGGATGATTAAAATGATGTGTTTTTTTTTCACTTGGATTTAATTAATATACTCAGTACTTTTATACATTATTTAACTGTGTCTTGGCAATGCTTTGGTATTAGCCTTAACATCAGTTGGTAATGATGGACAAAGCAGAGCACTGGGCCAGGAGCACATGGACAGAAGCCAGTTCTGACAGCTCGATCCCGCTGAGTACAGAGCTGTCCGAGTTTTCTATTGAACTGACTTCAATCTATATGGCACCTTTCTGATCCCAGAGCTCACCTCTGCCTGTACTCACTGTCTGTGATTTGAGAGTGCTACATTATTTTCTAGTAGTATATATATATATATATATATAAGTACATTAACAAATTTAAAAACTGCATAAACAAAATAATAAAGTGGCTTGTACAGTTGCATGGTTAAAATAAGTCACAAAAACAGATCCAGCAATTAAAATGTTTTGGTTGCAATCTATGACTCTGAGTGGGATCACGCAAGCAAACTCACAACACATTTCACTCTTTAATCCATGGCCCCTTTATTGTGTATGACTTCTGTTATAACACAACGTTTCAGCATAGCACAGGATGGATATGCATTAGTAAGTATCAGTGTGGGGCTGGTTGCTGGCTTATACCACATGAGCACATACTTGTACTAGTTTTCAACGATCTTAATTACCAATGTTTCATAAATCAATAAAATCAACGTAGCTTTTAAAACTTATATTTGGATGGTAGTATTTCATGGACTGATAGAGCTGCACCCCTGTGTGAAGTCCAAACGGTGGAAGATAATCTGCCTAGTAATCTGTCCTAAATGTTTTTGACTGGTCTACTACAGGGGAGCAGGTAGGTAAATATTAATATAAGGACAGTATCCTGGGTTCAGCCACTACTACTCCAGTACACCTGATAGTGGATGGTAAGAAGTAGATCTGCTGAAGTCTGACACAAATCCAAATTCATGTTTAAAAGCCATATGGATTGTTTTTCAATTATTTTTTTGAATAAACAAATGAAAACATATTGTAAGATCAGTACAGTGGCCCTTTAAGTATGTGCATGTGCTGAAAGTTTGTTTTTGTAATTTTTTTACAGGTTTCTTTTGCAAGGTTTTGTGCCTTAGCAAACTGTTCTGCAGACTTACAGATCACAGGGAAGATTTCATTTCCAAAGTAAGTTCTGAATGTGCAATAAATGCCTTATAGCACAAACTAGTGTGTGAGGCAATGAAATGTTACATTAACAGTGTTGTCGCCAACCAATTAGCATGTCAACAATCCTGACACTTACAAGCACTTCCAGAAGGTAATAAACTATTCCAAAATAATGATATCACCATGCCCAAATAGGACAGACATACATAATGCGAAAAAAGTGCAAGCCCCATTAAGATTCTGGGCTCTTACATATTAAATGGACTATGTAGGCATTTTTTGTTTTATATCATTGCTTTAACTGGGTGACTTAATTATTTTTATCTTCTTCAATGTAATTGTCATAAAAAAAGTATAATTCATTTACTTCTGAGAAGCCTCCAGAGAGTCTCACCTCGGAACTTCCGACTGGTTTCCTGTTCACTTTCATATTGGGTGCCATTGCTCACAGCTAGCAGGCCAGTGATGCTACAAGCAGACACACAGCGTGTCACTGTCTGTTTGCCATTTGCATGACACTGGTAGGTGTGGAGCCCCTCCCAATGGGTGTGGCCTTAGGTTACAGATGTGACACCTTCATGACAGAGAACAGGAAGAAAAATAGAGGTTCCAAAAGGTTAGAATCTGTTAAATTGTAAACTTTACATGGCAATTACATTGAGGATACAATTAATTATTTCACAGCTAAAACATTTATATAAAAACAAAAAAAATGCCCAAAGAGTCCATTTAAGACATATCTAACCTTCAGCTAATCCTCAACAAATCCTGCCAGTAAATAACCTTAAGTGAAAAATAGCGCTCACGTATTAAATACAGTCAACATTCAGTAGCTTTCTGTGTGAAAACGTACAGTATAGTAAAGTTACTTCCTGGATGTAGCTTTGTTTTCTTTGTGTTTTTTTTCCGCAATTTCTTGTATCATTATGTTGTTAGGTTCTCCATTTGCAACTTATCATTTTTTTTTTATTGTGGTATGGTGGATTCCATGTTGTTTGGGAATTACTTTATAACCATTCAGTGCTTGCTGATTTGCAATGATTCTTTCTCTGAGACTTTCACTGGTGTCTTTTTAACGTTCATTGGTGTCTTTTGAACTATGTATGATGTATTAACACAAACCAGAATACACAGAGCAAAATGATAACAATTCACATTATATATAAAAATAGTCTTCACTTCACTCCCTCGTGATCAAGTACACATGTGCATTGATTTTGCATTCTTCTTAACGAATATGGACGCAATTAGGGTACACTTAAGCAGCCTTATTAAATTGCAATTCGGCAAATCTAAAGGGCTCTATATAAGCATATAGCATATTTTTTTACAGAAGTTTTTAGTTAGTGAACTTCTATGCAAAAGCAAGGCCTTCACTAACTAAAAACGTCTGTAAAAAAAATCTGCTCTGTGCTTATATAGAGCTCTTTAGATTTGCTGAATCGCAATTTAATAAGGCTGAAGATGTTCACAACAAGCTTCTGAATTTTGGCTTTTTTTTGTTCAATTAGTAATGAAAAATAAAATCTGTGTGTGTCTTTGTTGTCACATGAGGTTAGATTTATCTACTGCTAGGACTACATGTATCTTAAGAGACTGTACCTTCTTTTTCACATAACGGTATATGGAGACCAGTCATTTAATAGAAAGAGGAAGTGAAGAACGTTATCGCCCCTATGTAAAAACATAGGTATAATTTTTTAATGGAGCCTACCATTTATTTATTTACTAGAATTAACTAAACCTTAAGTATGCACATATTTAGAACATGAATTTACCATATATTTGCTGATCTAGTGAGATCTACATTTGTGCCTTGTGTTCTGATGTTTATGGATCTATTTTGTTCTCTTCTGTCTGACCGCCAGCAATGTTAGTCCCTAAAGTCAGGGAATACACGTCACTATATCTCAACTTTTCCACAACCGTGAAGAACCACCAACCTAGTTACATCTGTACACCCTACATCTCTAGTCCCTACTATGGCTTCAAAACACTTCTTACAAGCACCAATTCATTTCATTTTGCACATTTAAAGTCAAATGGTGCAGTTTGACACCAATAACTTATTTTAAAGGTTTGTTTTGATGAAAATTATAAACAACAACGGATGCATGCTACATTTAACAATTTTGTAAAGGGTGTGTTGCTAAGAAATAAAGGGATAACAATGGGTTTGTTGATATGAAATAGTATGGTAACACATCTCACTAATATTAATTAATCAACAACACAGTATATATTGATTCTTATTATTCTGTAATTTTAAATCACTTATCTTTTCATGGGAAAATGTATTAATGTATATATCTGATTAGGGATCACATGAAGTATTCAATTAACTCCACTACACATCAACACTGTTTATTAAGTCAATGTTTTTTCAATGTTATACACTTGATGATACAAGTGGGATTCAATTTATAGCACTATATTATTAAACATATCATTTTATTTTTTGTATGAAATGTATAAAGTGGACAAGTCCCTTATTTGCCTTATTTGAAGTAAGATGAGATCATGCTAATTTAATATAAAATAAATATATACATATTGAATATATGTCTATAAAGAGTTATAAACCCATTAATATCTTGATATAAATATATAGAGACATATTATATATATATATATATATATATATATATATAATCTCTATTGTCCCATTTTTTGCCCAGTTCTATAAATATTAAGCAGTTTTCACACACTAGATGTTGCACTGTGGGTATATACTGCAATGCGATTGTATAATACATGGCAGCCATGTGTAGGTTGCCATAGCAATGCTACTAAACTATAAAATAGACAGCAGAACCACACCTCGCCTTCCCCCTTTGAAAAAGATGCAGGAGTACGTTAGGGTGTAAGACGCGACGTATGACGTCACACGCCGTCGTTGTGAGGAGGCTGAGATAGCTTAGGAAGGGAAACCAGCAATTTAGGGTAGTATGAATGATTTCTGATACAGAGAAGCCCCAAGGATCCAATTTGTCTATGTAATATCCATGCATATAGTAGCTTAGCTTTAAGATTAATGCTATGAGGCACAAAATTCACAGTGCCAATGTAATGAGTCCTATTATTGCAGACAGGGATAATCTCTGAGACAAATACTGACATTTAGCGTTGGGCTACCTAAATACTATTTAGCAGGAACTTCCAAACATCTCCCTAAGGGACCCTATCCTTAAATCTTAAGGCATATCAGCCCCACTTATTTAATACTGGAATACCCTATAGTGAGTAAGCCAGGGGTTAATTACTTCCAAATTACCCTGAAGCTGTGTGCATTGTCACTAACAGTATAAATAGGGATTCTTCAATTTAAATGGTATGAATAAAAGGAACCTGGTTTCTTAAAAAGAGTTGGAAGTATCTAACCATTAAATATGTATGTATGATACATTTAGAAACCTCAGTTTCCTATAATTTATCATTTCTCTATTAAAAGGGAGGCATTTGCTTTTAAGTGCTTTTAATTTTGTTCTTATTCTTATATGTGCGTCACTGTCTACCATATGGTATAATAAAATGTACTTTTGTGAATATGTTAAACTACATCTTTCCCCATATTTTTTTTTGAGGGATATGAAATAGGGCTATATTTCTCTGGAGGTTAGTGTGGGACCACAGACAGCTCTTTCCCCACCAAGTACAGAGCAATATCTACAGAATTGATTTTTCTATGTTCGTATGTATGTATAAATAAGCTATTTTACAGCCTGTGTATTCAATGAGCTATATCCCCCAGTATTATTCTGACTTCTACACCCCTGCAGGTGGCCCACACCATCCACTGCTCACTGTGTATCCAGTGTAAAATAATATATAATACATATTCATTAAGTAAACCTTAAGTGGAGAAATGTTTTTAATTCACAGCAATACCATTCTTTCTAGAAAAAAAGAATAATACAAACATCACATGTAATAGTTACAGTGTTAGCAATATGTTTCTGTGTAATGTGCTTTTGTCTCGGAGCCGAGCTGTTTATGCAGTAATTTCTCCTTCTGTTGCTTGTCTTGGTGCCAGCTCTTCTCCCCAAGGTGTATAGTGACTAATACTTTGGTTCACAGCCAAATCACGCTATAAATGTGTTACTTTACAAGTTTTACTGACATTGTTTCTTAGGTAAATAGGTTTCAATGCCACTTAAATTGTTGTATGTTATGCATCTTAACTAGTAGGATTATTTTAAGCTGATATGTATATATCTTATTATAGTTCTAACTGTGGCCCTGAAATATAAATCCTATAATAGTTACTTAGATAGACACTGTCACCCCAACAGGTCATTGATTTCAATTTAATTGGCATCAAAACCTAATTTGCAGCTCAGGGTACTTGACAATTGTGGAGGAGGGGTTCTAACTGAATGTCAATATTGGGGGTCATTATTTTGGCCAGTGCAATGGTAGACAAGTAGGCTGTGAATCTAATTAGTACATTAAAGGAGCTAATTCATATTAATAATCAACTAATTTGTATAACAATGCAACACAGATTTAATTTCTTAAGAATGGTCCACTTTAGAAAAAAATGGATAATACAATGTATAGACAGTTTCTCATGCTTTTTAAGAATAATTTTGATTTTGGAGTGACACCGTCCATTTAAAGTTAAGAAATATACGAGATTTAAATTATACATAAGTACCCAATTAGGTTTTATATGTTAATTATCCAATTTGTGTAATATAATTAATTAATTATCAATATTTTTAATATATATATTGTCTCACCAAAAAAATCTGGGGATATAATTGTATGTCTATGTGAATGTATACTGAATATATATATATATATATATATATATATATATATATATATATATATATATATATATATATATATATATATATATATATATATATATAGAGAGAGAGAGAGAGCAGAAGAGAGAGAGAGAGGGAGAGTGAGATGAGAGAGAGAGAGGAAAGAGAGAGAGGGGGAGAGGGGCAGAGAGAGAAAGAGAGAGAGGGGGAGAGGGAGAGAGAGCAAGAAAGAGAGAGAGGAGAGAGGGGAGAGAGAGCAAGAAAGAGAGAGAGGAGAGAGGGGAGAGAGAGCAAGAAAGGGAGAGGGGAGAGAGAGCAAGAAAGGGAGAGGGGAGAGAGGGGAGAGAGAGCAAGAAAGGGAGAGGGGAGAGAGAGAAAGGAAGAGATGGGAGGGAGAGGAAGAGGGCGGGAGAGATAGCGAGGAAGAGGGGGCGGGAGAGTGAGTATATATATATATATATATATATATATATATATATATATATATATATATAGATACAGTAAAACCCCCGTTATCCTGCACCCACAGGGACTCCCTAATGCCGGATAAGTGTAGTTTCTGGGTTAATCAGGAGTCCCCAAATGTAAGGGTCTAAACGACCCTTAAAACCTCCCCCCAAAAAAACAGATGCCTTTAAAGGCATTAGTTTATTTAAAATGGGGATTTGATGCAGGTGCCGGTTGCTTGAGAGTACCGGTTAGTTGAGTGCCAGTTAACCGGGATTCAATTGTGTATATATATATATATATATATATATATATATATATATATATATATATATATATATATATATATATATATATATAAAAACATATGCTGCTCGATTGTGTATAAGATTTACTTACTATATCCAAAATATGTTCTTCTTTTTTAGACTATTTGAAAACAAAACATACCTTGCTGTGGGCAGCATGAAGACTTTAATGATAAATATTTCTTTGTTCAATGCTGGAGATGATGCATATCAGTCTACTCTACAGATCCGCCTCCCCAAAGCACTATACTTTATCAAGGTTTTAAATTTGGTAAGTTTATAGCGAGAGTAAATGTGTCTGTATCATATTAATGCAAAAATGTAATGACTTTTTTTACTTCACGGAATCAGCAAAACAAATAAAAAATAGAGGGATTAGTGTACTAATGCAAACCAAATGATTTTATGTGTACAGTGCAAATTAGGATGTAACTATTTATATTCTCACTCGATTAGACAAGCCTTAAATGGATAATCCACTTAAGACATGGTATTTGTCTGAAACTACACTTTAAGCATCTTAAAGATTAAATGTATGTGACAAAGGTCTGGCTCTAAGCATTGGAAGACAAATTGTATATTTTATTAGCAAATTCCTTCCATGAAATTGACTTATTTTCCTTTATCCGCAGCCTGAAAAACAGATAAATTGTGCAGTTAATGAAGAAGAAAATCAATCGATAAGACTGGATTGCAACATTGGTCACTTTTATGTTGATTCACTCTCAAAGGTACATTGAAAAATAATTATGTAGTGTTAAATTGCTATTACAATATGTAACAACTTTGCTTTTTTTAAAACAGAAACCAGGTTACTTTACATAACTTAATATAATATCAAAACAGAACATGGGACATGCTGTGTCAGCCCAAAATCAAGTTGTTTTTTTATTCTTAAAGAGCAAGTAAAATTGGCTCAATGTTTTCTAACATGAATTAATACTGGGAAATTCCATGTTGTTGCGGAATTTGTATGCAAGTCAGTGGCTCATGCATATTAATTAGCTGATTTGATGGCCTAATTAGGATTACTGTTTCCTTGGCCTTTGGAATCCATTTAAACTCCATTTGTCCTTTTTTGTGCACAATAGATCAGATTTCTGTAAATTACACAAACCCTCATTTCATGTTCTTGCAAGGTACAGTTTGGTTTACTCTAAGCAGTTCTATGGTGTCATAGGCGAATTCACAAAACACCTTCTAACACGTGGATTTTGAGCTTCCTAAAAAAGTCACGCTCCAAAGTCTCACATTTCAGAGGTGTTAGTGAGAGACATAAAGTGTCATCTATGTCTCCCAGGAAGAAACCAATCAAAGAGTTAAATTAATATAAATTGCTCACACAAAGGTTGCAGCTAAAGTTACATGAAGTCTGTAATCAGCCATATCAAGGCCTTATTTTGTTTGAAGATGGTTTGTTCTCTGGCCAGAGTTTGTAGATCCATCACTCTAACGTACAGGGCACTGAAAAGTACAGGTACCTGGCGAGCCAGACCTCTATGTTTCATGAATTCATTCTCATTGTCAGGAGGTTGTAAATGTTTTTAATCTCTGCAAGACAGTATTTTTACAACTAAAGGATATTTTATTCTTTTGCGGAATCAGGTTTTGCTCTTTTGTTATTATTTACGTGTGGACTTGATATTGGATATTAGATACTTTTTTTTACAGTTGCTATACCATCCTTGCATTCATATTCACATGAATAGCACTAAGACTTCTAGAGCCAACAGGAAAGTTGTTCTCTCTGCTCAGTGGAATTTCCTTCTCTGTGCAAGCTGAAAATAGTCTGGTTTGTCCAATTTGTACAGCAGACCAGCTTTTGCACTCTTTTCTTTCACCCTCACCAGTAGGCTCTTTAGTTCCTCCTCACTTTCACCATCAGAGCAGTATTATCCACGTATCTGAGGTTGTTGATATTTCTCCCAGCAATATTGATTCTTGCTCGATACAACCAGCCCATTCTTATGCATTAAGTATTCCTCATATAAGGATACTTTTTTTCTACGATTTGTTGCAGTTTCGGTTCTGACTGTGGCTCCTTGGTCCACATACAGATTCCTCAGGAGGTGGACAAGGTCTGGGACCCCATCACTTTAAGAACACATTTTCTTGTGATCCACACATTCAAAGGCTTTAGAACCTTTTAGAATAGTTTATGTAACAGAGGTAAATATTTTTCTGTAACTCTCTTGCTTTCTCTATTATCCATCGGACATTGACAATTTGTTGTTCTTCTGCCTCTGTTCTGCAAAACCCGTCTTGCATATCTGGTACCTCTCCGTCCATGTAATGTTTGTGTAGAGCTTGCTGAATCTTAAGCATTACCTTGATGGCGTGTGGAATGAGTACAGTTGTTCGATTATTGGAGCACTTTTTGGCACTGCCTTTATTGGGATTGAGAAATAGACTGATCTTTTCCAGTCTCCTGACCATTGTTGAGTTTTCCAAATTTGTTGTTATAAGTCAAGCGACACTTTCACATCATCATCCTGTATGATTTTGAACAGGTCACTTGGGATTCCATCAGCTCCTGCAGTCTTGTTATCACCAAAGCTCCCCATGACCCCTTTCTCTTCACTCTCCAAGATATCTGGCCCCAACTCACTGGACAAACAACTGATGTTATCAATGATTTTATTGATGCTTCATGTGTAAGTCTTCGGCATATTCTTACCACCTCTTCTTTATCTGATCTGCCTTTTTGCCTACTTTAGCATGAAAAGTTTAATTGAGATCCCCAATGTTCTTGCAGAGATCTCTTGACTTTCCTATTCAGTTATCTTCTTCTGTTTCTTTACATCACTCATTATATAAGGTCTCCTAGCCTCTGTAATTCTTCATTTGGTTGGACAAATCTTTTCCAATCCCCACAATCTCTTTTTAGCTTTTCTTTTTTCCTTGTCTATTTTCAAAGCCTCATCGTCCAGCCAATTTGCCTTTTTAGTTTTCTTTCTTTTGGAGGATGTTTCCAATAACCAGTTCATTATCCTGACAGAATTCTGAATTATTTTAATATGGATTTTACCGTTTAATAAAAGTTAAGTTTTATAATTTAGTTTATTCTCTTTTTTGAAATTAGGATAATCAGGTGTGCCCTACAAAAGGATCTTTTTTTCTCTTCAAAGTATGGTATCCTGACAGAATTCTACTAATCTCCGACTTGCTTCGTTTTGTACTCCAATGATAAATTTGTCAGTTATTCCAGGTATCTTTGGATTCCCTACTTTAGCATTCTGATCTTCTATGAGACGAGAATATGAGAATAATATGAGAATAAGTTATTTTCTTGGAGTTATATCTATGAGATGTTGAATACCCCCATAGAACTGGGTAGCTTCAGCCTCTTCAGCATCCATGGTTTGAGCTTAGACTTGGATCACTGTGATGTTAAATGGCTTGCCTTGAATTTGAATTGAAATAATGTTGTCACTTATTGGTTGTAACTGAGCACTGCTTTGGCCACCCTTTGATTGATTATGTGGACTATTCTTCTTCTGCTGGATTCTTGACCACAGTAGATCTGTTGGTTCTCTGATATGAAATGATGTCCCATTCCAGTCCATCTGAGTTCACCAATTCCTAGGAATTTAAATATACATACACATATTTTTTTCATAATTTTGTGATGGAGCTCATAGTAAATGCAGGTAATTGTCTTACAGCTTCTTTCTTAAGTATAGTATAGGTAATCGATACAGTGGTTAACATGTTTCCCTAATGTTTTCCTTCAACGCACTTGCATTATTTCTATTTGAAGTTCTTAAATGATCTTGTGTAGATTTTCACCCCAACTCAGTTACTTCATTCATTCATCTTGCCAAATGTATACTGACACTAGGGCTTATCCAGTACATTTCTAAACACTTAATAATTCAGGAGGTGCTTACAAAGAGAAAAACAGATTTGCTGGTGATGCAAAGCAAGAAATCTGTGTGAAAGTTAGAAACTATTTTAGTGCTGAGGCAGCATCATTTTTTTTTTAAATTGGGATAGATTAACACTTTTAATTTAATCTTTACAGCAAGAGTGTTATCAAGGTTTTTACAAAACTTTGTGTATCTTTTTAGACATATTTTTTTCTCCAAAACTCTTCTTTTATTTTAAATGTCCAGCTTGATAAAATTCACAGAATAATATAATTATTTAAAATACTTGGCTTTAAGTATAATACGTGTCATTGCAAACAATATATGTATGTAAAATATACAATTCCGCACAGCTTTTGAGTACCATAGGTTGTAAATATTGTGATGGACTATAAGTAATACTAAAGAACAATGGAAGTGTCATATTTATAGTAGCATTTGATAATGTGCAAATATTTAAACAGAATTTTAAATAAGTACAGCCTTTAATTTTTTAATAATGAATTCAGTTTAGTTTTAATGCCAGCTAACATTTTGTCTATGTCCCTAACACAATGAATCAGATAAGTATGAGGAATTTTGGATTCAGAAAACATTTATATTCAACTTTGAATAGCCACTTGACAATAGAACTAAATAGCAGAGCAACTCCTAATTGGTTAACTGCTCATACTAGAGATCAACTGTCAGTCCAAAATGGAATTTTATATTTATAATGTTCTTTAAAAATTATTTATTGCTCATGGCTTACATAGCTGCTACATATTTTCCAAAATATGGTAGTCATTTAATGGAATAGATATACATAATATGGGAAATATTTTTGGCATGGCTCAGTATGACATAACTGTGTAGTACACATGCTGAATGGGTTCACTGGTACTGTTTTGCATATAAATGGACTACAGCACACCCCTTATGTAGCAGTCACATTTCGTGAAGTGGAAGAGAACACATACCGAACATAGGTAAAATATGTACAGTAATCCCATATTACTTCAGTTCTGCTATTAAACATTTTAATTGCTACCCCTTTGCCTTTACTGTGATCTGTAAAGCATTTAGCCCATTAGTGATCAGATTATAAAGATAGTTGTGTTCTTGTTGTTTTTGCTTAAAGACACTTGAAGGAACTTCAAGATTAAAAAAAAAAAACATGTTTATTTACATTGTTCTTAGCATGGGGAAAAAATATGGAACAAAACCTGTTTTCATCTTTTATGGCTTCCTAGATTTCACTCCAATTTGTTGCATTTAAGCAGTATATGGCCAGAGGACAGGAATTGCTATCCTTGTACTTCTCTGTGTCTCACAAAACTATATTTTCTAAACTTCCCACTACTCAGTCTTCATTAAAATCAGACCATTTGAGTTGCTCCCCTTCAGAGGAAGCCTACTAAATGATGAATGGTCTAAAAGGTAAAACGTATATAAAGCTTAGAGGACAGAAGGGAGAGGGGTGATATGATAGACAGTTTGGATATACCAAAGGATTATTAGTGTTCTAAAGGGAAGTGTATTTGAGAAAATTACAAGATCACAAGCTCATGATTCGAAGTTGAAGCCATGAAATGTGAAGCTGGAGTATTTATTTAACAGAAAGACAAGTAGATAAGTGAAACATTATCCGGTGAAACTTGTATGGACAAACACAGTAAATTAATTGGACCATGCCTGGGTTAATCATAACACTTCCCATACTCTTAGTTAAGCCTTTTCGTGTAGATACAAAGAGCAGATTAGCTGAGTCTTATGGCTCTTATCTCACCCCACCCATGCTTAGATATCTAAAGAACACCCTATTATAAAAAAAATAATGCATTTTTAGAGCTTGAAGAACCTCTGGGTATATGTAATAGCCTGTTCTACTCTTTCAGCACACATGCCATATACATAAATATTTATATTTTTTCACAGCAAGAGTTTTCATTTCTCTTGGATGCAAGTTCGC
Source organism: Discoglossus pictus (assembly GCA_027410445.1). Taxonomy (NCBI): domain Eukaryota; kingdom Metazoa; phylum Chordata; class Amphibia; order Anura; family Alytidae; genus Discoglossus; species Discoglossus pictus. The sequence continues at coordinate 25,902,968 of CM050173.1, read as the reverse complement.
TCACCAGAGCAGAAGATGACCTCAACATCACTGTTACTGCAGAATGGTAAATATGTTTTGTTAATAATGAAGAAGTACTATGTATATCAATGTAACATACTGTATTGCTAGTTTACAAAATAGAGGTAGCCCTTGGGTCTTAAGCTCACTATTTTTTGAATAATGAGACCAAAAATGAAGGTTCTTCAAAAATAATTTGTAATATGAAAAATGAATAATTACATTAGAATTGGTTTCAAACCAAACATAACCTTTATGACTATAAGATTTGTGTGTTATATACGTGTCTGTTTCAATTGAACCATTTAGCTCTCCGATGATTGGGATTAATAATATCCCCTGGTGTATCCATGTTTACTATTTAAAGATTTCTAAATCATTACTCTTTTGTTGTATTTTTATGTAGTGAAAATGAAGTAAGCAAAGACACCTTATGGAATAATGCTCTGTATTTTACAATCCCCACAAGATATGAGACCCAGCTGAATGTATTTGGGTAAGTCACACTCTGCAACATTGAGGAACATGGGTAGTATAGGACTCAAGGAACAGAGGCAGAAGAGTGGTGGTGTATGAGGGTCTAGAGGAAAACAAGGTAAATGGAACTGGCAAAATGGCAGTTGGAGAGTGAGTGGATGGGATGAGGCCCAGTGGTATTTGCAGAGCCTTATGCAGAAGTAACTTCTTTAGTACTGATGGTAGATAGACCTTCCAAGTATTCATAGACCTCACCAAGATCCTGAATGCTTCCATATATATATTTCTGTAATTAAGAGAAAAGTTTTGTTTATGTGTAAGACAGGCTTGTCTGTAATCACTGCTTGAGTACTTGTCAGATGTACATAGATCTGTTGAAGTCAGGATATCTCAGTCTGCTGTGCTTTCTTCCAAGGGATACAGACTGTGAAATATTGGTTATCACCAAAAACAAATGTGTGTATTTTAATAGCTGAATTAAACAGTGTTTTTATTTTACATTTATATCATACTTGCGTAGTGTTTTTTATTGTGTATCCAAAATATGTCAGTGTATCATTTCATAGGTAATAGTATATTTTATATTTTTATTACACAGAACTGTTTCTCCCCTGTCATTTGTATTTGGACCCAGCGAAGACATTTCACAAGATCTGTGTGTTACGGAAAAGTTATTATACACTTTCAGGGTAAGAGCTTTCCTTTCCTATTTATTTGCAGCTACATCTATCAGATCTAGGCCCCTATTCAATTGAGCAATTTTTGGTTACTGGAGCCTGTAATGTAGCCTGTAAACTAATTTACTATTCAATTGGCGTCTTTTAGTTACTCGCAAACAGTTTGCGGATAAAAGGCTAAAAATCCCTGTGGTTGTCAAAATCGTAACTGCACCCCACCTAAGCCTTTGATCTTTCAAGCCCGTAAATGTTACAATCGCAAATCGCTATTCAATTGCTACAATTCCTCAAGCCCGCAATAGTTCTCATACCCGTAAATAGCAAATGTAGAAGAAAATCCTATGAGTACCAGAGAGGACCTGCAAGAGGGTTAAACACCTGATCGCAGCACTGTAAATGCAAATAAAAAATCAATACTTCACTGTAAATAACGCCTAAAGCGATGAAAGACATTCAAATTACACAATAGTCACGAGCTCGCAAATCTGCAATAAAAATGATTGTTTTTACGTTTTATTTTCACGTTATATTGATTCCAGGAATCAAGAAGTTAATACATATCAGATCACCCACATAGACTAGAACATTTCCCTAATTCATTTTTATTATTTTGTACATTGCCGGATTGCAAGTCAGATCACTTATCGGACTTCTAATCACTAATTGATTGACCTTTAACCTTCATGTTTTACTGATGTCATAATGACAGTCTAATTTACTATTGGGTAGTTACTGCCTTGCTTAATTGATCATGATTACCCTTGGAAATGCTACATACAATTGCATGGTTTAGGCTTTCAGCCCTTTAATTGCAGGCTTGTTCAATTAAATTGTAACTGTAGCAAATTTCAAGCTTGCGCAGTTTACGTTATTCAGGTTGTAAGTCTGCGGGCTTGAAATTTGCTACAGTTACAGATTGAATAGGGGCCATAGTCATCAATGGAATATTCAGGAACTTGATGAATGTATAATATCATATCAGCTATTGCTAAAACGCAGCCTATGATCTATTGATCATGAAAGCACCATGGCTTGCTGATCATGCAATGCTGTATCATAATAAGCTGTGGAGTACAGAATAAATAATTTAAATAAATCCTATTTTGTAATCTTCATTAAGGTCATTAATGCTGGATCGAGTATGGCTCCTGCTGCGCAGCTTGAGATAATGGTACCGAATACTTTTGCTCCAAGTGACACAAAGCTGTTCAAAGTTCTAGATGTTAAGGTATGTTAAAGGCATTTTTCTGTGTGGATGTGGCCTACTTACTGTTCTGTCATTTGATTATTACTAAACACTAAGGAAAGCAAGTTGTGTTTCTCTTAAAGTATAAATATATTTAAGTCCTAAAGAACACATTGAAAGAAATATGTGTGTACAATTCCAAGATTCGCACTGGTTGAAAAGCTGTTGCATCTAAAACTCATTATTAATATTTATATAAACCAAACTAATTTGCTATTCAATTGGCGTCTTTTAGCTACCACCAAACTAAATGCGGGTTACAGGTTGAAAATCCCTGGGGTTGTTAAAATCATAACTCCGCTCTCAGCTAAGCCTTTGATCTTTCAAGCCCGTAAATGTTACAACCGCAAATCGCTATTCAATTACTATTATTTCTCAAGCCCGCAAATGTTTTCACACCTGTAAATGTTAAAAACTATTCTATTTCAAAATAATAAAAATATGTAAGCAATAAACAAATATACATTTAGTTTCCCTTGTTCATTTTTCGAAGTTAAATATACTTCTTCTATATTACACTTCTGACCCTATTTTAAAACATGTAAAAAATAGTAGCATATATCCGCCAAATAATTCTCCAGAATTGTTTTATACTAGCTTGATTTGCCTATCACAAAAGTTATTTAATATATTTAGCCCTATCGCTCTATTTCATCTGGTAATGTCTTAATCTAGTGATTTTATAGGTTACAAAGTAATTGAAATCAAATTCTACATTTTCAGACATTGTTTGTCTATTATAAATTAATTCCCCATCTTTTTTGTAAAACCTTTTGATTTGGGTCTTGTCTCTAATTTGGTGTAATATGTTCTAGAGCCATAACCTTTAAGGTTTTTGAATCATTCTTTTGAATATGTTCCTCAGACATGTTTCATAGAAATTTAAATCAAAAAGTTGTTTGTAGAAGATTTAACTAGAAAAATTGGGTACGCCATTTTTTCATTGTGTAAACTGTATAGCATGTAGAGCTTGTACCGCTACATTTTATAATTATAGGTACGTTGTTAGTGCTATTTCCAAGTATGAAATATAATTAATAGTAATATTACCTGGGAAGCTAAAAATGTTGTATATTTACTGAAACCCAGTGTTCATATAAGTACATTGTGTACACTGCGAAAAAAAATGAAGCGACTTGATGAACATATCAAGAATATTAAAGGGAAATGGTCACCCCAACAAGAAGTTGGTTTCTTCTTTAAAAAAAAAACATTAAAAACTGTCTTTACAACTTACAAGGCATTTTTCTCAACAATAAATAATTCTGATATATTTTACCTGGAGGCAAATATAAGTGTGTTAAAATAAATATTTTCTCTATAACTGATTTTATACTCATCTCTTACAATTGCTAATCAGTTGCCTCCACACCACAATAGTCTTTTAATGCTGTGTTATTATCATCAGTTATAATGTAACCATACAGAGCCCTCATCTAAGGCTGTTCCTTCCCCACAAAGCCAATTCATTTTTTTCAGTTGTTTCAAATTGCATTAAACTGTGCATAACTAGTGTTTTGTGTTTAATTTTGTGCCTGCAAACAAGGACAAGGAAGGTAAGAATATCTAAACGATTGTGATTCTAATATTATTATTTTATTTACTGAATCATTTCCTCTTACTAAATTAGGTGTTTAATACGGACATTTGATAAACGAGAGAAAACACACTTTGCCGTGATATCATGCACATAGTAGCAGGTCTAAAAGGAATAATATTGTTGATACGAAAGAACATATTGTTCCATATAAACCATTGCTTTGTGATTACTTGCAGAGCACCCTTGGAAAATGTTATTTTAAGAACTATACATGGGATTGCGAATCATCAAAGAATACTAGATCAAAACTTGGAGATCTGTTTGCGTTCTTTGCAATGTCTGACAAAAGATTTTTAGTAAGTATTAATACACTATTCCTCTATTAGCTTATTTATAGCTCATAATAAATGTCCTTAGAGTTGCAGAAGGAAACATTTTAAATTATAAAGCAGAAATGTAAATGTATGTTTGTAGGAGCTAGTTGTGCTTTACATGTTTAACATTGCAGACATTTTGGACTTTTGAATCAGTATCCTGATCAGAACATGGGGCTTCGAAGGACTAGATCACATACAATATCTATAAGATTAATGTATTTACTTGCTAAGTTAACAGGTGTATTTACAGAATTTTCACAGTATAACTTCACGGTTCAGAAACTCTGTATCAGGGCTTAGCAATCACTTTTGGTTACAGCTCATAGCTTCCATCAACATTTAATCCTATAAAGAATGTCCACAGACTCTTATGACATATTGAACATGTGTGAATTTGTGCACTGGGCCATTAATAATAATAATAATAATAATAATAATAATAATGAAAGGGTCATTGCACCTGTTAGAAACTGTTGGTGGTAATGTGAAGCCAGTGGCCACTAAGTTATTCAGTTAATGGTTTCCATATAACCCAGCAAGACATTTTAAGGGTTGTTTGGGCACTGAATCTAATCTTCATATTCGTCGGAGTTACTCAGTAACTGAATTAGTGAATACAAATATTATTTATAGAGATGTATAATAGCCTCATCCCTCTCAGTCCATATATTTGTTTAATAAACATTATGCCACAAGGCTTTAAATCCACTGATTGAATACCGATTTCCACAAGTAGCCTATTACTTAAACTACATATAGAAGCACAGTGAAAACATTATATCCTGCTTCACAATTAAAAACAAAACAAATGAAATGGGAACTTCAGAAAAGTGTGAATTTATGGTATTTTAGAAGGTCAGTAGTTACAATTTGTGAACATAAATGGTCTGATGACACCTGACTCTGCTTGATCCATAATTCTGCATTTCCTTTTTGAAAATTTCTGTTTTAAATCTTGGTTCTTACTTGATACTATATGGTATCTTATTATTTGGAAATAAAATAATGGAAAATAATTTATTCCACCTTTATTTCTTTATCTCTTTCCCTTTGTTTTACTCCCAGTTGAATAATCGATAAAGGATATATTAGTTTACCTTTTTATATTTATTCAGTATATATATATATATACAGAGGTCTAAATTATATATTATAACATTCTGTAAACTGCCTAATTTGCCATTTGTCCACTGACACTTGAATTTTTTTACCAAATCAGCTCAGCACTCTAAGAGCAAATTCAAGAACAGATCAAACTGCAGTTCTAAACCGTGGCAGATACATTGATGTTCTCTATTTTGCAGAAGTTCACAACATATGATATAGAGAAACCTTGTAATAACAAATAAACATAATAAAACCTTTATACATATATTTGTGCTCCTAGAGGTGCACTTTCATACTAGAGCAAATTGTATTTAGCAGAAACTTCCCTTTTAAAAATGGAGCATTACAAGACACAACCAAAATTTTCTGGACTTTTACATTGATACTTAAACTTATGTTTAGTTTAGGTTTAGGTGCATATTGCCTTATAATAATCTCTGCTAAAATATAATGCTAAAATGAAGTTAAAATGATCTGTTACTTTTTAGTACTGCACAAAAAATGACCCAAGCTGTTTACAAATTCTGTGCTCATTTGGAGACATGGAGAGCGAAACGGAGGCAACTGTTGATGTGTGGCTCGAAATAAACCATTCTCATCTAGAAATGGTAAGCAGAAGGGGAATTTGCTAGAATTTAAATCAAAATTGATTATAATGTGTAATGTTAGTATTGCAGTTTTAAAATATGTGTATATACTGTATATACTCGAGTATAAGCCGACCCGAGTATAAGCAGAGGCACCCATTTTACCACAAAATACTGGGTAAAATGAGTGACTTGAGTTTAAGCCGAGGGTGGGAAATGTGCTGCCCCCTGTGTCCCTCTTGTGCTCTCTGTGTCCCCCTCTCTCTCCGTGTCTCTTCTCCCCTCTCCCTTCCCTGTGTCTCTTCTCCCCTCTCCCTACCCTGTGTCTCTTCTCCCCTCTCCCTTCCCTGTGTCTCTTCCAACCTCTCCCTTCCCTGTGTCTCTTCCCCCCTCCCTTATCACCCTCCTCAACCCCACTCCTCAACCTCCCTCCTCATCCTCAACCTCCCTCCTCACCCTCAACCCCCTCCTCAACCTCCCTCCTCCTCCTCAACCCCCCACCCTCAATCCTCTCTCCTCAACCCCCCATCCTCAATCCCCCTCCTCAACCCCCCATCCTCAATCCCCCTCCTCAACCCCCCATCCTCATCCTCTCTCCTCAACCCCTCATGCTCATCCATATAGTTTTCTTGGCAGAGATACTAGAGTTGCTTGCCAGTTCCTTCTCCAGTGGTCAGTTATTTGTTTGACCTCTCTGTTATGACCTGCCCATCTCGGGTGACCCTACATGGTATGTGTGTGTATGTGTGTATATATATATATATATATATATATATATATATATATATATATATATATATATATATATATACAGTCAGGTCCATAAATATTGGGACATCAACATAATTCTAATCTTTTTGGCTCTATACACCACCACAATGGATTTGAAATGAAACGAACAAGATGTGCTTTAACTGCAGACTTTCAGCTTTAATTTGAGGGTATTTACATCCAAATCAGGTGAACGGTGTAGGAATTACAACAGTTTGTATATGTGCCTCCCACTTTTTAAGGGACCAAAAGTAATGGGACAGATTAACAGTCATAAAACAAACTTTCACTTTTTAATACTTGGTTGCAAATCCTATGCAGTCAATTACAGCCTGAAGTCTGGAACGCATAGACATCACCAGACGCTAAGTTTCATCCCTGGTGATGCTCTGCCAGACCTCTATTGCAACTGTCTTCAGTTCCTGCTTGTTCTTGGGGCATTTTCCCTTCAGTTTTGTCTTCAGCAAGTGAAATGCATGCTCAATCGGATTCAGATCAAGTGATTGACTTGGCCATTGCATAACATTCCACTTTTTTCCCTTAAAAAACTCTTTGGTTGCTTTTGCAGTATGCTTCGGGTCATTGTCCATCTGCTCTGTGAAGCGCCGTCCAATGAGTTCTGAAGCATTTGGCTGAATATGAGCAGATAATATTGCCCAAAACACTTCAGAATTCATCCTGCTGCTTTTGTCAGCAGTCACATCATCAATAAATACAAGTGAACCAGTTCCATTGGCAGCCATACATGCCCACGCCATGACACTACCACCACCATGCTTCACTGATGAGGTGGTATGCTTTGGATCATGAGCAGTTCCTTTCCGTCTCCATACTCTTCTCTTCCCATCACTCTGGTACAAGTTGATCTTAGTCTCATCTGTCCATAGGATGTTGTTCCAGAACTGTGAAGGCTTTTTTAGGTGTTTGGAAAACTCTAATCTGGCCTTCCTGTTTTTGAGGATCACCAATGGTTTACATCTTGTGGTGAACCATCTGTATTTACTCTGGTGAAGTCTTCTCTTGATTGTTGACTTTGACACACATAAACCTACCTCCTGGAGAGTGTTCTTGATCTGGCCAACTGTTGTGAAGGGTGTTTTCTTCACCAGGTAAATAATTCTTCGGTCATCCACCACAGTTGTTTTCCGTGGTCTTCCCGGTCTTTTGGTGTTGCTGAGCTCACCGGTACGTTCTTTCTTTTTAAGTATGTTCCAAACAGTTGATTTGGCCACACCTAATGTTTTTGCTATCTCTCTGATGGGTTTGTTTTGTTTTTTCAGCCTAATGATGGCTTGCTTCACTGATAGTGACAGCTCTTTGGATCTCATATTGAGAGTTAACAGCAACAAATGCAAATAGCACACTTGAAATGAACACTGGAGCTTGTATCTGCTCTTTGTAAATGGGATAATGAGGGAATAACACACACCTGGCCATGGAACAGCTGAGCAGCCAATTGTCCCATTACTTTTGGTCCCTTAAAAAGTGGGAGGCACATATACAAGCTGTTGTAATTCCTACACCGTTCACCTGATTTGGATGTAAATACCCTCAAATTAAAGCTGAAAGTCTGCAGTTAAAGCACATCTTGTTAGTTTTTCATTTCAAATCCATTGTGGTGCTGTATAGAGCCAACAAGTTTAGAATTGTGTCGATGTGCCAATATTTATGGACCTGACTGTATATATATATATATATATATATATATATATATATATATATATATATATATATATATATATATACAGTAGACTCTCACACATTGGCTCATAAGCACAGACTGGGCACATTGGAACATTAGCTGGGCACAAGGGTTTGTTTCTGGCATGTATAAAACAATAGGGACCCATCACTTCCCAGTAGTCTCCCACTCACCTCTTGTCCCTTTGGCTGCTGAATTCATGTTGAATATCTTGTGTGATCTCGTGAGACATGGTTTTCAGGGGAATGCTGCAGTTAAAGGCACAAGAGGCTAGGGGGAGACTACTGGGGAGTGAGATGCTGATGAAAATGTGTGTTTATGTTGGGGAGGTAGGTATACACATTTTAACATACTAGTTTTTTATCCATTAACAAGACTAGTCCGCCATTCACCCTAATTATTATAGTCCTTTTACACTGTTATGATTTAAATTTGAATAGGAAAATTGCTGTAATTAGCTTTTTTTCACACCTTTTCAATAATTTACATTTTTGTCTCCGTCGTATATATATATCTATATATATATATATATATATATATATATATATATATATAGATATATATATATATATATATATATATATATATATATATATATATACGTATTTAAAGGGTGACTGTAGATTAGAAAAAACTTCACATGTAAGTAAAAACAGCAGCTGGGGATGCCTAGGCATAAAAGCATTTTCAATGCAAATCTTAATTTTCATAGGATACGAAAAATGCAGTGATGGTAATATTTCCTTTTCAAGGCATGAATGTGTGATTACAGGCAGGGCAAGTAGGTCTTGCAAGTATACTTGCAAGCTGCCTTTACTATAGATTGTAAGCCTGTGAGTTTTCAATCTTGTATGGTGGGGAATACACTTTGGACTCTGGATTCTAAGCTCAAAGACAGGGACCTGCATCCTTTGCAATATCTTAGTATTGCTATTGTATTTTGTCTTGAACTTATCCCATGTATAGCGCCATGGAATATGTTGGCATGTTACAAATAAACGATAATATATATATATTTCCTAAAATATGCTTTTATCCCCATTCCTTATATACAGTGGATATAAAAAGTCTACACACCCCTCTTAAAATGTCAGGTTTCTGTGCTGTAAAAAAATGAGACAAAGATAAATCATTCCTCTCCAAGCTCTTTCTTCCCTATGCCCTTTCATACTTCCCAATGCTCATTCTTCCTTATGCTAACTTTTTACTATGCTTATCAATTCTTCCATATTCTCATTCCTCCCTAGGCTCATTCTTCCCTATGCTCATTCATTCTTCCCTATGCTCATCCATTCTTCCCTATGCTCATCCATTCCTTCTCCAGGTTCATTCTTCCCTATGCTCATCCATTCTTCCCTAGGATCATTCTTCCCTATGCTCATCCATTCTTCCCTAGGATCATTCTTCCCTATGCTCATCCATTCTTCCCTAGGCTCATTGTTCCCTATACCCAATTCTTCCTTATGCTCATCCATTCTTCCCTAGGATCATCCTTCCCTAGGCTCATCCATTCTTCCCTAGGCTCATCCATTCTTCCCTAGGATAATTCTTCCCTATGCTCATCCATTCTTCCCCTAGGATCATTCTTCCCTATGCTCATCCATTCTTCCCTAGGCTCATCCATTCTTCCCTATGTCGATTCTTCCCTAGGCTCATCCATTCTTCCTTATGCTCATTTTTCCCCTATGCATATCAGTTCTTCCCTATGCTCATCCATTCTTCCCTATGCTCATCAATTCTTCCCTATACCCATTCTTCCTTAGGCTCATTCTTCCCTATACCCATTCTTCTCTATGCTCATCCATTCTTCCCTAGCCTCATTCTTCCCTATACCCATTCTTCCTTATGCTCATTCTTCCCTATACTCATCCATTATTCCCTAGGCTCTTTCTCCCATATGCTCATCAATTCTTCCCTATGCTCATTCTCCCATATGCTCATCCATTCTTCCCTATGTCGATTCTTCCCTATTCTCATCCATTCTCCTCTAGGCTGATTCTTCCCTATGCTCATCCATTCTTGCCTAGGCTCATTCTTCCCTATGCTCACTTTTCCCTATGCTCATCCATTCTTCCCTAGGCTCATTCTTCCCTATGCTCATTCTCCCCTACGCTCATCCATTCTTCCCTAGGTTCATTCTTCTCTATGCTCATCCATTCTTCCCTATGCTGATTCTTCCCAAAGCTCATTCTTCCTTATGCTCATCCATTCTCCATAGGCTCATTCTTCCCTATGCTCATCCATTCTCCATAGGCTAATTCTTCCCTATGCTCATTCTTTCTTCCCAATTCTTATTCTTTCTTCCCTATGCTCATTCATTCTTCCCTATACCCATTCTTCCCTATGCTCATCCATTCTTCCCTAGGCTCATTCTTCCCTACCTATTCTCATTCTTTCTTCCCTATGCTCATTCATTCTTCCCTATACCCATTCTTCCCTAGGCTCATTCTTCCCTATACACATTCTTCCTGTGCTCATTTTATGATGTGAGTTTTATTCTTCCTTCTGCAAAACAAGCAAACATATACCCCCCTTCCTCTATTTAAACACACAAAGACAAGAAAACTTACATTTTAATAAATCAAGTCATTCATGGTCAAATAATGAGTGGTGAGATAGCAGCAGAGATTGAACCCAAGACCTTATTGCCACCATAAAGCATTGGGAGATATTTATTTCCTGCATATCCCTAGTAGACTGACTTACTCTATTTATGTTAAGCATTTTGAAAACCTAGATTTTATAAAGGACTATTGTTAATCATGTAAAAAAAATGTATTATGCTGTAGTGGGCAGACAATGTTTATGCTACTGTGGCGAAAAAATGAAAATAGCCGCTTTTGAAGAACTACACCGGAAAATAAGCAACATGTTTTTAGAATTAAAAAAACTATTAATATAGCCTCTAAATTATTACTTTTATATGGAAGTATGCTGATATGGCATCTGCCATTTTAATTTCCAGGGATCTAGTTCCTGATGTGGGAGATTTTGAATACATAGGTTTGTATCCACACAGTGGGACGGTGGCACATACAACTGCCAGTTCTCTTACTAGTTAACAAGGACACATTCTGTTGATATAGAAGCTGCAAGAAGCAGGCTTAGGAAATAAAATTAAAGCTCACAGGAGTAAAAATGTTAAAGATTTTGTCATTTCGCACAATATCAAATTGTGTTAATCAAAAGACCATATACAAACATTTTTACTGCAATGGTCTTTTAACTTGGGAGGGAACCTTGGACACAGAGAAGGTTTTGGTTTCTTTTAATGAAAACAGCAGCAACTTAGAGCAACACTATTTAATATATACATATAACTTCTTTAAGTTCCCAACAGGATACAAACCAATCAAAACAAACCCACCCCACTGCAGCATAGGTCCATAGAGTAATTGATTGTTAATACAGTATTTATATACTGTATTTATTATTTTACATTCTAAAATAATTAGCAATAAAAAGAGCTTACTGTACATGTCAGCCACTTTTGTGCTATGTGCATTAGAAGATGCAGTATGGAGATTCATAGCTTACTACTCTACTCTACAGTGGCTCAACTACCTAGAGGTGAGCAGAGAAAAAAAAAAAAAAAAAGAATAGTAATAAATGATAACTCTGACTTTCATTATGGTAGATACAACTTATAATTTTAAAGGGCCATGACTCGTTTTGTCAATACTGTGTTCTCATTTACATATAATTACCAAGCACAACCTTGCCTGATATGAACAGTTCATTTTATACAGTACTGTTTCTTGCTATTGTCGACTGAACATCTGTTTGTTTGTATTTCAGGAGGAATGCTCATTACTTCAGTTCTTTACAACAGCTACGGCGCATACTACAAATACCAAAGTAATTGACCTTAATGAAGACCAACAAACATATGTAAGAGCAAAAATCAAGTGTGTCTTTATGTTTGATGATTATTAATAAATATGCACTGAACATCATTGCTGGGAGGAACTGCTTATATACATGCAAATATATATATATATATATATATATATATATATATATATATATATATATATATATATTTATGTATGTGTAGATGAACCATTAATGTTGCTATTGACAGTGGCAGAGCTCGTGATGGGAGGGCCCTGGTGCAAAATAATTTGGGGTCCCCTTGCAACTTCTCTATCTGCCTTGTGGGGGGGGGGCAATAATTAAGTCGAAGATTTAAGCAGATGGTCCACTGACCCCTACGGTTATCAGATCACCTCTCTATGAAGTCATTATCTGCTGCTCCGGTACTGGATTTTGGCTCCACTCAGGTCAGAATCTGTGGCTGATGTGGGAGAACTCTTCATGTAAAGTGGAAACAAAATATGATTGAGGTTTTTGCAAAAGTGAAAAAAATCTATTCTAGGAATTTTAGCAAAATAGAAACATTGTATGTTGTTTTTTTCAGCTAAGTAGAAGCATTGTATAGTGGAAATATTCAGTTGCAATGGAAGCTCTTTTTCTACAGTAGTGGAAGCTCTTTATGCAGGGAATTTTCAGCTGCAGTAGAAACATTGGGCCCTATTCTATTGGCCAAATCGTACATTTATACACACTTAAAATCACTCTTAAAATGTCCACATATTCTATTAGCTGCTCGCTATCCGATTACGAGTTCCCCCTGCCAACAATCACTACGGGGCAGCCAAAGATGCAAAACCGGTCTTAGAACTCCATTGGTTTTAGCACTGCTCAAATATTATGAGCTCTAAATTATTAAATTTAGACCCGTATGTCTAGCTCGCAAATTGTCTAACCCACAACTAGAAAAAGTATCAAGCTTCTGTCAAAAATATTATTAGTACTAAATAGGTCTCACAAAGGCTTTTTCAGGCACTTATTAGAGCTGTAACAGCAGTTAAACACACAATACTGTACTTTAAAAGCATGGGACAGCATGAAAACACATTAAAATTAATTTCACAACAGTCTCAAACCCACAAATATGCAATTAAAATATTATTTTCAATTGTTATTTATGTGTAATATCATAAGGGTTTAATACATATCATGAAACCCACATAGACTAAAACAGATGATCTAATACATTTTATAAATTGCTAGATTGTGAGCCTGATCAACAGATATTACTTATTGGCACTAATTAATTTGTAGCCTCTGATTGCAGATTACGCCTCACTTTCATGTTTTACTGACGTCATGATGACGTCATCATTTACTATTGCCATTGTCTACGTAGTAAATTACGGGCTTGCTTAAATATTATCAGATCATCTGATAACACCCACTGAGCTCCTACTTAAAAAGGCAGGGTTTACATGTGGAGGCTGAAAGGAGTCAATAGAATGCATCTAAACATTTGGAGAAAAAAACACCTGCAGCCAAAAGTATGGGTTAGAGAAATTTGCAAGATTCTAATAGAATAGGGCTCATTGTATGGTGGGAGTTTTAATGTGCACTATACATACTGTATATTGAAAATAATGTTAATATTCAGTTAATAGCAGCAACGCTGATTGCAATAGTAATCTTGAATAGATTTATGCACACATTTAATCCTGTACCTCAGTTATATAAAGCACAGGATGCCTTTGAAAAACATCTTTATTGCTTTGCTGGGGTTATATTGTTGCATGTTTTATGTAAACATTTCTTCTAAAGATCAATAAGGTAATATGTATGATTGGAACAGCATATGGTAACCTATTATGCATAAAACATTTTTTCCAGGTCTTGCTTGAAGCAGTACACAACCAGAAGCCAAAGCGTCATGTCACCTACTTACTAATCATTTTCAGTTTAATATTAGGAATTGCTCTATTTTTACTACTGACCTACGTTTTATGGAAGGTAATTATATTTCATTTATATTTACACTTTACTGTATATATTTAATCAATATGATAATAGAACATTCATATATTTTTTTAGCATGTAATAACATTAGATAGTTAGGTCCTGGCCATAGTTTGGGGCACTTAGGGTGGTCTTTGTTGGCTTGGCTTTAGCTTATGGACACCAGATCCTACATTGCTTTTGTCTTATCCCCTTGGTGTTTGAGGGATGAAAAGTCCACCCTCCATGGTATTTAGGCAATCTTTAATATATATATATATATATATATATATATATATATATATATATATATATATAAAACGAATAATAAATTAATAAGCCCATTTGCATGTCTAAAAGGCGGGGACATGCAAATGAGAATACAATGTACCTCACTCTTTTAATCCAAAAATAGCAACTTTATACATTGCTCTCTTAAAGCATATGTCCGCTGTATTAAACAGCTTTTAAGCAAAGCATCGGGTTGGATTTTACACAAACCAAGAATCACTCATATACAGGCCTGTTTCATGCTTTTGGCTATCATCGGTATGAGGTAGATTCTGGTTTGTGCAATAGATTTTGTAGGATTGGGTATTCCACAACAATCATTTAGAGTATGGTGAGCACAAAAGTGAGAAAAGCTCTCCACCGTACAAAGTACAGAAAACGAATAATACATTAATAAGCCCATTTGCATGTCTAAAAGGCGGGGACATGCAAATGAGAATACAATGTACCTCACTCTTTTAATCCAAAAATAGCAACTTTATACATATATATATATATATGTACTCTATTTATTTAACCGGCAACCTGCAAGTATTGACTATTAGGCTAAAAAATAACATACTCTGGGGTTTGCTTTAATTCATGTTTCGACAATTTTTATTTCATTTCTTGTTAACTTATTCCAGTTTTTCTGTATTTTTAATGCAAAATAGTGAGGCACTTTCCTCTATCATCCCTCCTGCATTTGATCTATTCATCATGTTACTGTGAGCATAATGACAACATCCCATTGTTTAACATCTAAACATTAAGCACAAAAAAATTATGTCCTTAAAAACCCATAATTTCTCTGCATACAGAAGCTCTCTCTCAATGTGTTATATATACCCTTGTATAGTGCTACCAGAATATTTACAATATTTGGAGTTTTACAAGTAAACAACAATAATAATAACAAACGCTTTCCATGCTAATAATATGTTGGTTTCAAAGACCATGCTTCCATAGAAGCTCATATTCTAATATTTAAGGGCACCAACCACGCCTAAATAATATTCATGTACATATTTAGTATTCTGCAACTGTATCTACATGAAAGTAATGTATATTGTACTTTAGTAAGTAGGAAAAAATGCAAAAATAGAAAACTGGGCTTGATTCCTTTTTGGAACAACTGGTACAGTTATAGGTGTATGTACTTATACACGGTATACTCATCGGGCCTCATTCTATTACCGGCCGTAAATCGTCCGTAAGGCTGCGATTCCTTGCGGGGGTTCAGTTAACTCGCGATTCTATTATACGGCCCCGCAAGGATCTCCTCTTACGGCCGGCCGCATATCTTGGAACCGGCCGTAAGCTCTGAAATATAAAAACACAAAAATAAATTCAAGCCTGCACTGTACAGCTCTGTAAATGCTAGGGATCATATTGGGGGACATGAGGATTAAAAGGAACCCACTCTCAAGCTTGCACATCAGCCCAAACCCGAGTTCAAATTAACTGTTTATTTTCCGGCTGCGGCGTGGGTGTGTCTGAGGTGCTCCAAGCCCTATGGACTTTTTACATGGATATTTTACGTATATTAAAAAAATATATATTTTACGGATTTGAGTATAGGGTAATTATGTGTTATTTTTTCTAAAACCGAATATCACTTTATAGACTCCGCAAAGTGCAGGATGGCTTTATTTGAGCTATTTTATGTGCTTAATTGGTGCTAGCGGGACCTCTTTCCTGCAAGTAAGCTGCGGCTCGCTTTTAGCCTTGCAGAGAGGGTTCCCGGAGCAATTGAATTGCAAATAGGAATTTCTTACGGCCGATTTCCTTGCGGCCGTTTAAGATCAAAGGATTTCCTCCGGCGCGAGCGGCCGCAAGAGATAACAAGGCGCCGGCCGCAAGCCTGCCGGAATCCCCGGCCGGAGGGGAATAGAATAGCAGAATAGCTTGCGGCCGGTCCTTGCGGCCCCGCAACGGCTGCGGCCGCTAATAGAATGAGGCCCATAGTCATTACCTTTACCAGTTATCCCAATATTATTCTTTTTTATTGGTCAAACTCTATTTAAGTTTTTTCAGCCTTTTTTTTTCATTTTTCCTACTTACTAAAGTGTTACTTTATACAAATGGGTGTTAGGCACCAGGAAACCTCTAAAGTTATATATAAATAACATAATGTATATTGTAGTTGGATTTCCTTTGCAAATCTCTGATATAGGTCTTTATTTTGTTTCTTTTTTGTCAATTTCTCCCTTCTACAATTTCAACTTTATAGTTAAAGGTATATATAAGTTTCCTGGGTTTCAAATGTTTGGTAAGAAACAGGCAAAGATTATCTAAAAAAAATATGTGTTATATAGATAGGTTCAGTGTACTTACAGAGTTATTGACAGGAAAGTAAATTCCAGTTTGCACACCCACAAGAAGCTTACATAACTAAGTACACACAGGAAAGCAGCCAGGTGGAGTTTGACCTTTCAAAGGAAATACTTGTTGCAGGATGGATTCACATGGTTGGATAAGGTCTGAGCTCACATCTGAATCAGATCACAAGGATATAGAGAGAAAGATACTACATGTCCCAGGATGCTTGGCAACACAGGAACCCCAGAGTGTGATACAAATGTGTCAGCTAACCTCTGCGTTCTCCTGATTGGTCAATATGAATTATGAATTTTATGCTAATCTTAACAGGGATTTTCAGGGGTGTCAACTAACAAAAGCCTCAGCTTGCAAACTGAAAAGATTTAGCAAGCATCAGAGTGCGTTTGTAAACGTTTTTTTGGGATTTTTTGAATGCTAAAAAATGTTTGCATGCACTATTGATTCTCCTCTATCAGATAGATATATTCATAATCCAGGAAACTTAGATATGCTTTAAATACAGTAGACCACATAAACTAATTATTCTTCATTTATAATCTAATTAGGTATGTGAAAGTTTTAAGACGTACAGTCAGGTCCATAAATATTGGGACATCGACACAATTCTAAACTTTTTGGCTCTATACACCACCACAATGGATTTGAAATGAAACTAACAAGATGTGCTTTAACTGCAGACTTTCAGCTTTAATTTGAGGGTATTTACATCCAAATCAGGTGAACGGTGTAGGAATTACAACAGTTTGTATATGTGCCTCCCACTTTTTAAGGGACCAAAAGTAATGGGACAATTGGCTGCTCAGCTGTTCCATGGCCAGGTGTGTGTTATTCCCTCATTATCCCATTTACAAAGAGCAGATACAAGCTCCAGTGTTCATTTCAAGTGTGCTATTTGCATTTGTTGCTGTTAACTCTCAATATGAGATCCAAAGAGCTGTCACTATCAGTGAAGCAAGCCATCATTAGGCTGAAAAAACAAAACAAACCCATCAGAGAGATAGCAAAACATTAGGTGTGGCAAAATCAACTATTTGGAACATACTTAAAAAGAAAGAACGCACCGGTGAGCTCAGCAACACCAAAAGACCCGGAAGACCACCGAAAACAACTGTGGTGGATGACAGAAGAATTATTTCCCTGGTGAAGAAAACACCCTTCACAACAGTTGGCCAGATCAAGAACACTCTGCAGGAGGTAGGTGTATGTGTGTCAAAGTCAACAATCAAAAGAAGACTTCACCAGAGTAAATACAGAGGGTTCACCACAAGATGTAAACCATTGGTGAGCCTCAAAAACAGGAAGGCCAGATTAGAGTTTTCCAAACAACACCTAAAAAAGCCTTCACAGTTCTGGAACAACATCCTATGGACAGATGAGACTAAGATCAACTTGTACCAGAGTGATGGGAAGAGAAGAGTATGGAGACGGAAAGGAACTGCTCATGATCCAAAGCATACCACCTCATTAGTGAAGCATGGTGGTGGTAGTGTCATGGCGTGGGCATGTATGGCTGCCAATGGAACTGGCTCTCTTGTATTTATTGATGATGTGACTGCTGACAAAAGCAGCAGGATGAATTCTGAAGTGTTTCGGGCAATATTATCTGCTCATATTCAGCCAAATGCTTCAGAACTCATTGGACAGTGCTTCACAGTGCAGATGGACAATGACCTGAAGCATACTGCAAAAGCAACCAAAGATTTTTTTAAGGGAAAGAAGTGGAATGTTATGCAATGGCCAAGTCAATCACCTGATCTGAATCCGATTGAGCATGCATTTCACTTGCTGAAGACAAAACTGAAGGGAAAATGCCCCAAGAACAAGCAGGAACTGAAGACAGTTGCAATAGAGGTCTGGCAGAGCATCACCAGGGATGAAACCCAGTGTCTGGTGATGTCTATGCGTTCCAGACTTCAGGCTGTAATTGACTGCAAAGGATTTGCAACCAAGTATTAAAAAGTGAAAGTTTGTTTTATGACTGTTAATCTGTCCCATTACTTTTGGTCCCTTAAAAAGTGGGAGGCACATATACAAACTGTTGTAATTCCTACACCGTTCACCTGATTTGGATGTATATATATTTTTCTTCAAACTATTGCTATCGGTCCCAATATGACGATAAATTGGCTCATTTATTTTGTGATGTTTTATACTGTCTGTTCTGGCTGTCCAAGACTGCAAGAACATTCTAAGGCTAGCTATGCTGTTTGCCACACAATGCGAGGCTCTGCCCCCTCTAAACACCTTCGGCGCTCATTGCGAGCCTCTCCCCCGTCTACTTTATGGGCCTCGCAATGAGCGCCTTTATTGCAGGCCTCCGTAACCTGCCACTTTTATGCTTTGCTATGAGAACCTTCGAGCGCTCAGCGCAAGCCTCTGTCCCCGTCTACTTTACGGGGATTGCCGCTCATTGCAGGCGTTCAACCCGCAAGTTTCGTGCTGTGCAATGATTACCTTCAGCGCTCATTGCCAGTCTCTCCCCCCATGTAGTCCCGCGTGCCTGGCGTTGCTCAGCTAAGTGTTACTGGCTTCGGCCTCATTTTTTATCCTGTTTGAGAAAATTTTAGTTTTGTCGCCCACCATTTTTTTCCTTGCTTAGCCGTTTTTATATCTCCAAAAAACAGCAATTATGGCTCAAAATAGCTTGCAACCTCACTCACAGGCTCATTGGCTGTCCCCCGAGTTGTGTGTGAGGTTTTTAATCTTTTTTTTTTTGCGGTCTTTTGAGTTACTTGCTTGATCAAATATCGTCCGGGCTTCGCCTAAGTGTTACTGGCTTCGGCTATGGGCATCTTCAATCTCTGTCCATCCTCCATCGGTGGAGCGTAATTGGGCAAATTACATCTCTGACTGGACCCTGAAAAGGTACTATTGCAAGAGCTGCAATAAGCGCAGTCGGAGTTCATTGCAGCAAAGTGTTGTGAGCCTTGAGGCCGTCTTCAATATCTAATCCCGCGGGCCTCGCCATTTTGCGCTTGCGGCGCTCATCTCGAGGCTTTCAATGAGTGCCTTTGGCGCTCATAGCAGCCTAAGTCCCGCGTCCTCGGGATGAACTCCTGCGGTGCTCATCTCGAGCCCTACAATTAGCTCCTTCGGCGATCATTGCAGTCTAAGTCATGCAAGCCTCACGAGGCCTGCAGTTGCTTCGCAAGGACCGCAATTTTTAACACTGCGTGACAAACATTCGTGAGATTGCATTAAGTGCTTGTAAAAACTGTTATGTTTAATGTCTTTTTAAAGCAATAAAGTGTGGCCAAAAATATTTGATCCATAATTCAAGTATAAGATATAATGATTTTGCTTCAAGAATAATTTATATTTTTATAATTGCTAAAGCTCATTCACCATATGGTTTGTCAGACTGATAACTATCTCCATAGTAAATAATCTGAAACAAGTAGAATTACATCTTTGACTGCCCCATGGTAATGATCGCTATGTCTTTGGTAATGCTTACCCATAAGGTTATCTTGGCAAAGATACTGGAGTGGGTTTCCAGTTCCATCTCCAGTGGACTGAAATTTGTTTGACGTCTCTTCTATGACCTGCCCATTTTGGGTGACCCTATATGGTATAGCTCACTGTTTTTTTTGAAGTACAGAAGCCCCTTCACCATGGCAAGGTAGCGATCCAGAAGAGGTTTTTCATTGATAAATACCCCAAATGTTATACTTTTTCTGGTACAAATTAAATATGGCCCTAATCGGTTTATGCTAGAAATATTCCAGTAACATAGGTAACTCTTTGGTTCATTTGATAAGAGTCCACATCTTTCTACCTTATAAACTATTGATTGAGAAAATTTAACTGTTTTCCAAAACAATGAAAATATAAACTGAACAATTTTTGTTTTCTTGACTTTGTCCAACGCCCCCATTTAATTGTTTTTGTTCTTGTGTATTGCAGATTGGTTTCTTCAAGAGAAAATACAAGCCCATAGACTCTGAGACAAGTAGAAGAGAAAGTTGGAACTACGTCAATAAAGGCGAAAAAGAGGAAAATTAAGAATAAAATATATAATCTTCGATGTAAGAATTGGAAATATTTGTAAATTACATAAATTATGGAAAAATATCAACAAAAAGAGAGCATTATATGAGAGAGTACTGTTCATTTAAAATGCTATTTATCTGGTCCTGCTAAGATGAAGAACTATCACTGCCTTCTGTGGATGATACTTTATTTTATACAATGAAAAGGCACTGTTACCTCTAAAAGATTATATGGAAACAAGGATCTCAGGAATTATAGGATTAATAATAATCACAGAACTGATAGTTTACCCACGTATGAGTGGTATTCACAAGTAATTTGCCGTAGTAGTTCCTCAATGAGTGACAATGAAGCCAAAGACTTGTCCTGGAGATATCACCAAAGGCAAAACAAGTGTTGATCCAATGAGTTGGGCTTCAAGATGAACAGTTTGATGATATTTTCACCAAAACAAACATAATTTCATTATTTTCCCCCCTTCGCTTACAGCAAGAAACATACTGAGTAATCAACACATATCACCTCCTGCTTTATTTAATTTTTTAGCATTTAAACAAACAGAAGAATGAAAACCAAAAAAGATGGTCAGTGTTGAAGTTTACATTGTTTTGTTTTACAACACTAATATGTCTATGAAGCCTCTGTACTTGTAGAGTGGCCTTTTGAATGTATTCATGAAAATTATTCTTACAGGATTGTGAAAGATGTTATAAACAATGGATTATTCCTTTTGAATGATAATTCATTTTTCACTTATTATGCTCAAGCAAATAAGGGTCTACAACAAAATAATAATAAGCATGTGTTGTATACAGCTTGATATGTTGACTCAGATATACTATACATCACTTTTGGTTTGGGACTCTATTCATCATTATCAATAGGAACCAAACTTCACTTTGAACTGAAGAATCGGAGTATGGCTGATGGGCCAATGCCTAGGATTGTCTATGTGGATTCAGTATCATTTAAAAGACCATATATAGCATTTTCTCTTTTTAAAATAAACTTAACAGTAATTTTTGGAAATTTAGACATAAATACCATCATAGATTTGTTAAGTAGTACATGCAAGATGTTCTACTAGAAGCTGCCATTGTTCGTTCTGTTTATCTTCTTCTACAAGTAGACCTTGATGCAGAGGACTACTTCTGTTGAAATATGTTATTCCTTAGTACCAGTAATTTCGATAGAACTTATACAAATAAAACAAACCTCATTGATCCATAATCTTTCTCTCCTTGGAAAGCAGCCAATCAAGTAAACATTATTACTTACAGCAGGTAAATAGACAATACAAGATATTAATTTTCCCTAGTCCGCAATAACACAGGGGGGTTGAAGGGGGGACTTAGTTGTGTCAGATCAGTTTCAAAATAAAGGCAAGAAGATTTTGATCTGTTCAAGATGTCAGTCATTTGTTAAGATGGACTTTTAAGTCATTTTCGGAGTTTTCCTTGTCCTTTTATGATCTAGATCCAGAATGCATCAACATGTTGATCGTATTTATGATGGTTACTTATATTCTGTAAAATGCATTATTTAAATCCATTTGAAGCATCTTAAAGGACATAGCAGTAACTGTCATTAATGCACATATTTATAAAGCCATATTTCACGCGCCATAATTACAACACAAACTGAACATAAAACTAACAGGAGCACAAGTTTAGGACATAGACCACAACAGGTATAAAGTGTATGGGATCCGACAAATACATGATACTGGTGTTAAAATATCTTGTACATTAATATTTTTTTTCTACGTGTTGTATTAAATATTTGCCACAATATATTCAAAGAAACAATTTCAAATTATATATAACTTAGATGTGTGTTAATGTATGCTTGATTCAACTGCTATAAGTAAAAAGATATTTTTTTCTGAAGTAATTAAATTGTGGCACCATCAAGAATAAATAATAGACAAAATAGCAAACTCAAAGAAACATAGAAACATAATAGAAAAAGGTGCTGTTTAAACAGAAATAAAACAAGTGTTAGGTAGGGTTATCCTAAAATCCTGGTGGAGCTGGCAACCAGGGCTCTAAAACAGTGGTTCCCAGTTCTGGTCCTGAAGACACATCGACAGGCTAGCAATGGAGGACATCCCTACTGGAATACATATATGCTAATAGTGGATCAGTAATTTTGATGTGTTGATAGAGCAAGGATTTCCTCAAATCTTAGTTTGTTTTGTTGCCTTGAAGACATAGTTGTGAACCATTGTTCTAGACATTTTGAGGAATCTAGAAAATGCCTTTAAGAATAGAACTGTGCATTGTCCAAAATATGATTGGGTTAATATATTTACATGTGTGTATTAAGGGTTGAATTAACATGTCATCATCATTAATGTGGCACGTAAGTAAGACATATAGTATAAAAATATAGGAAGGATTTAAGGAAATTACCAAATGCTTGGGAAAAAAATACAATTATTCTGATTTATATAGCTTGAATTAATTGCACACCTCTACATCCTTTATCCTAAAGAGTTAGTAAATATTCTATTCAATTGGTGCTAACTATATTTGAATTTTTCTTAAAAAAACATTCTTTAAGTTTACATTCTGAAAGTGTTTTATGGTCATGAGAATTAAGAAAATTTGCAATTTTTTAAGCAGACGCACGCAATAAAAACAATATATGTCAAGAACATGCAACACAAAAATACACGTACATATTTCAGCCTGGGTTTCTAAATATTTAAAAAAGCTGATCTGTTTAATTTCATTGTGAAGACATTTTTAATAGAAATTGTGTTACATCTAATTCCTCACCTGGGAGGATCTTGTTTTGCAAAAAGGCCACCAGTGGTATGATAGGAGCCTGCCATAAAGCGAGTCAGTTTTGCTGAGAATTAGTCAGCCAAGCTAATTTTGCCCCAGAGCTCCATCTGAAGATGGAAAAAGATATGGGGCCTCATTCTATTATCGGCCGTAAATCGGCCGTAAGGCTGCGATTCCTTGCGGGGGTTCAGTTAACTCGCGATTCTATTATACGGCCCCGCAAGGATCTCCTTTTACGGCCGGCCGCATATCTTGGAACCGGCCGTAAGCTGTGAAATATAAAAACTGAAAAATAAATTCAAGCCTGCACTGTACAGCTCTGTAAATGCTAGGGATCATATTGGGGGACATGAGGATTAAAAGAAACCCACTCTCAAGCTTGCACATCAGCCCAAACCAGAGTTCAAATTAACTGTTTATTTTCCGGCTGCGGCGTGGGCGGGTCTGAAGTGCTCCAAGCACTCTGGACTTTTTACATGGATATTTTACGGATATTAAAAATAAAATATTTTACGGATTTGAGTACAGGATAATTATGTGCTATTTTTTCTAACACCTAAAATCCCTTTATAGTCTTCTCAAAGTGCAGGATGGCTTTATTTGAGCTATTTTATGTGCTTAATTGGTGCTAGCGAGACCTCTTTCCTGCAAGTAAGCAGCGGCTCGCTTTTAGCCTTGCAGAGAGGGTTCCCAGAGCAATTGAATTGCAAATCTCTTGCGGCCGTTTTAGATCAAAGGCTTTCCTCTGGCGCGAGCGGCCGCAAGAGATAGCAAGGCACCGGCCGCAAGCCTGCCGGAGCCTCCGGCCGTAAGGGAATAGAATAGCAGAATAGCTTGCGGCCGGTCCTTGCGGCCCCGCAACGGCTGCGGCCGCTAATAGAATGAGGCCCCTAGTATTTAGTAATATATTTTCTATAAATGTTTTTTGGTTGTTTATGTTTATTTAAAAAATTTAAGCCTTAGGGCCAGGTGATAAAGATATCCCTCCTCACCAGTTCAGCAAGAACGTTAAGGACAAAAACATGCGGGCTCTGAATCCCAAAGCATTATGCTTAATAGCCTACAGGGTTAAAACCAATAATGTGATGGATTTATCTCCAGCAAAAAAAAACATCTCCATTTACAAACAACATTTAGGATTATAATACACAACAAAGATAACAGCAATATGCATATGTCTATAAGTAAATAAAACAAACCGCATACCTTCAAAAGATTAAACCTCTTTTTATACGTGTTATAAGTATGTAAATAATTAGATGAATTGTGATTTTTGTCCTCTTCTCATCTTATTTATGTAGCTTTGTTGCCTATGTTTTCAATCACATTGAAATTAAAAGGTGAATGTTCCAACCTGAATGATTTTTAAAATGTTTTAATATATTTGTAAAATGTATATTTTAAATTGATTGGGAATATTTGTAATAGTCAAAACGTTGGTCTATAATCATATAATAGAATCTGTAGAACCGGAACAGCATGATAGGCAAGCAAGTTAGAAAACAAATTGTATTATTTTACATTGATACAAAAAAAGTGTATACATTAGATATTCTAGTAAATAAAAAGTACATCTGTGTTCACACTTGAATGTCTAAAGCAAGTTAAAAAACCTGCGTCTAGCTCAGAATTCCGAGAAAAACAGTTATTACACTGCATTCTGGGAACTTGAGCTGGGACATACAAATGTGCCCACAAATGCCTCGCTCTTCATTCCGCAGACATTATCAATCATGGCTTCCTTTAAGTTTATGCATGCTGTATTATTACACAGCTTTAATGCAAAGCCAAGGCTGGAATAAAAACAAGCTGAGTATCCAATCCATGTACAGCTGTTTCAAGCTTACTGGCTATCATCAGCATGGAGCGGGATCTCAGCCTGTGTTGTGGAAATTATGAGTAGGTAGTTCACCACAACAATCATTTATAATATGGTGGGCAAAAGAGTGATAGAAGCATCCACTGTACAGTAGTACAGTAAATAAAAAGTACATCTGTGTTCACATTTGAATGTCTAAAGCAAGTTAAAAAACCTGCTTCCAGCTCAGAGTTCCGAGAAAAACAGTTATTACACTGCATTCTGGGAAGTTGAGCTGGGACACACAAATATGGCCACAAATGCCTCGCTCTTCTTTCCGCAGCCATTATCAATCATGGCTTCCTTTAAGCTTATGCATGCTGTATTACACAGCTTTAATGCAAAGTAAAATGTAGATATTCTACAAAGACACATACATTATATAGGATTACAAATATTTCCTTGTCAAAAAAGTAACCAGGGGGTGTAAATTACCCAAATCAAGTGGGAAGGTCTTAGTCAAAGAAATCATGTGCAATGATCAAAAATATTACCTTTGCCTCCACAAACCTAAACAGACCCATTCATTGGTGCTCCAATTTACTTCACCCTATTGATACTTTATTTATCCTTCATTATGTTTTAAAGGATACAGTCATCATTTGTTTGGTTATCTCTACAGATACAAGCCACTTTTTTATAACATAATGATTTTTTTTCGTTTAACTTACGTAGTCACAGCAAAAGATAGAATGCACACGATGGGATAGATGAATGAGTAACTGAAGTTAGAGTTGAGTAGAACCCGAAAGTTAGATGCTTGGCTCTCCAAAATGTACTACTCATTCAACTCAATAATTTCCCTTGAAATTAAAATGTTTATGCAAAATACCCATATGGTATATGAATAAAAAGATATCGGGAGTGTTGTCAAGTGACATGGATGACAATCCAGTGCCTATCGATGATATGGGTTAGAGCATAAATATTAAGTAAAAATGAATGCAAGATTTATATGCCTAGCATATGCACTGATAAATTTACATAAAATTATGATTCTATATTTTACATATTACATTCAGTCTGTACGATTATTGCACTGCCGGTGAGGAAGTTTGACTTGAATACATGTTTCCTACTGGATATGAAATGTTCTTGCAACATGTTGCCATTAACTTGGGAGCCAAATATTAGCATTAAAAACTATTGATCTTTGAAAGTTGTTGAAAAATTCCTGTGTACATTACAGCTATTTCGAAAGCCCAGTTACATAGTATTTGCACCCGTTTTGTATATATGCCATAGTATTTTAATTTTATTGTGGCTTTTTTGTGAATGTTTTATGAGACCAATATTTTTTGTTAATATTTTATGAGATTGATAGACTAGCAACTCCAAAATATTGTTTTCACTTGTGGTAAAGAATAAAAAATGTGTTTATTAAAATAATGTTTTCTTAAGAAGAAAGGCAGATTTTGAGAATAAAAAAGCAAAATTCTAAAAAACATTTGTAGAAAAACAGTTTATTGCAAAGACTTGAATATATTGATATACACACTATACTGCAAGGTCATATTTTCTAGAAAAATATATTGTAAAATGGGCTTATCTATTTTTGTGAATGTATTTTTACTAAGATTTTGGTGAAATTTGCTTGAATGTGTATTGCTGACTCAATTCAGTTGTTTCTACTATCACAATTCTATTAAAAATAATATTATTTAAGACACTGTTCTGTTATTTTTTGAATTCACAAAGTTTAACTAGTTTAACTATAAGCAACTGCATTTTCCGCGTAATTCGTCTAATTCTTCAATGTTACTTCCATAGAGGTTGATAAGTTCTGGATGTAACCTATAAAGTGAAAAGAGGTAACATTAGTGAAAAAGTGAAATTTTTGGTCTTTGTTCAATATATTTCTTGCACTAAGGCGGAGCGAGGTATGCCATATGCGCAACAGATAAAATGTTGGATAACTCTTTCATTAAGTCAAATACAAGTACATGTGCTCATAGGATAATATAGAAACAATTATTTTGTTTTGGAAGGATTCTCCAATTATTTTAATTTTTTATTAATCTGATCTATTATTTGCTACTTGTAATCTTTGGAGTAACCAATATTTTTAATTAAATTGCCGTTTCTGACTACTGCCCTACCAAAGAAACTATTGTATGCATCTACCTCCCTATTTGTAAAGACAAAGGAGCAACAATCATCTTTATTCAGAAAAAGGAAGGTTAGTATTTAATAATTTAAAGTACTGTATGGTACTGCTAATTATATACACCTAAGTTACTCTCAATCACTCAGCTTCTAAAAAACATCCATTGGGTTTCCTACTCAAATGTTAGTAAACCTAGGGCCTCATTAAATTCCACGAATTGTAGTTACTGAAGCCTGTAACGTAGCCCGCAAAAGTTACGGCTGTTAAATTAGCCCCTTTTAGCTACCTGCAAAATATTTGCGGGTTACAGGCTGAAAAGTAACTGCGGGTGCCAAAGTCATAACTCCGACCAAGCTAACAGCCCAATTAAGAGCCCTATTAAATTGGGGCTACATTTTAAAACGTAGCCCGAAACTCCAGATTTACTTGTTACGGGTATTAAATTAGCTTGCATCGGATTTTGTGTGTTAACACGCAGGACGGCCGAGAATAGGCTACATGCTCAGCAACATTGAAATAAATCCTTTGATCCGACGAGCCCGTAGTCACTACTTGTTCAATTCAGCTATTAAATTGCAACGTGGTCGAGGCCAATGTGTGCTCGAGAGCACAAGCAAGGGGTGTAAAGTCCAATACGTAGCACTTGTAATGCAAATGACAACACTCTACTGTACATTTATTATAAAGGGAAAGTGATGTTAGGTCTTAAAATTAATAGCACAACACTCTCAAGCCCCCAAATCGGCCCCGAAAAAAAACTTTATTTGATGTTTATATTTTGCGTAATTGAAGCACGTAGGACTTCGAAATCTACCCTTGCTTAATTGTTTGCGATCGAGCAAGCAACTCCGACGGATGAGAACTGGTTTACGAAATAGCCATTCTCGCTCGAGGCTTGCAGCACTTCTAATTTAATTAATTTAATTTAAGTGACATAAAACTGCAATTTTGAAGCATACAGCCCTTACAAGCTATACATTGGACTTAAGAGGCTCCAATTTATTGAGGCCCTAAATTAGAGCCCCGAAAGTGCAATATGATGTTTGCAACAGCTGCAGGCTTGAAATTTGGCTGAGTTACTGTGCTATTAGAGTGGGCTGCGAGTTATGAGCTTGAGACGCAAACCAATTGATTTACAGCTCCACGTCGCTTTGGATAAGTCTCTATGAGCTTGCCACAACTTAACACTGGGATATTTGCCCATTCCTCCTTGCAAAACTGCTCCAGCTCCATCAAGTTGGATGGTTTGCGCTTGTGAACAGCAATCTTTTAGTCTGACCACAAATGTTCTATGGATTGAGGTCTGGGCTTTGACTAGGCCATTCCAACACATTTACATGTTTCCCCTTAAACCACTCAAGTGTTGCTTTAGCAGTGTGTTTGGGGTCATTGTCCTGCTGGAAGGTGAATCTCCGTCCTACCCTCAAATTATGCACAGAGTGGTACAGGTTTTGCTCAAGAATATCCCTGTTTTTAGCACCATCCATCTTTTTCTAGACCCGGCTGCTGAAAAACATCCCCACAGCATGATCCTGCCCCCACCATGTTTCACTGTGGGATGGTGTTCTTTGGGTGATATGATGTGTTGGCGCCAGACACAGCGTTTTCTTTGATGGCCAAAAAGTTACATTTTAGTCTGATCAGACCAGAGCACCTTCCTCCATACATTTTGAGAGTCTCCCACATGCCTTTTCGCAAACTCAAAACGTGCCATTTTGTTTTTTGCTGAAAGTAATGGCTTTCTTCTGGCCACTCTATGGAGCATACGGCTTATTATCGTCCTACGTACAGATACTCCAGTCTCTGCCGTAAAACTCTGCAGCTCCTCCAGGGTTACCTTGGGTCTCTGTGCTGCCTCTCTGAATAATGCCCTCCTTGCCTGGTCCGTGTGATTTGGTGAGTGGCCGTCTCTTGGCAGGTTTGCTGTTGTGCCATGTTCTTTCCATTTGGTTATGATAGCTTTGATGGTGCTTCTGAGGATCATCAAAGATTTGGATTTTTTTTTTTATAACCTAACCCTGTCCCTTACTTGTTTGGAGAGGTCCTTAGTCTTCAAGACAGTATTTCGTTAGTGGTGCTTCTTGCTTAGGTGTTGCAGCCTCTGGGGCCTTTCAAAAAAGATGTGTATATGTAATGACAGATCATGTGACACTTAGATTGCACACAGGTGGACATCATTTAAAAAATTATGTGACTTCTGAAGGTAATTAGGTAATTGGTTGCACCAGAGCTTTTTATAACAAAGGGGGTGAATACATACACACATGCCAATTTTCTGTTTTCTATTACTAAAAAATAGTTTTATGTATATATTTCACCACTTCACCAACTTATACTATTGTGTTCTGATCCATCGCATAAAATTTAGATAAACAAAACATTGAACTTAAGGCTGTAATGTAACAAAACAGGTAAAAAGTCAAGGGGGTGAATACTTTTACAAGGCACTGTACATGTGAGTTCCATCATATGTATTATCACATTGATTGCCGGGATCAATATAACACAAAAAATATACATGAAATAAAGTAAAGTATTTTATTGAGCCGATTTGCGGGCTTGAGAATGTTGTACTATTTATTCTAAGACCTAACATCACTTTCACTTTTAATATAAGTACAGTAGTGTGATTTTATTTACAGTTTAAGTGCTACGAGTTGGACTTTACCCCCCTTGCGAGTCTTTCCCAGCACTTGTAGGTCTTTGGGCTCCATTTGGATGTTACTGGCTTGCTCGCGAGTGACTTTGTTGCAATTATATAAAAGCATGATTGGAATTGTAGCGGTTACGGGTTTGACGGATCAAAGGATTTGTGCCCGCGAAGTTCAGCGTTGCTAATCCCATACAAGACTGCAGCAGTTACAAATCAGTAAAATCGCAAATCGCTATTAAATTGTTACAATTTCTCAAGCTCGTAGTTGCTTTTACACTCGTGAATGGGAAATGTAGCCAAAAATCCTATGGGTACAAGAGAGGTCCCGCAAGGGGGTAAAACACCTGTCCATAAAAGCAAATATGAACAAAAATACTGTACTTTAAAATTTGGGGAAAGAGATGAAAGACATTGGAATAAATTGCACAACTGTCTCAAGCTTTCAAATCTGCAATGAAAAATATTTTTTTCCCCAGCAATCAATGTGTTAATACATATAATTGAACTTGCATGGACTAGAAGAGTAGATTTATAGATTTTTTCATATTGCACTATTTCTGGAATGCGGGCCCGATCGCAACCTCCTTGTTTCACTGACATAATGTTGACGATCTCTTTTACTATTGGCTCCGTCTAAACCCGTACATACAGGCTTGAATAATTCATCATGTTCTCGCCCAGAAATGCTACATACGGAAGCATGGTTTACAGTTTTGGATTTCGGCCATGTTGTTGTGGGCTATTTGAATTTAATCGCTCTGTAACCGCTGAAATTTACGGCTTACGGGCTGTTTGAAGGTAATTATGGGCTTGGAATTTAATGGGGCCCCTAGTATGCTACCTAGCTGCCTCATCACTTACAATATGTTTTATGTCATAGTCATCAATTTAATATCTGAATGATTTTGATGGCATCTCCATTATCCATGCACTGGCTACCTATTCACTAGCCTAGCTGGATCTATCACTCAGTCTAGTAGATAGAATTATCATTATCTCCTAGCTTAAAGCCTCATGTATTTATTATAGTGTGTTATTTAAAACAGTGATAGATGTATGACCTCAATGTATATAGTATAGCTATTATATCTATAATGTCCTGTAATCAGTTTCCCAGCTATTCCTATCAACCAATCATAAACTTAGAGCTCCCCAATCTATTCTGTCACCGGTTCCCTGACACAGATCTAACAAGTATATTTCTTACCCATTACACTAGCATATATGTATCTTTGTATGACTCCAGCAATAGAACCATCCTATCTTTCTTTCCATCATTTAAATGCACACATCTACAAATAGAATACAGTATTTTGATTTATATTAGACATCACTAATATATATGCTCACCTAACATGAACCTCAGAGGACACTTCCAGTAAATCCCCATCAATATTCCATGGATGCAAGTCTTCTCTAGAAATTGTATGTGATTCAACATTTTGTTCAAAAGTGCCATCATTAACAGCGCTTCTGCTTGTTGGATGTAATTTTACTTGTTCAACCAAAAATGTTTCAACAAATGGAAAATTAAACTAAAACGAAAAACGTGAACAACAGACCAGTTAAAAAAATACAAAATCATCACATGAAACATATAACTATTAACAATGAAGTGATGCTTATCTAGTTTAATTAAACTGTTTGAAAAGTGTAACTGATGACTTGAATGCATTATACCTTGACCAAAAACTACACTTTAATAGTTGTGATCAATAAAGTACGTTCTGTGCTCTCCATAGCTGAACTAGCTAGGTTGTAGAAGAATTTGTATCATTTAAAGATTTTTCATTCCATCTTTGTGATTACCTATTTTAATGATGCAGACCGTCAAAAAATGGTTTAATATTTTATAAGCAGTAGACAATCTAGATTTCTAGTATTATAGAAATTATTACATAAAAATGCCCTTTCTTATTTCCTTTTTTCAATTAGACTCTTGACCTAAATTCACTAGGCCAAGTTCAGAATGATTAAGTTAAGATCTTCTCTGTAATTCAGGATTCCGTTTTGAGTGTTCAATAAGATGCCATGATAATATTAAAAAGCTATGAAAGGTGCAGTACAAATGTACTTTTGAAAATTATATTTTGTTCTGGAATTCTTTTTATGAACACAAATATATTTATATATATCCAGGAAATGGGCACAATATACTGGATAGCTTATTTAATAATATGGACGATTCAAGAGGTTTATATAGTAAATCTAGTAATACAGTGGGATCTGGAAGAATGGGTATGGAAGTACTGATTCAGACTCAGCTCCGCATATTGTCTGTCTCTGGCATAAACTATTCCATCTCATACTCTTTAACCATTATAGGCCTCCATTCCATGGCCCCCATAAGAAAAGAACCAAGTGAAGATCTCTCATAAATCACTACCGAGCTCTCACATCATAGACATAAATCTAGCTTTCAAGAAATGCCAACTGAGTGCTCAAAATGTCCCTAATATTGTAAGCCCTTATTGTCTTGCAGACCCCCATGGTAATGGGTTATGCTTTAGTTGGGATATCCTGGGTTCATATGGGGCAGCAGCTATTAAGGGGGAATCACAGGGGATATCTGAGCTTTTATAGGGTAACATATTTGAAGGGAAAAGGTCCGCAATCCCATTTGTGCAAGTACATTTTACAGAATTATTTTTTTGTGGGAGCCAGAGTAGCTCCGCAAATATGCTGTTCAAAATCTCTTAGCCTAAAGTCATAATTACAGGAGACATGGAATGGAGGGCATATTCCTTATAAAGGAAAATATAAGATACCTTTTACATTCTAGGTTGTTAAGTGGTTTCACACCAATATTGGACCTTCGTGAATATAGTTTGAAAGTGCTTATAGTCTGCAACACCCTAAACCTATTCATGCTTATCTATGAGTGATGCTGGGTGTAAGTAATGTAATACCATTTTTATCATTCAGTTTTTGCAATGATGTCTCTTCTACAAAACTTCTACAGACTAGAACACAAATCAGTTTACTGTTCTACAAAGAGAAAATGGTAAACAATGTAAATGATTTAGCTCAGCAAAAATGGCTAATATATTGTACATACAGTTTGTGTGCTCTTTAAAAAACCTTGCCTTGTTTAGATATAACAGGTGTGTGTTTCTAAATATATGCCCTTAATTTATTTATTTATTAATTTTGTTGGTAGATTAAAAACAGTTGGTACATAAAGGTTGCATGTCATGACTGACTTTGGGCAATTATGACACTATTGGTATCTCTGGAGAGTACAGTGTAAATTTGGCCTATTATAAAGTGTTGTGTTTGTTTTGTGGCCTTGCCTGGAAGGGGTTAAACCTTATGGAATGTGCAGTCCTGTAATAAAGGGGGAAGCTAGTATTACTTTTGGGGCTTGTAAGACATAGCAGATCAGAAGTCAAAGAGGGGGACTAGTTTGGGAGGTTGGTAGCCATAGTTACAAGGGGGGGTGGTGATATAATTGGGGGGGATAGTGCTATTTTGTGATATATGTTATATGCAAGGAAAAATAAAGAGTCAGTCTGCTTGTACTAAGCAAGGGTACAGGTGTTGTTATTGTCTCCTAACCATTGCTGTGGATGCTGAGATCTTGAACACAAAAAGACATGGCATAGAGAGAGAAAGAATTGGGGTGAGTGTGGTCCCCCAAATCTTAGAGTCATAACATTGCATACTTTACTACCTGCTGTAAAGCTATTAAACGACCATTGAACTTCCTATAAGTGTCCTTCATAGTGCGAAAGAGCATCAGATTGTTAAAATGACCTATATATTTTTAATTACACTAAAAATCGGCTAATATATCTTAAGCTTTTAATCTTTGCAGTTGCATTTGAAACTAGTTGAGTGCCGAGTGCAGCTCTATGGGGGAAGGCTATGATTAATAGCACAGCTTCCCCGTGGACTCCGTTTACACTGCACTGAACAATTAACCCATGGCTTTCCTGTTTTAGGTGAGTTACATTCTTCCCTGGCTGCAAAGATAAATGTGGTAAGTTTTACATTGTTATCTGTTGGGATCGTTGCACAGAGCAATGAGCCCTCCTCTCTTCCCTGAGCCAGACTGAAAGCATAGCTTAAATTCCAGAGAATGAAGAAACCTGAATTTTCTGCGAGTAAGAAAAAATAAATGTTCCCTTCAAACTGGAAATATAAGCAGTCTGACAAATACCTTACCATTGACTTGAACGCGGCACATACCCCTGCAACCTTATTAGTTGCAGTATTGAAACATGGAGCAGGCTGTAGGCAGTATTTCACACATTTGATTTCTGCATGGAACATGTATATATTTCAAAAACGATTTCAGCATGATTTTAGGATATATTTACAGTGATGTGGTTCAAATTGTGCTGAATTAAGTGGCCCTTTAATACTATTTGATTCTTTAGGTTAATCATATCTTTATTTCTGACCAGATCAATTTTAATCACAAACTATATTAGCACTACCACTTCAACTGTACATGGAATTAAAAGTCCAATAAACAGATGTTGTAAAATGCCTTCTGCAGTGGAAATGTTTTGATGGTAAGATCCACTTTATGAAACTGAATATGGCAAATCATTTGATTTATAGTAATATTCTATGAAGAAGGCATATTTTATCTGTCCATTTTGTACACATATATCTCAAGACACAAAAGCTAATGTGTAAATTTAATCATGTCCAATTTTATGCTAATTTAATCATGTCCAATTTTATGCTACATTCTCTCTTCAGGCCGAATGAAGAAATCCTAATCTTTTACCATCAACACAAGTAATAAATAAACACACAACAGATGGCCAGAGATGGACTAAGCTGCATTAGTCTGATTGGTGATTTGCAGGAATCAACTATACAACAGCTAATATATTGTGGCAGAATAGGAAACTAAAGTCTTCTTATGAGGACATGGTTGCCGAAGTCCTTCAAATCTGTCTAGTCATTATTGGATTAATCGGCCAAAAAATTACCTGATTTTTCAAAGTGGCATATCTTTTCAAATGTCTCACAAATTCTGTTCTTGAAGTATTTCTTGCAACAATAAGGGCCATGGTACCATCATTTAGCCTAAAACACAAAAGTGGTTAAGTAAGTAAAAATATATCTCCAGGCAAAATACGGGAACAACTAAATAAATAACCTATGTGCTTGTAGGTGTGGTAGATGGGAGGATGGGAGGCATCTGCTAAGATGTAGATACAGGTAACCAAGCTGGTATTTCCATGATATAGAACGTGTATGCCACAATATTGCAACATGTTATTTTATCAATTAGACCACAAAAATATGATAAGAGAACTGATGGCAGGGAGGTCAGCTGAGTTTCACTGGCCAGCAGATACACTGAAACATTTATTACATTCAATATCTCTCACCACCCTCAAATAATTTAAAACAATGGAAAAAAAGCAAAATTGGCTCCATGTAAGAACTTATAGTTTATATTCATGTGGAGTGAAGCTGGACACAAATGTGAGACAAAGTGATTGGCTGGCACTGCTTTTGAATAGAAACAGGTATTTATCAAGAAGAGCTGAAAGCCAACATATCACCAGTCTATTTCTACTTGAGTAAAATGTAAGACTATGCTTAAAATAAAAAAATATTTAATTTACATAATACTAAAGCAAGACTGTTACCTTGTGACTGATGTTGGATTCTAAGTAGGTATTTACATAAAGGGAGCTGTTGTGAAACTGATGCACCTCTGTGTCACTATCTCTGCCTAATGAAGTTACCAATGTCCTCTAAAATGTAAATATTACGAGCAAACTTATATGTGTTATGGGTAAAAGCGTTAAAGATATGTGAATGTGAAGTCAAAGTGAATTCAGTATTTTGTATGGATGACAATGTTTTAGAGAGGCATGCAATTCCTTTAAATGTTATAAAGGGATTGGTTAGAGAACACTGCCATCAAGTTCTATGTTTAAACCCAGAGAGTTCTCAGATTCGCTATATAGTGCAGACATTAAAAGGGACATTGTATATCAGGTATGTTTTGAAATCATAAAAAAAAAACATGTTAAAAACCTTTGGGTGTAATTTGGTTACATTTTAGTTTACTTTCTTACATTATTTGGTAATTTCTCTGCTGTGCTATAGCTATTCATGATTGCCTTAGACTTTTTCCTTCCTCTCCCCTAAGTACAGGGTCACTTGTTATTCCTTGAAGTATCCTTCCTTTAAAGTAATGCTGCTTCTGTGTATGAGCCTTAGTAATGCAGCCAGTGACCATCCACATACATTGCACATACATTCCTGCTGGTGGGATCCACATAGATGAGAATATAGCCCACATTCTTGTGTTATTTTGAATTATATTGAATAATACTGTTTACACATTTGCTAATATAGAAACTATTGAACTTAGATTTTTTAAATTCTAAATGTGCATAGCTTTTGATAAAGCTAAGCATATGTTTTTATTTTACAAAGTTAAAAAGGACCCTGAAGTTCGATACCCTCTAATAGACATGAACGATATAAATGTTAAAATGCAGAAAAAAAATCTTATGTGACATTATTCATACTGGTAATTAAACTGTAACACAAAAAAACAACATTCTTAACCTGACTTGCTCTTAGAGTAATACCATCATTCAAGCTAGACTACTTGACCTAATTTTTCAGATCCAATAAATGATCATAATCCTTAAGACTGAAATCCATTTTCCATGTAAGGGCAAGGCTATCGGCAAAAACGTTTTAAGAATGGTTTAAAATCAAATTGTCAGTGTAGAGTAGTCTAATTCTTCTAAGCTTCTGCTGACCTGGTATTAGGTGCCAAGCCTCTCGGAGCCATGGAACAGAGACAGGGAATTGCCATGATGCTGACATTCAGCAACGGTCCCTGTATGTGCTGCCACTGATCCTGAACGTCTACAAGAAAACAAACAAAAAAAACTAAGAAACACTAATTGTATGACCCACAGCAGATTCCTGGAAAATACTTGTGAATTTCCACCATATTGGTAGAACAACTTACCTGCTGGATCATTACTTTTATTCTTCTTTCTACGGGAAAATCAAACTATTAATTTTTCAGTCAAAAAATATATCTGTATATCAAGAAATATTCGATTACCATAATTAATGATATATATATATATATACAATCTTATATTACTCTGTGTAGGATTGTGTGTCTCTTTAATAAAATAAGTAAACTGAGTAAAGTTATTCTTTAATTTCCTAAATTCATAGTAATATGTCAAATAAAAAATTAGGATCTGAATTAGAAATATGCTAGGTTAATTTGGTCTTCAAAAAGGGGAAGAACAGAGATAAAAATCTAAAAAAGAGAAAATGAATATAATAAATAAAATATATATATATATATGTATAGAAAAAGTAAGGGTAAGTATATTTGTCAAAACCAAGTAAAGTATGCTCTTATTTTATAAAGTAAAAATAGACCATTTCATTAACAGAAATATATGTACTTATAATAATGACCTGTATAGGTTATTCAATAATATATATTAATACAAATATATTGTTTATTTCAATTTGTTTAAACCTTACTGTATTGCATTTTCTACATTGTTTACTTGTAACCTCTTAAAGTATTTTGCATGAGGTTAACTACAACTAGGCATTTTATAGATTTGGAGAACCAAATCCATATTTCAAATATATGAAAAAAACAGTAAGCATACATATTCCTTGTGGTACTTAATCAGAATAGAAAAAGGAGGTGACTACTGACAGACATGCTATCTTGTGCAGGATGAATGATGCAAAAAGTTGCGTTACATATCACTAATAAAGTTGTCGTACTGAGAGTTTGTGTGCAAAGTTGCGAGTTGAGCATGCCGGCAGCACATTGTGAGGTCCGCAATGGCCACCAAAGGGAAAGAGGGAGGGAGAGAGGAGGGAAGGAGGAGAGGGAGATAGGAGGAGGGTGGGAGAGAGAGAGAAGGAGAGAGAGAGGGCACAGAGAGAGAGAGAGAGCACACAGAGAGTGAGAGAGAGTATGCACAGAGAGAGGGAGAGGGCGCAGAGAGAGAGATAGTCCACACTCCATTTTTAAGACCGTATTATGCTGTCATTTTTAAAGGGCAAGCAACTAGTAAAACATAGCTTTTGTTAGTGTTGGTAATTGAGCTGGTTCAATTTATAAAAAATGTAGGTCTGTTAAATGTATCATGAACTGCAACCGTATTTTCTCCTAGAGCAAACATTTTTATAATGTGTCGAACGCAAATAAACATTTAGCACTTATAATACAGTTATAAATAACAAAGATTGAAAACACTTTGTCTACACAATAGCACATACAGTGCCTTGCAAAAATATTCACCCCTTGACTTTTTACCTATTTTGTTACATTACAGCCTTAAATTCAACATTTTGTTAATCTGAATTTTATGTGATGGATCAGAACACAATAGTCTAAGTTGGTGAAGTGAAATGAGAAAAAATTATACATAACATTTTTTTTAGAAATAGAAAACAGAAAATTGGCATGTGCATATGTATTCACCCTCTTTGTTATGAAGCCCATAAAAAGCTCTGGTGCAACCAACTACCTTCAGAAGTCAAATAATTAGTGAAATTATGTCCACCTGTGTGCAATCTAAGTGTCACATGATCTGTCATTACATATTTTTTTGAAAGGCCCCAGAGGCTGCAACACCTAAGCAAGAGGCACCACTAACCAAACACTGCCATGAAGACCAAGGAACTTCCCAAACAAGTAAGGGACAATGTTGTTGAGAAGTACAAGTCATGGTTAGGTTATTAATAAATATCCAAATCTTTGATGATCCCCATGAGCACCATCAACTCTATCATAACCAAATGGAAATAACATGGCACAACAGCACACCTGCCAGGAGACGGCCGCCCACCAAATCTCACGGACTGGGCAAGGAGGGCATTAATCAGAGAGGCAGCACAGAGACTTAAGGTAACACTGGAGGAGCTGCAGAGTTCCACGGCAGAGACTGGAGTATCTGTACATAGGACAACAATAAGCCGTACGCTCCATAGAGTTGGGCTTTATGGCAGAGTGGCCAGAAGAAAGACATTACTTTCAGCAAAAAACAAAAACAAAATGGCACATTTTGAGTTTGTGAAAAGGCATGTGGGAGACTCTCAAAATGTATGGAAGAATATGCTCTAGTCTGATGAGACTAAAATTTCACTTTTTGGCCATCAAAGAAAACGGTATGTCTGGCGCCAATCCAACACATCACCCAAAGAACACCATCCCACAGTGAAACATGGTGGTGGCAGGATCATGCTGTGGGGATGTTTTTCAGCAGCCAGGTCTAGGAAAAGATGGATGGTGCTAAATACAGGGATATTCTTGAGCAAAATCTGTACCAATCTGTGCATGATTTGAGGCTAGGATGGAGGTTCACCTTCCAGCAGGACAATGACCCCAAACACACTGCTAAAGAAACACTTGAGTGGTTTAAGTGGACAAGTGTAAATGTGTTGGAATGGCCAAGTCTAGCCTCAATCCAGTAGAAATTCTTGTGAACAGCAATCTTTAAGGAGCTGGAGCAGTTTTGCAAGGAGGAATGGGCAAATATTCCAGTGGTAAGATGTGGCAAGCTCATAGAGATTTATCCAAAGCGACTTGGAGCTGTGATTGCTGTAAAAGGTGGCTCTACAAAGTATTGACTTTAGAGGGGTGAATAGTTATGCACATTGACTTTTTCTGTCATTTTGTCCTATTTGTTTGCTTCACAATAATAAAAAAAAAAACATCTGCAAAGTTGTGGGCATGTTCTGTAAATTAAATGATGCAAAACCTCAAACAATCCATGTTAATTCCAGGTTGTGAGGCAACAAAACACAAAAAGCCAAGGGGGGTGAATACTTTTGGAAGGCACTGTAACTTAGTCATACATTTTATAGAAACTGGATAGTGGTTATATTTTAAATGGTTTACAAATTAATTCATATATAACAACACATTTTTGGTAATTCTATTTCATAATCTGTCTCATGAAATGTTAAAGGAAAATGTTTCTCCCAATGTATATAATTATGGATATTTACCTCTATTATCTATAATTAATGATACTCACCTCTGAATTATGTGACTTTATATATGTTTTCAACCAGTGGCCTTGTGATCCTACATACTCTTGAAATTTCTTTCTGAACATAGTAGTAATTAGTTTCATAGTAATGAGGTGTCTTTGAACTACATACTGATAAAGCTGTCTGAATAGCTGGTGCTTTCTACACATATTTAAAAGAGTTTTATATTTGTTGTTGTTTAGATGTTCAGCCATGTCGGACTCTTCGTGACCCTATGGACCGCAGCACACCAGGCCCATCTTGTATCTGATTGTACGAATTGATAATGTTTTTCATGGCAAAAATACTGCAGTACGTTGCCACAATTTGTCTGACCTTTCTGCTTTGACCTGCCCATCTTGGGTGACCCTACATGGTATAGCTCTCAGCTTTATTTAAGTATACAAGCCCCTTCACTACAATAAGCTAGTGATCCCGTTTTTTTTTTTTTACATAACTATAAGTAATCAACACATACAAGTCTTTGGTAAAATAATGGTAAATACATCACTTATCATTCATACTTTTTTTTTACTCGGAACTAATCATGTTCACACAACTGACTTACCTGGTGCTTCCTTGGAATTGTAATTGTGGGTTCTTTACAGGTAAGAAAGATATCTCACAAGTCTCTGGTCTGCAATATATATATATATATATATATATATATATATATATATATATATAGGGAGAAATAGAATTATTTTTACTCAGTTGTAATTATTATCAATTAAATGCATACACTGTACAGAAAACATTCCCATAAATCCACATCAGTAAAAAGCAATTTGACAAAGATTAATAAATGTCAATCAGGTTGGTAATTGCTCTATATGTCTAATAAGTATATTTAATTCTGTCAATTTTATAGACTGTGCTTATTTTATTGTATTCATTTATCTATCTCTGTGGGAAAATCTTGGGTTAAGTTTCATGTTTCCCAAAAGAGATTTATTAAATGATAATATCAAGGGAATGCTTTTCTATGGTAATAATGCATTGCATGGTATGCATTTGTGAAATGATCCTGCAATTTTCTTAACATCATTAGTGGTTGTTGCTGCTCACATCTCACTCACTTGATTAATAATGTTTCATATTCCCACAATGACGATTTGAAGCTGAACAATCTAGATTTTGTTACCAAAATGTTCCTGGAATAGTTAACATTCAGTCAATAATTCTACTCCTTTATTAACAATAAAAAATACATATTTGATTTCATACAAAATTACATAAAATAATATAAAAATATAAAAATAAAAAAATTAAATGTATTCTACTTGAGTTGCTTCTTTTATTTTTCATCTAATAAAAGTTAAGTTTTACCTTCTGTGGTTGGAAATAATATACCATCATAGGTTAATAGTGAGTATTGCTTTTACCTGTGTCCCTGTATCCTAATACTATTAATAAATGTGAAATAGGAGGTACCGTATATATTCGAGTATAAGCAGAGTTTTCCCTCCCCTGTGTCTCCCCCCTCCCCTCTGTCTCTCCCCCCATCCCTCCCCCATGTCTCTTTCCCTCCCCCTCCCTCTTCTGTGTCTCCTTCCCTCCCTCTCCCTCGTGTCTCATTCCTTCCCCCTCCCTTATTATCCTCCTCATCCTCCCTTCTAATCACTCCCCCTCTCTCCAATTACTGCCTCCTCTCCCTTTCCCCTCACTTACCTTCATTAGCTGCTCCTCTGCACGTCTTCTGGCTGTGTCGGGACCCGGCATATGCTAATGACGTGACGTCACATGCGCTTAACGTCATTAGCATATGCCGGGTCCCGACTCATCCTCCCTTCTCATCACTTCCCCCCTCTCCAATTACCCCCACCCCTCCCTTTTCCCTCCCTTACCTTCATCAGCTGCTCCTCTGCACGTCTTCTGGCTGTGTCGGGACCCGGCATATGCTAATTACGTGACGTCACATGCGCTTCAAGTCATTAGCATATGCCGGGTCCCGACTCATCCTCCTCATCCTCCCTTCTCATCACTTCCCCCCTCTCCAATTACCCCCACCCCTCCCTTTTCCCTCACTTACCTTCATCAGCTGCTCCTCTGCACGTCTTCTGGCTGTGTCGGAACCCGGCATATGCTAATGACGTGACGTCACATGCGCTTTACGTCATTAGCATATGCCGGGTCCCGACTCATCCTCCTCATCCTCCCTTCTCATCACTTCCCCCCTCTCCAATTACCCCCACCCCTCCCTTTTCCCTCACTTACCTTCATCAGCTGCTCCTCTGCGTGTCTTCCGGCTGAGACAGAGGGAAGGGGGGGGGGGGGGGGAAGAGACACAGGGGAGGGAGAGGGGGGACACAAGAAAGGGGCACAGAGGGCCCACAAGAGGGGGACACAAAGGGCACAAGAGAGACACAGGAGGCAGCGCATTTCCCACCCCCGGCTTATACTCGAGTCACTAAGTTTTCCCAGTATTTTGGGGTAAAATAGGTGCCTCGGCTT
Organism: Discoglossus pictus; assembly: GCA_027410445.1. Lineage (NCBI taxonomy): Eukaryota > Metazoa > Chordata > Amphibia > Anura > Alytidae > Discoglossus > Discoglossus pictus. The sequence continues at coordinate 25,860,186 of CM050173.1, read as the reverse complement.
ATACTCGGGTCAGCTTATACTCATGTATATACAGTAATTCCCATTCACTTTCATTTGCCTCCTTACCTATTATCAGCTCCTGTGTTATGTGGAAGAGGTAACTCAATGGACACTTATGAGTTGATAATCTTCATGAGTCCCAACACAAGTAGCCATATGTTAAAAGTATGAGAACCCGATAGGTTGTATTTTGAGGGATTTAATTATCTTTGAGATATCAATCACAATATAAGAGCTGTTTTGAATTATTATCTCTGACAAGAGGATAAGGGAATATACTCTAATGTTTTTCATTTATGTACAAGTGATTGGATTAAATGGAGGCTAACATTGAGTGGGATACAGAATAGTATTTTGGCGTACTGTAATACAATTAATCTATTTTATCTTGGTACTGGTTACGCCATTATTTTGTATGAATGGGGATTTTGTTGTTGTTGTATATTTAGGTATGTACGGTGATGCAATGGAGTATAAAAAACACTTGGCCAGTTGTTCAACCTTACACTTAATTACTAATAATTTAATTGGGAGTTTTCTGTTGGATATATTCTTTTTACATGAGTTAGATGCTCAGAGCAAAATAAATGCAACTTTCAAAAAGTTATGGTTACTTGTCATCTGATGGTTAGTCCGAGTAATCTTTGTGTTATGTTTATGTATTTCTATTTGTTTGTCACGTATTAAAAAGTGAGTCTGTGTGACATTGGTGAATGAGAAGTTTATATTGTCTACTAATTGTTAGAGGTATATTTATTTCACAAAAGTTCTTATTGAGTTGGAACTTGTCAGTAATCAGAAAATGGGTTGAATTTGCTATAATAAACCACCCCATTTTTTTTAATAAGTTCCTTTAAATATCTATTTCTTCTAGATAGGGAAAACAATCAACTAACTTTAGATTTGCAAGTGATTTAATAACCGCAAAGTCTCTTCTGTGGCTGGAAGGCATCCAGCGGTGCTTTTCTGCAAGAGCAAGTGTCTTTCCTCCAAACCCAAACATAGATGAGAAGCCAAAGCGAAGAAGCTTGTTGTTACTGCTAAAAGTACAGACATCAACTGGTTGAATGTTGCCTGAAAATTACAAAAATAAAGAAAGACACCAGGTGTGGATTCAAGTACAAATGATGGCACACATTTAAATATAAGTGATTTTTTTTTACCCATGATGATATGTAACGCTGCTGTCACACAGTGTTTAATTCCATGAAGTGAATATGCCAGTACGTTTGTAGAGCCTGAAAATAAACACACAATAAAAAGCATTATAATGTAATATACAGTACTGTTTACACTAAAACTATTCTATATACCCAGATTTAACCTTCATTTAGTCAAAGAAAGAGGTAATATTCAGTCTTGGAATAAACTTGTTATGGGGATCAGTTAATACAGATTCAGTCTAAGAGCTTACTGAATACTCACAGCAAAGGGTAGTATTTTTATTTCAAGTTGAAATTGACTAATGTAGTCGATGTAACATACTACAATTCCTAATTTTCTGTCCATTTATTCCACATTCTGTTTCTACCCCAGTTTCTACACTGTTCCTCAAACGACCAGTTTCCTATTTCACGCTCCTTACCGCTTACTACATTCACTTTGTATACGCATCATGTATAGTTAGCAAATATGTCAGACACATTTATAGGAAATCCCACTTGCATAATACACAGATTAACACAAGACAAACCTGCCATGTGACTGTATGGCTAATTGATGCCTTCCAATACTTCAAGTAACCAACATTTATTTTAACCAATCATAATGCATTGATAAAATCCATCAATCTGAGCATTCAGATTTGTTAAAATGCATTCCCCATGCTAAAGGAGCATCTCAAAATGGATTCTGATTTGTGTATTTATGCTTTTTGTACTTAGGGTGCCATGGGGGTCTTGTAGAACCTGCATGGCACATTAGGGGTTAAGCTTAGTTTACCATGGGGGTTAGGTTTAGATATTACGGTAGTCCTTAAATGACCCACATAGTACCTAAACATTAAGCCCTAACTACTACGGGGGTCTATATAGACCCCCATAGTAGTCAGTGATTAATTGTTTGGTATTATGTGGGTCCTTTAAGGACCAACATGGTAGTTAGGGGTTAACTTAGAATAGCATTGTTTTTTTTAAGGACTCCCATGGTACTAGGGGTTAATTATAAGGTACCATGTGGGTCATTTAAGGGTAGTTAGGGTGAATATCAGTATACCATGTTAGTATACCACGGGGTCCTTTAAGAACCCCCATTATATGGGGTTAACTATTAGATGCCAGGAGGGTCCTTAGGACCTTTATGGCATGGGTTAATTAAATGAGCCACAGAGGTCCTTTAAGGAATTTGTGGCATAGTATTATTATTCGGTGCCGCATAGGTCATTACAGGACCCCCAGATAATAGGGGATTAATTGTAGATTAGCATGTAGATGCCACAGGGGACTTTATAAGGGTTAATTTTGTGGGCCACTAGCATCTGTTAGAGACCCCCATTGTAGGTGTTAATATTTAGGTGCTTTTGTAATAATAATATTTTGTACATAGAACTGGGAAGGACATTTTCGTGGATTATTTTAATTGAGGTAGCAAAACACAACTGCATATCTTATCTTCTTTATCCTCCATCACCGCTAGATCTTACACGTATCTTGCACTAGTAGAATATATTTTTCTTCAGCCCCTTCATTTCATTAGGCATATCCATTACACTTAATGGGCTGATATAATGGCCCAGCATTCTTAAATTACCACTTAAGTGTCATATTATATTGTTTTGAAGAATGACGATGTGCAAAACATACTTACATAGTTTCAAATAAATAACAACAGTTTTCCATTTTTAACGACTCTATTGAATTTTGCTCCAATGATGATGGGCATTATGTATTTGTTCCTATAAGGGTTAGAAGCCTGGAGTGAGTAGGTTGAACTGTAAGTAGATCTTTAGTCACTTATGTTAAAATCGTCCAATCCAAATACACTCTACAATAGAACTCAGTGGCAGAGTTAGGCTCCAATGGACAACCCTCCCCATCAAGCTACAGAGAGACTAGTAGTTTAATTAGTCATCTAAATATGATATTTATTTTTTTATATAGCTGTTTTGCATACATGCTAATGTTATTTCATTTTGATATACTTCACAAGCATATGACTTTTTTGCCAAACTACAGTGTTCCTGTAAAAATGACTTAATGAAGATCAGTATTAACAACATTTTAACTTATTAGAATTAAAAACAAGATGTTTGTGTGAAAAATTACATTGAAAATAATTGTATTTCTTTCATCTTTAGGCCGAAGTTCAACCATCTTTAAAAAACTCTTTAGCATTGGTGGTAGAGTGTAATTTACTGTGACTGTGTGCTGCAAGAGAATGTTCGTACACTCTGCCACCAATGCTGATCAGTTTCTATGTTGAGAAAGATATGATTGTGATGATTGTAACTATACATACAGTATCAAGTCACATTATTATGACTACCGTCTACTTCTGACGTCAGCAGCAAGTAGCCAATGTAATACGGCATGTGTTGCGAGATGGCTTGGTGGGTATATAAGGTGACATGCAAGCATTTTGCAAACATATTAACCATTGCTGTCATGGGTAAAACGTGTGATTTATCATACTTTGAAAAGGGGATGATCATTGTCTTTCGTGGCAAGGGTGGTGGTATTTCTGAAAAAGATCAGTTTGTGAAGCACCAAGTGCCATTGATGTCAGAGGTGAACGTTGGCTGGGAAAGTGCGTGAGGGCCAACCGTCACGCTATAGTAAAGCGACTCACTGCCCAAACGAACCAAGGGCTACCAGACGTGTCTAAAATGACAGTAAAGTCAACCCTGATGCATATTGGACTTCAAAGCAAATGGCTGGTCAAATGGCTTGAATTTGCATGACAGTAACAAAACTTGACCGCTTCTGAAAGGGTTGCCTTTGCTGATGAGTCACGTTTTCTGCTTAATCGACTGGATGGATCCTAGAGTGTCAGGAGTGAAATCTTTGAGAACAAACACTGCGCAACCCTTGTTGGAAAAACACAGGCTGCTGGCAGCGTTATGGTCTGGGGAATGTTTTCTTTGCATTGTCGGGGTCTACTCATATTTCTGGAAGGCACTTTCAACTGATTGGGTTATCTATCCATCCTTGCAGATCAAGTACAGAACATTAGAGTATCACCCTTTCCACTCACTGCAAAGCATTGCAGGACAATATTTCCCATACAGTACTATCACTAGATAAATCACACAAAGTGTCTACCCATCACATCCTAAAGGGGATGAGTGGAACAGAGACAGTTATAATTGCGGGACCATAAAGCTGACTGGTTTGTTTGATTGGTTGGTGACAGTTTATTATATAGAAGCGAGTAACATGGTCTAATTACTGAAGTTAGTATACTGATGCCTTTAGAACCAATAAAAGTGTGTGGTACAGACTTATTTTTTATACAGAAGAAAACAATGTGCATCTTTCCAACCTATGTGCGATTGTGTAGACAAAGTGTTTTCGATCTTTCTTATATATAACTGTATTATAAGTGCTAAATGTTTATTTGAGTTTGACACACTATAAATGTTTCCCCTGGAGCAAACATTTATAGTTCATGCTACATTTAATAGACCTACATTTTTTTTTTATAAATTAAAGAGCTTTCAAAAATATTAAAGTATCAAGTATCCTGAAATGATTATACCATTAGAAAGTTCTTCATAGATGAAGTATAGAGCTGCCAAAGGATTCTAACTGAAATGTTATCTTGCTTTAAATGTGCTAGAGTGAAATAATGGATAAGCCTTAGAGATGTCAGTTTTAGCACTTAAGTTCCACAAGACAGCATACAAATGGAATATTGCTCCAAGAATTCTTAAACACACCACCCTTTAGCACATCTTAACCAGTAAGTTTTATATGTTCTCTTAATAAGCATTTCATGGGGTGGGAAGCAGTTAACTGAAGCCTGAATTGTCTTTTTTCTACTGGGAATATTGCCATTACAGATTGTCACTGTTCCTCTCTATAGCTTAATTCTCTATCGCTTAATGCTGGTCCACACAAACCTTTTTTGTTCTATAGTAAATTAAATATTTATATAGAAAGTTTCATATAAAAATCCCACAACTTGCACATTGGTAGTTGCACATTACGCTGGAGAGAGAATATTTAAAAAAACATTGATCACACCTCTATTAGGCAGATTAGATTAATATGCTTTATTTTCTGAAATCCTTTTTGATATGGCTTGATGAACATGGAATTAATCAAAGCTGTTCTACATAAAACTAAGTGAAGAAACATTTTGGATGTCTAAAAATCAATTAATATTTCACTGTGTTATGATTTTTTATTTGTTGTTGTTGTTGTTGTTTAGTGGTTCAGTTGTATCTGACTCTCTGTGACCCTATGAGCAGCAGCACACCAGGCACATGTATCATTATGTCTCTGGTTATGCTTATCCATAAAGTTTTCATGGCAAAGATACAGAAGTGGCTGTCCAGTTCCATGATTTGCCTGATCTCTGCTATAACCTGCCCATCTTGGGTGACCCTACATGGTTTAGCTCATAGCTTCATTGAGGTACACAAGCTCCTTCACCATTGCTATTCCTCCAGTTGTTCCTCATCACTGCTACATGCATTGTTTGACCCAATTTGATACAAAAAAAGTACCGTATTTATCGGCGTATAACAGGCACTTTTTCTACCTGAAAATAGGGGGCAAATGATAGGTGCGTGTTATACGCCGATATTCCCTCCCCCCTCCTCATCCTCAACCTCCCTCCTCACTCTAAACCCCTCCTCAACCTAAACCCCCCTCCTCCTCAACCTAAACCCCCCTCCTCCTCAACCTAAACCCCCCTCCTCCTCAACCTTAGGGTATTTGAGGATAGGGGGTTGAGGAGGGAGGTTGAGGATGGGGGGGGGTTGAGGAGGGAGGATGAGGAGGGAGGTTGAGGAGGGGGTTGAGGATGAGGAGGGAGGATGAGGATGAGGAGGGGGGTTGAGGATGAGGAGGGGGGTTGAGGATGAGGGTTGAGGTTTAGGAGGGGGGGTTGAGGAAGGAGGATGAGGATGGGGGGGTGGAGGAGGGGGTTGAGGATGGGGGGGTGGAGGAGGGGGTTGAGGATGGAGGATGAGGAGGGAGGTTGAGGAGGGGGTTGAGGATGAGGAGGGAGGTTGAGGTTGAGGATTTTGCTTCAAAGTTCTTTATTTGAATTGTTTTTTTCCCCCTGAAATGCCCTTCTTAAAATGAGGTGCGTGTTATACGCCGGTGCGTGTTATATGCCGATAAATACAGTATTTACTTTTAATTTTTTCTCCACACAAAATAATACCAAATGAAAAAAATTAAATGTATTATTATAATGAATAAATATATAACCATTTAGAGGGAGATTGTTGAGCTTTTGAAGACAGCAGACCTTCAATTTTTGTTCTTCAAACCACAATGTAAATAACACGCAACGGAAGGAAAGGAAATGTGTTAAAAATACAACTAATAATTTAAAAAGCAAATGATATTAAAGCATTTTTATGCTCAAGTTTTCTTTGGCATTAAATCCGACTCTTGTTCAATCATTTAAACTAAGACGAGGATGATGAGCAATACTGCAAGACATAAGGATGAGAGAACTAACTGAGAAATGCAGGAAAAATGTCCTTGGAAGAGAAAGCATTTCTGCAGAACAATTAACTTAATTAACCAGATGACATGCATATTCATAAGGCTGTTAATGTGTCCCACACCAAAGAGATAAATGTGATGTAATGAGTTGCTATCCAAGCATGTGTAAAATTCTCATGAAAAGCTACTCTACACTTCAGCGAATTTGCCTGAAATATCTGAGAAATTAACAGTCCCAAGGAAATTCTTTATGATTTTGTAATTGATTTTAAAGGCATGGATGTTTTTGTATGAGCTGACCATTTTTATTCTTCTATTAAAGTCATAATTAATGAAGGGATACATTTTTTTATAAGCCCTATTGATGCTTCAATTTTACATCTTGTCTAGATTATTAACTTTATTTCCCACAGCAAGAAATGTCAATGAAAATAACTAACAATGTGACTTCAGGCTTTGCCATATGTTCAAATATTAGAATAAAACTACCAACAATATTGTTGTGTGTGTGTTGGGGGGCACCATTCTTACTATTTGTATCTGGCCTTGTTGCTGTCTCTATTGTTGGGATATTGTCTATTTTTCTAGTGTTGTCCATAATGCTGTCTGTTGATTGTATAGATCGCATTTGCCAATAATAATAGTGTTAGTCTATTTTAAATATACATTATACTGGCAGGGGTGGGCAGAAATATCCATAAGTTAGGGGCCAGGAAGATTTTATTTAGGAACCAGAAAGGATGTATTGTAGGAGCCCAGAAAGAAGCCATTCATAGCGATGCGCTGTACTTTGCAAATATAGGACCCTATGTTAATCCTGGCAAATGCAATTACCAGTGTTGTGGCAGCACAGTAAATCCTACCTAGCTATGCTATTTCCCCACTTATTGTGAGAGAACTGCAACGAGTCACTGCTGCAAGGTACTGCGGAAAACCAAAGCCGAAAAGCATGTCACATATCTCAATTGATTTTAGCAGGGCTAAAAGATTATGAGTGACTCCGTAAGACTTTTATACCCAAACCCTATGCTAATAAGATTTTACAGATCATTTGCAAACCAGGACAGTGCTGTAACTACAAACAAATGAAGAAAACATTACAGGTACCAAAGACCACTTGCAAATGATTTTAAAACCAATGCAGAGTGATGCAGCAGCTAAAGTGATTGTATAACACCAAAAATAAATTTACAAAACAATGAAGTTTCAACATTCTTTGACAATTAATAGTCTGATATCAACATATGTGTAATTCAAAATTATGATAATGTATTATTATGTCCGTTTATCAGACAACATCTCGGGTAACACACAACCCAGTACTCATGGGGTCAATACAAGTCAGGAAACCATGTTGCCTAGGAACAAATGCTCTAATGCAATGTCAATATATATATATTTTTTAACACAAAATACACACATTTTTTAAAAGATAATATATATATATATATATATATATATATATATATATATATATATATAAAAGAACCTACCTGATAGCACACTACTCGTAACTATGGATGTAGAGTCTTACAGCAACATCCCACACAAAGATTGTACTGAGGCATGCCTCAAACTCCTCTCAACACACACTACGTACCAGAAATATAACCCTTAAACCATCGCCAAAATACTAGATTACATTCTGACCCACAATTACATTACCTTCAACGAACATGTTTACCTGCAAATAATGGGGACCACAATGGGTACTAAAATGGCACCACAATATGTCAATTTATTTATGGCTGACCTTGAACAGAGATTCTTGTCCACATACCTTATAGATACTACCGTTATATAGATGACCTGTTCATTATATGGACAGAGGGAGAAATAACGCTCAGAGACTTCCACACTGCCTTTAATACCTTCCACCCATCTATTGAATTTAAAATGGATTACTCTGCAGAACAGGTGAACTTTCTGGACACCACCATATCCATCACCAATGGTAAACTTAAATCATCTCTATATAGGAAACCTACATGCAGATGCAGTTATCGCCACAGCTCTAGCTTTCATCCCTCCCACACTAAACAAGCAATTATTTATAGTCAAGCCATCAGATACCACTGCTTATGTTCTAACACTGAGGACTGTGATAAACACTTACAAACACTGTCATGGGAAAGGGTTACAAACCCTGTATAATAACACAGAAAGTAACCTCTGCAATCAAAACAGCCCGGGAACTCCTGCTGCAATACAAAACTAAAGGAATTACCTCACGTACACCTCTGGTAACCACATACCATCCAGATCTAGAAGGAATACGCAAAATATTTAAGGACTTACAATCACAACTAACAGAGGTCACAGAATTGAAACATATATTCCCCAAACCCCCCATTCTCGCATTTAGGCAGCCACCAAATATAAGACAAACATTGGTGGACAGACGATTGGCCAATGAACAGCACCACAGAGAAAATGGCACCAAACCCTGCAATAAAATTAGCTGCAAACTGTGTCAGCACATCTGCAAAAAGGACACAGCCACGCACAGCAACAAGAGCTATAACATCAGAGGCTCATATTCAAGTACATCATCCAATGTAGTATACAGTGGATATAAAAAGTCTACACACCCCTGTTAAAATGTCAGGTTTCTCTGCTGTAAAAAAATGAGGCAAAGATAAATCATTTCAGAACTTTTTCCACCTTTAATGTGACCTATAAACTGTAGAACTCAATTGAAAAACAAAATGAAAAATAAAAAATAAAAATAATGTGCTTGCATAAGTCTGCACACCCTCTTATAACTGGGGATGTAGCTGTGTTCAGAATTAAGCAATCACATTCCAAATTGTGTTAAATATGAGTCAGCATACACCTGCCATCATTTAAAGTGCCTCTGATTAACCCCAAATAAAGTTCAGCTGCTCTAGTTGGTCTTTCCTGAAATTTTCTTAGTCGCATCCCACAGCAAAAGCCATGGTCCACAGAGAGCTTCCAAAGCATCAGAGGGATCTCATTGTTAAAAGGTATCAGTCAGGAGAAAGGTACAAAAGAATTTCCAAGGCATTAGATATACCATGGAACATAGTGAAGACAGTCATCATCCAGTGGAGAAAATATGGCACAACAGTGACATTACCAAGAACTGGAGTTACCTCCAAAATTGATGAAAAGACTAGAAGAAAACTGGTCTGAGAGGCTACCAAGAGGCCTACAGCAACATTAAAGGAGCTGCAGGAATATTTGGCAAGTACTGGCTGTGTGGTACATGTGACAACAATCTCCTATATTCTTCATATGTCTGGGCTATGGGGTAGAGTAGCAAGACGAAAGCCTTTTCTTACGAAGAAAAACATCTAAGCCAGGCTACATTTTGCAAAAACACATCTGAAGTCTCCCAAAATCATGTGGGAAAAGGTGTTATGGTCTCATGAAACCAAGGTTGAACTTTTTGGCCATAATTCCAAAAGATATGTTTGGCGCAAAAACAACACTGCACATCACCAAAAGAACACCATACCCACAGTGAAGCATGGTGGTGGCAGCATCATGATTTGGGGCTGTTTTTCTTCAGCTGGAACTGGGCCTTAGTTAAGATAGAGGGAATTATGAACAGTTCCAAATACCAGTCAATATTGGCACAAAACCTTCAGGCATCTGCTAGAAAGCTGAACATGAAGAGGAACTTCATCTTTCAGCATGACAACGACCCAAATCATACATCCAAATCAACAAAGGAATGGCTTCACCAGAAGAAGATTAAAGTTTTGGAATGGGCCAGCCAGAGCCCAGACCTGAATCCGATTGAAAATCTGTGGGGTGATCTGAAGAGGGCTGTGCACAGGAGATGCCCTCGCAATCTGACAGATTTGGAATGTTTTTGCAAAGAAGAGTGGGCAAATCTTGCCAAGTCAAAATGTGCCATGCTGATAGACTCACACCCAAAAAGACTGAGTGCTGTAATAAAATCAAAAGGTGCTTCAACAAAGTATTAGTTTAAGGGTGTGCATACTTATGCAACCATATTATTTTATTTTTATATTTTTTCTTCCCTCTACCTAAAAGATTTCAGTTTGTTTTTCAATTGAGTTGTACAGTTTATAGGTCACATTAAAGGTGGAAAAAGTTCTGAAATTATTTATCTTTGTCTCATTTTTTTACAGCACAGAAACCTGACATTTTAACAGGGGTGTGTAGACTTTTTATATCCACTGTACATGATACAATGTACTGTATGTGAAAGGATATTTTACTTCGGGAAAACCAGCCAGAAACTGCACATGAGAATGAACCTCCACAGACGCTCCATCAAAAAGCTCAATGAGGAAATTTACTGTACCCCAGTTGGGCACCATTTCACCCAGGAGAATCACTCCATCCAGGACCTCAAAATAAAAATACAAAAGGGAATTTCAGAACTATCCAACAGCAGAAAACTTTAGAATAAAAAATGATTCAATGTTTTAATACAAAGGATACTGTCTTAAGTCTGAGTCTTAATATTGATTTAGGTTTTCTATCCCTCTATCTAAATGTCTTATAACTCATACACATTCCAAATAACTCCCCCCCCGCCCGGTTCAATTGCTGTTCTAATCCACTGTGGTGACATTTATTACTCTTAATTATGACTCTGCTGTGCTCTTATCTAAAACATGATCTACAGACTCACATACTGACCTATCAGGACATTATTTACTATGCTGATCTGTTTCTCACTAATCTCTACCCAATTCATTTTTTTCCCTCTTCTATTCTATCCACTTTGTTTACTTCCCTCATATCTTATCAGTATTGCTTTTGAGTTGATAAAGAGAGGATCATCACTCGAAAGCTTGTCATAAAAACGATGAATATGTCTGTCCAATAAAAAAGTTATCACTATATCTTGCAATACTCTGATTATTCATCTATATTACTGGACATTCATGGCTATGTATTATGGTTCCCTGCCGCAGTTAGTTACAGCTCTTGTTTTCACTTGTATTATTATTATAATAATCCTGACATTCTCATTTACAATTGGCTCCTAGAGCCATTTCTTATCCGTAATGCTTAGTTTGGCTATGTCCCACACTAAAATCTCTTGTGCATAAGGCTGGATTCACAGATATGGGCCGAGTGCTGTAATGCGCGGGAGCAAAAGATTTACCTTAAGGTGTAACATGGGTGAAATAAAGCTTTTGCAACTGACTTACTAGTGTGCAGCAGTTTACACCACTCGATTAACATAGGGCCCATATTTAGGAGTCAGCAGTGCCAATTTTCGGAGTCCAGGCTCCCGGGAAGTTTCCATTCCTCTTGATATTAATATCTATATGTTTTGTGTGCTATCCAATCATGTTGGACTTTGAGTGTTCTGATTGTGTTGAATTCATTGCCCATAGCGATATATAGGTGTTATTGTCAATATGTCAATACAGGTATTTGATTGCTTTAAATGCTCTTTGGTGTTTTGGTTGAGTTGTATTTAATACCCAGGTCTTCGCCTACAGTTTTGCAGCATTTAAGTCCATGTCTTATTTGATTGAAATAACCACTGTGGTCAAAATGGTAAAATAGCCTTTATTGAAGAACTGAAAATAGGTATCATGCTTTTAAAAAACATTGTTCTCATTATCAGGTCCTTTCACAGATCATCTGCGCCAACCCTGCGTGCCCCCGCTGTTGAGGCATAGGGTTAAGGGTTAGGGTTAGGCATAGGGGTTAAGGTTAGGCTTTGGGTTAGGGTTATGGTAAGGCATAGGGTTAGGGGTTAGTCTTAGGCATAGGGTTAGGGCTAGGCTTAGGGTTAGGCGTAGGGGTAAGGATTAGGCTTTGGGTTAGGGTTATGGTTAGGCATAGGTTTAGGGTTATGCATAGGGGTTAAGGTTAGGGCTAGGCATAGGGTTAGTGGTTAGGATTAACCATAGGGTTAGAATTAGGCTTCAGTTAGGGTCCTGTCATTAACTGTTTTATTTTTAATCTGTAGATTGCAGTACTACATTGCTGTGGCGCAGCTTTCAGGCGCGCTCACAGTATTCACAGCTATGCAGGGCAGGCAAAACGGGAAAGACCCAATTATTATGTTTTGCTATTCAAAACACCATATAAAAAAAAATCAATGCTATCCTTACTTAAAGTCTATTTACTAGCAATAAACATTTTTGGAGAAGCCCTTCTCTTTTTTTTTTCACAAGTATTCAGCACCCCACTTAATATAATGTTTTTGCCCTCAACAAAATTGGAGTTAGAGGAAGTTGGATATCCAATATGGAGTAAACACATTGGCCCTCATTCAATTGCAATTTGGCCAATTGAATAGGGCTCTAAATAAGCAGATAACATATTTTTTTTAAAGAAGTTTTTAGTTAGTAAGCATCTATCCAAAAGCAAGGTTTTCACTAACTAAAAACTTCTTTAAAAAAAATGCTCTGTGCTTATATAGAGCCCTCTTCAATTGGCCAAAATCGCAATTGAATGAGGGCTATTGTTTGTAGACACTTCTGATTGAGAAAAGGTTGGTCCTGATTCTTTTTCTTTATATTTAAATCCTACACTGATATTTGGGTGCTTTGATTAAAACAATTATTTGGATGGTTTGTTATATATAGCGTTATATATAATGAGTGTTTCATTTGTGTTGTATGTAATATTGTTTTTGCATATTTTAGTATTTATGGCATTTTCACCATATGGCTTATGTTACTGAACAAAACTTTTCACTTTCAGAAATTACCGTATTTTCAGTCTTCATTGCTTGTGTATTTATTACAAACCGAGTAATGAGACTTGGGGATCTGTTCTTGAGCTTGAAACTATTCATTGTTTTTTAGTGTAGTGATCCTGGAGAACAAGAATGTTAGTTTAAGGGTTAATCAGATGGGTACAGCTAAAATAGACATTCAATATAAAGTGTTATTAGATGTGTGTTTATTGCTTGCTCACACTATTATGTTACCTTTATAATATAGACGGAATCCATTAGATTTTATTTTTAACATTAAAGGACTGTGGTGGTCAAATTTTATCTACATTATCTTTACTAATGGCCAAATGCTTTAGAAAGCAAAAAATAAACACAGCTTTTACATTTTTAAACTTTTATCCACGATTTTTGGATCTGTCCCATTTCTTCCCCACTAGCAGTGGGGTGAAGCAGCCAATAGGTGGATGTAATGATCTTCTTTTCTTGTGGGGCTTGAGAAGGCGTAGTAGAAACAACCCTACCCCACTGTATTGTTTTTGGTCCATTTGGAATCCCCTCTGTAAATCAGCAGGACCTTAGCCAGACACTCCCCAGTAACCTCAGACCTTTTCGGCAGCAGGAATACAGCTGGGCTGGAGATAGGTAGTTTGTTGACCAGAGTAACAACCATGATAACAGGATAAATTAACCCAAGGATCCACACCTTTATCTATGTGATCCAGAAGCAACTGATTTATTTTGAAAATTCCCACATATTTAAAGTGGATAGGAGTGTATACAATACAACAATAAGACGGAGTGACAGATACTTACAGGAACATGTACCCCACAGGGAATCTAGCAGTAGCATCCTGTCTTGCCCCTCTAATAAACATAATGCTGTCTAGACCCTGAATAGAGCACATGGGAGATGGAATTAATTTAAAAGGATAAAAACAGATAAGAATACAATAGAAGTTTTAGTCCTTCCTGCTTAGTCTGAAATGCAGGAGTGCATAGTAAGTCATGGTAGGCCCAAAAGAATCCAGCAAATAGTCAAAAGTCCAGGGCTACCGCGACAGTGGACTTTGTTCAGTTTGCGCTTAGAGTGAGGGCTAGACTTAGGGTTTAGGATTAGACTTGGGGTTAGAGGTTAGGGTTCAGGGTTAGAGTAGTTGCCACTAACCTAGCCCTGATCCAAACCCTAAACCTAACCCCTAAGTCTAACCCTAAACGTAACCCCCAAAAATATACAAAAGTCTTGGCGGAGCACCACTGCTTTACAAAAAACTGTAATAATAATAAAATAATAATAATAATTGTGCACCTCAATAAGTTGAAAACTGCTGAAAACAGAATGCCACAGCAGCATAATCACATATATAGTTGTGAGCATGCGGGCTGTTGCTAGCGCTGTGGGCTCCTTGCCAACAACTGCGGACCTCGACAAATTTACGGAGTTAAGAAACAAAAATACGAGACCCGTTACGACCGCGCAAAAAATGCCCGAAACACACGCACAAGAAAAACACAATAAATACACACAACAAATACATAAAAAGCTTACCTCCAGCAAGGGGAGTACCTCCAGCAAGGGGGCACCCAGGACCTCTGCAAGTGATGTTACACCTTGATTTAAGTCCAAATTTCGGAGTTTAGACACCCGAAAATCACCTAACCAAGAGAAAATATGTCCGCCGAACAAAATGAAAACGAGGCTAAGGACGCAAAAATACTACAGTGACTCGCAAAACGGAAACAACGCTCCAGTCAACTTCATGAGGCACGTAACAAACACTATGCGGCACGTACCACACTGATATTAACCACCATTTTACAGGAAAATGACAACTATTAGGCCTAAAATGGAGGCTGGAACGCAAATTTTACGCTGGAACGCAAATAGCGCATGCGTATTGCGTTCTAACGGTCTGAAGCACCTCAAAGTTTATAAATACTGCCTACTTTCCAGAAAATTCGACATTTCTCCTCAGGTGATGAACAGTGTGACTGGATAGTTAACTGCTGCCGTCACTTCAGAAGATAATTATTTCCTAATTTCCAACTTCACAATCTGCAAATTGAAACTGAGAGGTAAGCTATAATATATTTAATTTAGTAAGAAAGACACCAAAAAAACAAAAAAGGAAAAAAACAACAACATTGCAAATCTTAACAATGAAAATGGGATTCATGTATAGTGATATGTGAAATGCACATATACAGTGGATATAAAAAGTCTACACACCCCAGTTAAAACGTCAGGTTTCTGTGCTGTAAAAAAATGAGACAAAGATAAATCATTTCAGAACTTTTTTCACCTTTAATGTGATACAAACTGTACAACTCAATTAAAAAACAAACTGAAATCTTTTAGGTAGAGGGAAGAAAAAATATAAAAATAAAATAATATGGTTGCATAAGTATGTACACCCTTAAACTAATACTTTGTTGAAGCACCTTTTGATTTTATTACAGCACTCACTCTTTATGGGTATGAGTCGATCAGCATGGCACATTTTGACTTGGCAAAAACACTCCAAATCTGTCAGATTGCAATGGCATCTCCTGTGCACAGCCTTCTCCAGATCACCCCACAGATTTTCAATCGGATTCTGGTCTGGGCTCTGGCTAGGCCATTCCAAAACTGTAATCTTCTTCTGGTGAAGCCATTCCTTTGTTGATTTGGATGTATGCTTTGGGTCGTTGTCATGCTGAAAGATGAAGTTCCTCTTCATGTTCAGCTTTCTAGCAGAAGCCAGAAGGTTTTATGCCAATATTGACTGGTATTTGGAACTGTTCATAATTCCCTCTATCTTAACTAAGGCCCCAGTTCCAGCTGAAGAAAAACAGCCCCAAAGCATGATGCTGCCACCACCATGCTTCACTGTGGGTATGGTGTTCTTTTGGTGATGTGAAGTGTTGTTTTTGCGCCAAACATATCTTTTGGAATTATGGCCAAAAAGTTCAACCTTGGTTTCATCAGACCATAATACCTTTTCCAACATGCTTTTGGGAGACTTCAGATGTGTTTTTGCAAAATGTAGCCTGGCTTGGATGTTTTTCTTCATAAGAAAAGGCTTTCGTCTTGCCACTCTACGCCATAGCCCAGACATATGAAGAATATGGGAGATTGTTGTCACATGTACCACACAGCCAGTACTTGCCAGATATTCCTGCAGCTCCTTTAATGTTGCTGTAGGCCTCTTCATAGCCTCCCAGACCAGTTTTCTTCTCGTCTTTTCAGCAATTTTGGAGGGAGCTCCAGTTCTTGGTAATGTCACTGTTGTGCCATATTTTCCTTTAGTTGATGATAACTGTCTTCACTGTGTTCCATGGTATATTTAATGCCTTGGAAATTCTTTTGTACCCTTCTCCTGGCTGATACCTTTTAACAATGAGATCCCTCTGATGCTTTAGAAGCTCTCTGTGGACCATGGCTTTTGCTGTGGGATGCGACTAAGAAAATTTCAGGAAAGACCAACTAGAGCAGCTGGACTTTATGTGGGGTTAATCAGAGGCACTTTAAATGATGGCAGGTGTATGCTGACTCATATTTAATACGATTTGGAATGTGATTGCTTAATTCTGAACACAGCTACATCCCCAGTTATAAGAGGGTGTGTAGACTTATGCAACCACATTATTTTTCTTTTTTTTTTTTCTTCCCTCTACTTAAAAGATTGAGTTGTACAGTTTATAGGTCACATTAAAGGTGGAAAAAGTTCTGAAATGATTTATCTTTGCCTCATTTTTTTACAGCACAGAAACCTGACATTTTAACAGGGGTGTGTAGACTTTGTATATCCACTGTATGTGCATAGGCCCTACAGCAACCTAATCTTAACTCAAAGTAATGAAAGAAGTATATTCAACTGACGTTAATTCACAGCAACTCATAGCAACAAAAAAAAAGATGACACTAATACATATGTAACCTGCAGCTCAATCTTTCGCCTTTTTTTGACTATTCAAACAGACTCTGCATTAACAGCGTCACTCAAGAATTTGCACCGTGGACTGTGAAAGAGGATCACTTTTAAAGAACAGAAAGAAAGAGGAAGAGGTAAGATAGAAAAATACATTACATGCAGAAAAAGACCATGCTTTGCAAAATCCAAAAGAATGAATATACAATTAACCATTTAACTTTCTTTTTCAAACAGACACTACAAGAAGACTGGCGGATTAAGATTGTCAGGAGGGGATCCTCTGTCATTCGGACAAGAACAAGAGACTTCAATCAAGGTATAGTATAACAAGTGCAAAAAGAAACAAAAATCCTATGTTTAATGCCCGCCAATATGAGAATTCAAACTAAAAAATACAAGCCTCAATACAAATTCAAGCAAGACAAAAACACCACAGTTAAACAAACTTCACAAAGACCTATCCAATTTCCAAACACTTGCACACAAAAAAAAAACACAAAGTGGTGGATACAAAACAGGATATCATACAAAACATTAGCAACATACAGAAAACAAAAGTATTCCTCCTCCTTCCTATATAACCTCGAACCATCACCCACAAGCCAAATGCTGGTGAACACAAAACAGGATAGTACAAAAAAGCGCAACAACATATAGAAAGCAATTAACATTCGTGTTTCCTGTCCAACAACATGTAACCCTCACAAAAAAGACTAATTAAGGATACAAAAAGTGGCAACTGGAGCATGCAAAATGTGGTGGACACAAAACAGGATTGTACAAAAAAAATCACAAAAACAGATAGAAAAATAGCTTAACATTCCTCTTTACTGTTTATCAACCTATAACCCTTACAAAGAAGCCTAAATAAGCATAACAAAAGTGGCGGACGCTAAACAGGATACTACTGTTAATAGTTCCAACATAGATAAAAGATCATTCACAGTCAGCTTTACTCTACAACAACCTTTAACTGTCATCCACAAGCCAAATACAGCATCCCAAAAGTGGTGGAAAGAAAACAGGATAGTCCAACAAACATTGCTAACATATACAAAATGTCAATAACATTAATAATTACAGTAAAAAAAAGGATAACTGTAATATACAAATAAAATGAAACTATTTTAAAGTGGTGCACAAAAAACAGCATAGCAGAAGAAATCACGATAACAGATAGAGTAGACAAAAATAACTAACTATGCTATTCATGAGAAATACATTCCTATCAAATAACATTTTGCTTTTTCTTTAACAACAGACACTGCGTCAAGACCATCGCACGAAGAGTTACAACAGCGGATCAAGAAATATTGTGTTTGAAATCAAACTTCAAACAAGGTACAGTATAACAAGTAAAAAAAGAGAAAATTAAATAAACATGTTTGCTCTGCATCCATGTCAAGAGAAAAAACTAAATAAACCAACAACAATAAGCACCACAAATGAAAAGCTTTAACAAAATATTACTGACACATTTCTCATTTCCCTACTAATTACCTTTTATGTACAACAACGTTCAACAGTAAACCCAAACTCTAAAAAAAAAATTGAACAACATAAAACAATAGTCAAATAAATAGGCAAAACACATACAATACAAAATTTACAATTGTCAATTCACAGCCCCAACTTACAATGTTAAGCACAAAAACTAAACACACACATAAAAGACAATACTACAACAAATACTACTAAGACCTAACAAACAACAATATAAACCCTCTTTTGACGCCCACAACATATAAGCCTTTAAGTTAAATAGAAGAATAGTATTCCACAAATCCCCTGCAGTAGAAATTACAAAGAGCAATATATTACTACCATTTTTACCCTCTACTATGTCTCTAAGCCAACCCTACAAACCTACAAAATTAAAAACAATGAACAACCAAAACTAAATTAAAAAGCTCATTTAACACTATAAACCTACTATATCTCCAATAAGCTATAATGCAATTACCTTGCGTGCCATATGCATCTAACCCAAAAATGACAATACAACACATAAAGTAAGAGCCAAAAAATAAAACTCACTCATTTAAGAATAGAAAGCAAGTTTAGCTACAATGAACTACAATCACATACAAAGTTCATTTACAATCACAACACTGTTGCAACAAAAACATTTCACAAACCAACTTAACATCTGAAAGTCAACTAATGATACATTATTTTCATTTACAGATTAAGATGGCTGATAACGAGACCAAACAGGAAAAGATAAGACATCAAGCTAGGGAACAACAACAAAGATGGGCAAACCAGCAGACGCCGGAGCAGAGGAAATTCAAAGGGACATTTCAAATGATGAATTACAAACTGAAACTGATATATACACTTCAAATTATCCTTTACTCAAGTCTTTAGCAGTAGAGGTTCATAATTGTGGGGACATGAATACTCAATGTCAGTTTTGTGAGGCTTATCATTTTAAACAGGAAAGACCCAGAGATGGCCAATTCATTAGTTGCTATCAAAAAGGCAAGGTCAAACTTCCAGAAAGAAAACAATTCCCAATATATTTACAAAACATTATGACTGAACCTACTTTTCCAAACTACAAAAATTTCAAGACAAACATAAGATCCTACAATAGTGCCATATCCTTTACATCTATGGGGCAACATTAGCTGCTAATGTACCAGGACATGGTCATTACTGCTTTAAAATCCAAGGCCAAATTTATAATCGTTCTTCCCATTTACATCCAGAGGAAGGAGAGCAAAGAAAATTTGCTCAACTATATGTCCTAGATACAATGGAAGCTGTTGACCAACGTATGCAGCTGCAAGAAAATACAAAATGCTTACCCAGTGTTTTTATAGAGCTAGATAAAATTATGGCCAATAACCCCTACACTGAAGCTTATAAAAAAATTGGCAGAAGTAGAAAATGAACAACAACTTCATGCAGAAAGACATCAATTACCAATCCCAGAGGTCAATATGGTGCTTAAAAGAGATATACATACTGATAAACGCCGTTATAACTTGCCAACATCAAAAGAGGTTGCAATGGTGTTTCAAAATGATGAAGGAAAACCACCATTCCAAAGAGACATTAGAATATATCCCAGAAATGAGGAGCAACCATTCATTAATATCAGTATCTTAAGTCCAAATTTAGATCCAATGACATATCCAATTTTTTCCCACACGGAGAAGCAGGTTGGCAACCAAAATGAACCGTTCCAAGTTACCCAAATGCTAAAGCCAGAATGCACAATAATGTTTCCTCATGCTTGAATATAAAGTAGCTCAAATTGCCATTCGAAATACATTTAATCCAATTTTATTTGGTGGAAAACTAACACAACAATGGATTATTGATTCCTATTTGCAAGTTGAGGCCAATAATTTAAACTTCATAAAATATCAACAAGATAAACTGTGTGTAGAATAATATTGTGGATTAATGGACTATGTCACTGAGGTGGCTACAAGCAGAGACATGACAGCTGGCAAAGCCATCATTTTACCATCTTCTTTCCAGGGATCTCCTCAAAATATGAGAGAAAGATACAATGATGCCATGGCTATTGTCACCAAATCTGGAAAACCTGATTTATTTTTTACATTTACATGTACTCCCCAATGGCCAGAAATTACACAAAATTTACTTCTTGCCCAAAGTGCTTTTGATAGACCAGATTTAGTAACAAAAAGGAGGCCTTCCACATGCACATATTCTCATAATCCTTCAAGAAAAGGATAAATTAGATACTGGTGACAAAGTGGATTCAATCATTGTTGCTGAACTACCTGATCCAGAATTATATGGTAGACTATATGAGATTGTAACTCATTGTATGATTCATGGACCCTGTGGTGAGCTTAATCCACAATCACCATGTATGGAAAATAATAAATGTTCCAAAGAATTTCCGAAAGATTATAGAGACAAAACTTATGCCAATTGTGATGGCTATCCACTATATAGAAGAAGAGAAGGTGATAGTGCCATTATTTGTGGAAAA
This sequence comes from Discoglossus pictus, assembly GCA_027410445.1. Classification (NCBI taxonomy): domain Eukaryota; kingdom Metazoa; phylum Chordata; class Amphibia; order Anura; family Alytidae; genus Discoglossus; species Discoglossus pictus. The sequence continues at coordinate 25,839,024 of CM050173.1, read as the reverse complement.
AAGGTTGACAATAGATATGTGGTACCATACAATCCACATTTACTTATGAAGTATAATGCACACATTAATGTAGAAGACTGCACTTCCATCAAATCCATTAAATATGTCTACAAATATATTTACAAAGGCTATGATGCAGCTACTGTAGTCGTCAAAAGTGCAGACAATACCGAAAGCAGTGAGTTAGTACACAATGAACTTGCATCTCATGTAGATGCTCGCTATGTAAGTGCGCCAGAAGCTATGTGGCAGCTTTTAAAATTTGAAAAGCATGATAGATCACATGCAGTATATAGATTAGCCACAAAGACATTTAGTGTATTTCCATGCTGGAAATGAAAGTAATGCATTGGCCCAAAGTGAGCATTGTCACACTACACTAACTGCATGGTTTCAATTAAATTCTACAGATTCACAAGCAACACAATTCTTATATATTGAAATTCCATATCACTATGTTTTTGTGAATGGATTATGGAGACCAAGAAAAAGCAGAGGAAATAGAATAATCCCAAGAATTTACACGGTCAGTCCAAGAGACCTTGAACGTTTCTGCTTACGACTACTACTTTTAAATGTTCCTGGAGCACAAAGTTTTGAACACTTAAGAACTGTTAATGACATAGTATAGGAATCCTTTCATTTAGCTGCAAGACATAGAAACTTACTAGCTGATGGTACAGAATGAGAAAGATGTCTAGAAGAAGCAGCACTATGTCAAATGCCACGGCAGATGAGGGAACAATTTGCATTCATTGGTATCTTCTCAAATGCTCCAAATGCATTAGCTTTGTGTGACACATTTAAAAGTAATATGGCTGAAGACTTTATGCAACGATACAATGAACCTATTGCACAATTAAAAGCATTAATAGAAATCCAAGAAATATTTTTAACTCATGGATTAAGTTGTGCAAGTTTTAATCTGCCTGATCCAGGTCTTATAGATTACATAAACTTTGAAGACTATGACATTCAACTACAAGTACAAAGGACAAAAGAAAGACTTGCAACTTTAAATACATTACAATTGCAAGCATGTAATGCCATCAAAAATGCACTAGATGATGACATGGTCAAAGAGCGTTATTTCCATCTTGATGGACCTGGCGGATCAGGAAAAACATATCTATATAATTTATTAATGAGTTTTGTACGAGCACAAGGTCAAATAGCACTCGCATTTGCCACAACTGGAATTGCTGCACTTTTGTTAGAAGGTGGAATAACTGTACATAGTGGGTTTAAACTGACAGTGCCTATTTTAGAAACCTCAGTGTCAGATATTTGCATGACATCATTACAAGCAAAAAAAATGAAAAAAAGTAAATTAATTAAAATAGATGAGGCGACAATGATGTCATGCTATGCCCTTCATACCAAGGATAGATTTAGCACCAAGTGAAAGTAGTCTCCCTTTTATACTTCAAAGAAGACAATTTCCCATCATTATGGCATTTGCCATGACCATTAATAAATCACAAGGACAAACTTTCAAATCTGTGGGTATTTTCTTAGAACAACCAGTATTTGCACATGGCCAATTATATGTTGCCTTATCACGGTGCAAAAATCCACAGGCTATTAAAGTTTACATTGAAAACAATGAAAGTCAAGGTGATTTATTAGAGGATGGACGCATTTTTACTAAAAACATTGTCTGCTATGAAATACTCTAACTTTCCATCAAACAAACAAAAGCCATGCAAAACCAATTTAAAACCAAAACGCAAAAACCTAAAAAAACACAATATAACCACAATTTTTTTACACACAACTCTCTGTTTTCTTTAAAAGGTCATTATTATGCAACAGAAATTAGGTTTACAACAAAATTATTTTCCTATTAAACTACATGAAATTGGAAAACACATAGAGAACAGTGGTTACACATCGCGGAAAAACTTTAAGGTCTTGCGTTCTCTTTTTAGAGAAACACCTTTCCACAGAGGAAACTCTATGTGCCATTTAAAACAATTACTACACCAACAAACAAAGGTCAAGCATTGATAACTACGAATCAATAAAGAATTGAGTTATAATTCATAGAAGTACTGTTTATGCATGATTAGCCCAACAAAACACTTAACTTGCATTATTTTGACAAATTCTGTTCAAATGTTAATTAACTATGTTACTGTTGCTAATATTACAAGTTTGAATTTTTTTTTACAAGTTCCTTACTTAGACAGATAAGAAAGTTCAAGTTTAAAAAAATATACTTTCAAGTTCCTTACTTAGACATATTACAAAGTTCATGTTAAGAGCACAAGCACATTTTGAGGCACAATGTAAATATTGTATTTTATGTTAAACATTAATCCAGGGAGTAATCCGATCGCCAGTTAATGGGGTCAGAAAGGAATTAAAAAAAAATCCTGCTTTGATACAATTAGCTACGTTTCAAAGAGGGTTTTTACTGTTTGCCTTCCTCTGGATTCAATGTATATTTCAGTTAACAGTTCTTGAGATAGAACTTGCATGTTAAAAAACCATTACCTCAAGTTTACAATACTGATTAATCTAAAGTTCAACTGTTCTTACATTCAAATGTTAATACTTTTACTACAAAACGCTTTAACAGTTACTCTTGAACAAAAGAAAATGTTACAAAAATAAACATGTTTAATATCACAATTGTACTTATTTCCACATAACTAAAACCTTACAAGTGTCAAATACGTATATTAATAACTAAACAACTTTACAAACATACACATCTCATTGCTGTCATTTTTTGACGAGCAAGTCGCTAGTTACATATAAAAAATATATATTTTAGAGGTTGTATTGTTTTTCTTTACATGCTAAAAACTTGTAGCACTTCCAAATAGTCAATGTTAAAAATACAACCACAGTGGGCCTTTAAGGTTTCAGGTAAATTCAAACAGTAGGGGAAATAATTGGACCCATTAAGAAAAAACATATTCACAGCAACACCAAGTAGATCACTAAAGTTATCCATAGGGTTAGTTAAAGGGTTAGGCTACCATTCTAAGAGCCTGATTCAATTGCAAGCCCGCATCTCGCAAGATCCAGGCTGTATGTCTGAGGGTGTGCTGTGGGTTCCTGCTCGTCTCTGATTCCGGTGCTATTCAATTAAAGCAGCCCGCAAGTTACGGGCCGTAAGCCGACTCGGTAAACCATGAACTGGTTTGTAGCAGTTCAGGGCGGGAATATGATTAATTAAAATGACACATAAAAATAAACTTATTTTTTACAGCCGATTTGCGAGCTCGAGACTGTTGTGCAATTAATTCTAATGTCTTTCATCTCTTTACCTGTTATTTACAGTAAAGTATTGATTTTATATTTGCATTTACCGTGCCGCAAACAGGGGTTGAAACCCTTTGCGGGTCCTCTCTAGCACTCATCATTTGCAGTTTACGGGTGTGAAAACATTTGCGGCCTTGGGGAATTTGAGCAATTGAATAGCGATTTGTGAATTTAGCGATTGTAACTCTTGTGTATGTAAAAGATCAAAGACTTCGGGAGGCTGTAAGTTCCCGGTTTAACCATCGCAAAAGTTTTCAAGCCCGTAACCCGTAATCCATCCGGAGCCTGCAAAAACACTACAATTGAATAGCAATTTAACTTACAGCCTCACTTACGGGCTCCGGTAACTTACGATTGCTCAATTGACTCAGGTCCTAAGGTTAGAACTTCTCGAACATATCACCAGCGCTGCAAAATATCGGCAGCACCATCTAGTGGTTTGTCGATGCACTGCAGCGGCGGACTTTTGTTGTAACTATAACAGGATAGAAACCATAGCTCTATGGAATATCAGCCTTATTAAATTGCGATTCGGCCAATTGAATAGGGCTCTATTTAAGCACATAGCATATCTTTTTTAAAGAAGTTTTTAGTTAGTGAACTTCTATCCAAAAGCAAAAGCTCTGTGCTTATATAGAGCCCTTTTTAATTGGCATAATCACAATTTAATAAGGCAAGGCTGTTAGTCTGGATCTACACAAGTAAACAATAATAATAGAGACAAGTAATAGAGACCAACCAAAAAAGTTTTAATCTGTAAAATACAGAGCTTGCTTTGATTCTTATTCAAATGTTTGCTGCAATATTGTAATGGTAAATGTGCTTTCTGCATTCGTTTTGCACCTGGTAAGAAAACTAGCAACATTTCCATACATTATATTGTAGTAAAATTGCACATAAAGATAATAAATTAAAGCTTTTTAAGTGTAGCTCTTCCAGACCTTTCCTGTTATCTGCCTGCCAGTAGTGGTGGCCAGGGCACCTAGATGGCCCAAGGACGGTTTTCTTCCATTTGTTCATAGGGTTAAGATTAGAGTTTAGGGTTTACGATTATAGTTTTGGGTTTAGGAGTTTGTGTTTACGATCAGGGTTAGGTCTAGGGGTTTAGCCACTAGGTGTCATGTCGGAGAACAACCGTCATGACACCTAGTGGCTGCTGGCCTCCACTGCTGACTGGGAGATAACGGGAGCTATCTGCTGTTCAAAATATCAATAATGTGCAATAATGTGCAATTTTACAAACTTGTGTTATTATTGTTAAAAAAATAGTGTGTTTTATTTGACCACTCAAAGGACAGACTTTGTGTGATTTGCTGATTTAATATAATGTTATTCTTTGGTGCTTACTTGTGTAACTTCACGTCGCCGCACTTGAGGCAAAAATATAATGGAAGTGATACATGTACTGCTATGTATACTTGTCAGGAAAATAATGTATTTAATATTATCTTTAATGGAAAGTATTTTCTGCTAATATCAATATTAACAACATTAGCTTTGTGTTTAAATTAGACATTAATTATTAAAGGGCCATTTCCCTCACTAAAAGTTCTTCATGGTGTTAATAAGCACAATAGTGTATGTTAAAATTATCTAATTTTTAATGACACCAAGAATAGCTAAAAAATCTAAAATTGTAACAGAAAGCCAACCAAGAGGTGAGGAGAGTGATTGATAGCAGCTTTCCCCCCTAAATTCAGGAATGCATGGAAAAGTTAACCGCCTAACTGACCTGTTTAGGTGATTCCAGCATGCCATGATCTGCATAGATTGATTTGTTTTTTTTTTTCTTTTGCTCACTACACGGAGTTGTAGCTGTGGGTCTGGCAGAGGGCAGTCAGGAAAATGCATGTATTTCAAAAAATGCACAAATTAATTTAACATGTTTTTAGGAGATCTTCACTGTGATGTGAACCAAATTGTGCTGAAATAAGTGTCCCGTTAATAATTTCATTTTTCAATTATGCAAAATAGAAACATTTAACAATTATTTTACTTTCAAAGTTCCGACTTAACTGCTGCTGACTCAACCCACTATGAGGTCAATGGGGAAGGTAGTTTTGGCCACAGGCGGTGTGAAATTTCAGGCATAAAGAAACAAGCTTTAGAAATACAGTGGATATAAAAAGTCAATACACCCCTGTTAAAATTTTAGGTTTCTGTGGTGCAAAAAAATTAGACAAAGATAAATAATTTCAGAACTTTTTCCACCTTTAATGTGACCTATAAACTGTACAACTCAATTGAAAAACAAACTGAAATCTTTTAGGTGGAGGGAAGAAAAAAAAAGAAAAATAATGTGGTTGCATAAGTCTGCACACCCTCTTATAACTGGGGATGTAGCTGTGTTCAGAATTAAGCAATCACATTCCAAATCATGTTAAATAGGAGTCAGCATACACCTGCCATCATTTAAAGTGCCTCTGATTAACCCCAAATAAAGTTCAGCTGCTCTAGTTGGTCTTTCCTGAAATGTTATTAGTCGCATCCCACAGCAAAAGCCATGGTCCACAGAGAGCTTCCAAAGCATCAGAGGGATCTCATTGTTAAAAGGTATCAGTCAGGTGAAGGGTACAAAAGAATTTCCAAGTAATTAGATATACCATGGAACACAGTGAAGACAGTCATCATCAAGTGGAGAAAATATGGCACAACAGTGACATCACCAAGAACTGGAGCTCCCTCCAAAATTGATGAAAAGACGAGAAGAAAACTGGTCCGGGAGGTTACCAAGAGGCCTACAGCAACATTAAAGGAGCAGCAGGAATATCTGGCAAGTACTGGCTGTGTGGTACATGTGACAACAATCTCCCGTATTCTTCATATGTCTGGGCTATGGGGTAGCGTGGCAAGACGAAAGCCTTTTCTTACGAAGAAAAACATCCAAGCTAGGCTACATTTTGCAAAAACACATCTGAAGTCTCCCAAAAGCATGTGGGAAAAGGTATTATGGTCTGATGAAACCGAGGTTGAACTTTTTGGCCATAATTCCAAAAGATATGTTTGGCGCAAAAACAACACTGAACATAATCAAAAGAACACCATATCCACAGTGAAGCATGGTGGTGGCAGCATCATGCTTTGGGGCTGTTTTTATTCAGCTGGAACTGGGGCCTTAGTTAAGATAGAGGGAATTATGAACAGTTCCAAATACCAGTCAACCCAATACAACAACCCAAAGCATACATTCAAATCAACAAAGGAATGGCTTCACCAGAAGAAGTTTTGGAATGGCCCAGCCAGAGCCCAGACCAGAATCTGATTGAAAATCTGTGGGGTGATCTGAAGAGGGCTGTGCACAGGAGATGCCATCGCAATCTCACAGATTTGGAGTGTTTTTGCAAAGAGGAGTGGGCAAATCTTGCCAAGTCAAAATGTGCCATGCTGATAGACTCATACCCAAAAATACTGAGTGCTGTAATAAAATCAAAAGGTGCTTCAACAAAGTATTAGTTTAAGGGTGTGCATACTTATGCAACCATATTGTTTTATTTTTATATTTTTTCTTCCCTCTACCTAAAAGATTTCAGTTTGTTTTTCAATTGAGTTGTACAGTTTATAGGTCACATTAAAGGTGGAAAAAGTTCTGAAATGATTTATCTTTGTCTCATTTTTTTATAGCACAGAAACCTGACATTTTAACAGAGGTGTGTAGACTTTTTATATCCACTGTAAGTGTTTGACTTCTTATCTACGCAAATTGTTTTAAAAACCCTTTAGACCTCTCTCAATCCCGAAACATGCTCTTTGTAATTTTATCAGGGTGGCGACAAACACTCATTTAGAGGCTGATAACCTTTGAATACTAATTTTCAAATATTGCTATTATAAATCCAGACATGGGAATGTTATTAAAACTATATGGCAGTTTCACTGCCCCCCCCCCTATCTAATCTAACACATAGTGCTTTTCAGGAAAATTCATTATGTTGAGTCATTCTATAAACTTGTTTTCCACAACCACTGTGCTGCTTACATAGGCAGAGTGTACCTACCAATAGAAACACTGCTTGTGGGTACAGATTTTAACCCCTTAAAACCCTTCAAGCCAACAGTAGCACAGAGCAGAGATCTACAGAGCAATGTCCAAGCTCCTCCTTGCTTCCTTGTGAAGGAGACTACACATCCCGTGATGCCTTCCTGCCCAAACTGCTATCGCATATTGATACAATGTATTAGCTGCCTGTGATTGGTGAAAATTAGATATAAATTTTATGCAAATTTTAGCAGAGCTTTGCAGGGGTGGTAACTCAAAAATCAACTGCTTGTAAACTCAAGAAATTTGGCAAACTTTAGGGTAAGTATAAAAATGTTTATTTTAGTATTTTATCATGTAAAAAAAGTTTTCATGCACTGACGATTCTCCTCTAGTAGATACATTCATAATCCATGAGACTTAAATATGCCTTTAATGATCAATGCATAATTAAAATAACGTGCTCCTCATGCTACAGCAATACAGTGGTTCTTTAACAAAAGTTAATTTAGGAAAAATTAAAAAAGGAAACAATAATCTATACAATATTATGTTAAGTCATCAATGTATTGTGATTGCTGTAGACAAAAAAAACAAGTTAATTGTGGTTGATGAGTTTTTTTCTGGTGATAGCAGTGTCTCTTTAACTGTACATTAGATTTCTAACTAACCTTTTAAATCTATTCCTTTGGGGTCAGTCTTGATTCATGCTGGGGGTGTAAAGCAGTTTATACTCAGTCCCTGGAGGACAAACACTAATGAAGAGAAATAGTGCTCCTCTCGCCAATATGCAAGGATTGAAACGTTGGAGACGTTCCATCTCATAAGCATTCAGCTAAATGGAAAGCAATGTTAATGACAAGTTAAGGTCAAGCTGCTACAAAATAAAAGGATTTGCTTTCTGTGAATCTCGGTTATTATTCTCATACTTCCATATTTTTGAAGATTATCTGAAAAAATACATTTGAATAAGATATTCCCCAGGTAATAAAATAAATATAAAGGGTAGTTATGTGAATAATAAGATTTGAAATAGATGTAATTATGATATTAATGGATTTGAGGCACCTTCACAAAGCCAGTGGTTTATGTAATGATAATATATTTAGATGTAACATGATTTAATTATATAGAACAAATAATTTGCATTATGATAAATACAGAGAATTTAATTTACAAGAAAATCTAAATATGCTTCTCACCTGCTGGTATTATGCCAAAAGGAAGTGGTGATCTGACAGGCGTGAAGAGAGAGTCCGTATTCTTCTCAGCATCCATCTGGGCTCTGAGAAGTAGACCATGGGCAACCTCTGCAGCCGATCCATCACCACCAACTGATACTACGCTGAAATGAAGAACATTTAAACGTTTTACTTATTTGTAGTGATACACAAAATTTTGCTAGAAATGCTAGTTTTGTTTTTTTGATCTGGCTCAAGGACTACTGTAATATAGGGAAAATTTCAGATTTGTAAAGTATGTCACGTTAACAGCTATGTAAGCCAAGCATAAAACATTTTAAGAACAAAATATTAATTTTAAAAGGCTGATTGCGTCTCAGAACTTCCATGTTATCTTTTTCTAGCACTGCCTACTGCCTTGGAGTTTGAGGAGTTTTGGTCTGCCATTTTGTTTTATTTAGCATTGGTCGGAAAGTGAATTGTGGTCTCGTTGGACTATCCCCTACAATCTATATCATTGTGTTTTTACATTAGGAAACTGACTACTCCGCTATGATTGGACACTAAGCAGGGTATATCAGGGATCATATCTCAAGGGGGTGCTCATTGATGTACATATTGCTTCCAGTTTACATCACTGAATTGTTGATCACTCTACTTAGAAGAGATTTTATTACCCTTTACTGACTTACTCAATCTCTACAGTATTGTTAAATACTATCTTGTTGTAGAATCTAACAAACCTATATTCATTGTATACAGTGGCATCTTACCTATTTCCTTTAGAGATGGAGTTGCTCAATGAGATGTCTGGACTGGGCTCCAGAAACAGAAATTGAACCAACCATAAATTGTTGTGTCCTTTGGAACCAAAACACACATTGTTGTGTCCTTGGGAACCAAAACACACATTGTTGTGTCCTTGGGAACCAAAACACACATTTTTGTGTCCTTGGGTCTCCACAACCACACACCAAGGATAATTTATACATGTTTGTAGGTTTTATATGATTCCACAGAATCATCAATATATTAGTTTAATATATTTCTTGTTAGAACATGTTCTAATTTGCATGGATTAATTATAGGAGAAGGCAAGATTTCTGCCTCCCACCCAAAATATAAAATGGAAATATTTAAATTAATCTCACTTATCAAAGCAACAACTCTGCATTTTTTCTTGTAAATAAAGTTAATTATTCTGTTTTCATTACTGAATTCTGTGATCTACAACACATTCTCCAATCAGTCACGCTATTTTGAAACTTTTCAGTGAATTATAGAGATGCTGCACGGCCATAAAAATGTGACATAAATAAAGTCGTAATTTAAGGTGTTGCTAATTATCATTAATATGCAAAACAAGTAATTACTGGCTTGCTTTTGGAATTGCAATTTATTACCGAATGCATCTATAGCAACACATTATTTATTTCTAATTTGCTTCTTTCTTAAATATTTTAAGAAAAAGATAAATGCAAATTAAGACAGATGTGGAGACATCATTTTAAATCATGGTTTGTTAGCTTGGAATACATATTATAATGTAGTCATATGACATTGCACAATGGCAAACCAAAATATATCTTTATAGCTTCTATACTGCTGAGTGAGCCCAGTTGTCTTTGTTAGGATGCTATGAAGTCAAACAGTACTGTATATATAATCTAGGCATGCATATAAACTATTTTGTTTAAATAAACTACACATGGATCCATATGTTGGAATGTTTACTCTGGTCCATTTGGCATTGCAATTTAATGCTTGCAGCATCTTGGTATTGGCCTTTCTAAATGAAATATATGTCACTGTTGACAACCCTCCCAGAATGCTTTGGGTCTAGTAGCTGTGACTGCAAAGCATGTTCCTACTTGATCAATAGGCAATTTTCTCATCTGCACTGAAAGTGAAATCTAGTATTACAATATTCAGAATGAGACTTTATAAATGTTACCCCTTACTACTACTCTTTTCCAATTCTGAATCACTACCTTGTCGTGGTGAAGGAGCTTGTGTACTTCAAAGAAGCTGTGAGCTATGCCATGTAGAGCCAACCAAGATGGGCAGGTCATAGCAGAGAGGTCAGACAAATTGCTGTCCGCTAGAAAAGGAGCTGGCAACTCACTCCAGTATCTTTGCCAAAAAAAAACATTATGGATAAACACAACCAGAGACATAACAATATATGTGTCTGGCGTGCCGCGGTCCTTAAGATCATGGAGGTTCAGACTCGACTGAAAAACTACACATCTTCATTCATCTTTTAAAAGTGCATTATTTTTAAGTCACCTATACAATCACCTCCGAAATTCTGCTCACCTTCTTAAATCCCATTTAAAATACAATTACAATAAACATAAAAAAATATTGAAACATAACCAAAAATCTAAAAAGCAAAAGAATATGTAAATGAAAGAGTAAAAAGTTCTAAAATAAGTTCATGCACTCTCAGAGGTTAACATGGAAAAGTAAATGTAATATAATATAGTCAACATTTTGCTATTGTCCAGAGTATGACAGCATGCAAAGATTATCACCCATGCACCTTTAGACTCCAAGTAGTTTGCATCTGGTTGCCTTGGTAAAACTGTGTATACTGCCCACTTAGAAGAGTGGGAGATATCCTTAGTAATTTGTGAATAATAAGGCACAATTGTCTTAGATAACCATATAGTTTTCTAATTCTGCAGTAACCAAAGATCAATGTTAATGTTCATATTCAGGCAAGAAAAAGACCAGCACAACAGCAAAACACATAAGAACATAAAGAACATTAATATCCCATTGTGAACAAAAGAACAAAAGCCATTCAATTCTGCAACCAGTACCAAAAACATACTGATATGTTATGGAAAAAAAGAAAAGTTACATGTATTTTTTTTCGGGGGATTGTTGGAGAAAAGATGTGGGCATGGTTGTAGGAACTGGATTTTTCTATGTTTGCATGGTTGTATATATAAGTTATTTTACCGCCTGTGTATACAGTGAGCTACCGTATATTCCCCCCCAGAATTATTCTGGCTTCTACACCACTGGATGTGGGGAAAGACATGTGGGATAAGAGATAAAAGAGACTGATTGATTAAGGGGAATAGAGAGACTGAAGATCATTGTGACGAAGTGCCCTTCGCCACTTTGTCTTGGAGAGGACTGTTTGCCAGCCTCCTGCCCTGCGACTATGGCCCTGGGACATATTGCCCTTTAAACACAGTATTCGGCCATACCAGAGTGTATGTCACTCATTCTGGCCCTTTACATACAGGGGGGTCATTCGGTACTTGCTCTGTGGGAGTGGTGATACCCCAGATAGCTATGCCATGGAGCCCATTCATATAATGAAAGACTATGGGAAAGACTTTAGCTACATGGCAATTGAACTGTGTGAATAGGATCTGAGCGCTATTCGGTAGTTTTGTGCGCTCACATCCCAGCGATCTGGGTATATGTGAAATGTGAGTAAATGTGAATTGCAGTAATGCTGGTGGGTTGTCAAACTAGAGAATTGACCAACAAATACTTTTGTCCGGACATCCCCAGGCCGATCCGTTGGGATCAGACCGTGTATGCCGGCTTATGGTCACGGGGGAGGTGTGTAACGGAACCCATCACTGTTTTACCCTGTTTTATGGCTATTATTATGGTTAAAATATGATCCTACTATTATACTGTATGTATGTTGGTTTATGCTCTGCAGAATATTAGCCCAGACTATTGCAGACCTTGGCATACGAGATAATCCTAGTACAGAGACTCCTCATAAAATAAGGAAGTCTATTGTATAAAGTGTTTTCATTCTCAGACATAAGAACAAAGAAGGATGATCTAATCCATGTCTGATTGTATCAAAGTTGCCAGGTAGCCTCAGGGAGGTGTGACCCACCTATTGTCCCTATATGTGTATTGAGTGGCCAACTATGGGGGATATGTGAAATTTCTGTGTGTTATGTGTAAAAGATACTTTTACAAACATTTGAACCCCTGGTCTGATTCATGCCATTTTTTTATATGTTGTTCCACAATTTATGTTGTTCATAAAAATGTAAGATTTATTTATGTACTATGTAAAATCATAAAGTTATAAAAATGTATAAAAATGTGTAGGTTTTAGCTGGGAGATAATTGATTAGATACAGTAATAAACTCAATTATCTCCCAAACAAAGGGGAGGTAAACTGTGGGCGTTACTACTGTGTTATTGACTGTTCTATACCTCCCCCCTGGGTGTGTTCTGTTTGTACTTGACTATAATAAAAACCAGGCTGGGTGTGCCAGCAAGAGAGTTCTACTTGACCCTTCAAAACGTAGCCTCGTCTCGTTCTTGGAGGGAATTGCTATATCATACTGGGGATTGCTATGCTTTGCATACTCCCTTGAACTTTAAACTACTGAACCCTTGTTCCTGATGTACTCTCCTTGGAGGAGAGGTCTTCCCCACACGATCCTGGATGCTGGAGATTCATACAGGGTGGAAGGAAGTCGGCGCGGCTCCAGTTAAGCTACGGCGGTTGTGGAGTCTGTGGTGGTTGTGGTGTCCGGTGCGGTGCTTGAAGTCCTCGGCGCAAGCTAGGACGCGTCCATCAATGGAGGTACCCAGTCGGGGTGCGAGTAGATCCGTTACATTGGCTGGCAGTGGTAGGATGGCGTCCTAGAACGAGGAAAAGCAGCCCGGAGACACCGGTAACGTTTTGAGTTACAAATTGAGGGCAACGCTAGTATCCGTACAGCGCCCCTGGCTACAGCAGGATGGAACCGGCTAGTTTTCGGACAGTGTTCCATGATGAGGAGGAGGAGGCGGCCGCGGACTACAGGGATGCAGACAGAAAGGAACTCTGGTATGATGCCCTGGAAGATGCCCAATGGCGGCGAGGTGAGAGTCTCCCCAGTGATGAGCAGCGGCTACAGAAGCGTGTGGCGATTCGGATGTATCTATTGGGAGAGCAGCCCCTGGATGAGTGGGTGACAAGACTAGAGACCCTGGTATGGCGAGAGATCTGGCTAGACAACGCATGCCAGGACCTCTGGTGGCATACCGTTCGACTTACCCCCTGGACGTCTGAACACGACTTACCGGAGGGGGATGATTATGATGGCCCGGGTTTATTATGGGATGCCTTGGAGGACGATATTGATCTTGGCAGCACGCAGGGGTCTAGGTTTTGGGACATCTACGACTACCGGATAAGCATGTATGTCTGGGTTGACGAAGGCGAGGTGAGCAAAGACATGACCCACCTGGTAACGAGAGAGTGGGAGCTGGAGCAGGACTACCAACACCTGCTCAGCTTCGTGCAACCCCAACCTACTCGACAAGCAGAACCAGACCTCATTGACTGGTCCTGGGATGACCTCCAGATGGCAGGTAGAGATGGGACCGAGGTCTCTCTACCGGCCCTACAGGGGACAAAAGGTGTCATCCTTCCCCCCAGCGGCAGTGTGAACCCCAGGGGTCAGAAGGTGTCGTCCTTCCTCCCCAGCGGCAGTGTGAACCGCAGGGGGCAGAAGGTGTCGTCCTTCCCCCCCCAGCAGCAGTGTGAACCCCAGGGGGCAGAAGGTGTCGTCCTTCCCCCCCAGCGGCAGTGTGAACCACAGGGGGCAGAAGGTGTCGTCCATCCCCCCCAGCGGCAGTGTAAACCCCAGGGGGCAGAAGGTGTCGTCCTTCCCCCCCAGCGGCAGTGTGAACCCCAGGGGGCAGAAGGTGTCGTCCTTCCAACTCCAACGGCAGTGTGAACCCCAGGGCCTTCCCCTCCAGCGGCAGTGTGAACCACAGGGGGCAGAAGGTGTCGTCCTTCCCCCCCAGCGGCAGTGTGAACCCCAGGGGGCAGAAGGTGTCGTCCTTCCCCCCCAGCGGCAGTGTGAACCCCAGGGCCTTCCCCTCCAGCGGCAGTGTGAACCACAGGGGGCAGAAGGTGTCGTCCTTCCCCCCCAGCGGCAGTGTGAACCCCAGGGGGCAGAAGGTGTCGTCCTTCCCCCCCAGCGGCAGTGTGAACCCCAGGGCCTTCCCCTCCAGCGGCAGTGTGAACCACAGGGGGCAGAAGGTGTCGTCCTTCCCCCCCAGCGGCAGTGTGAACCCCAGGGGGCAGAAGGTGTCGTCCTTCCCCCCCAGTGGCAGTGTGAACCCCAGGGGGCAGAAGGTGTCCTCCTTCCCCCCCAGCGGCAGTGTGAACCACAGGGGGCAGAAGGTGTCGTCCTTCCCCCCAGCGGCAGTGTGAACCCCAGGGGGCAGAAGGTGTCGTCCTTCCCCCCCAGCGGCAGTGTGAACCACAGGGGGCAGAAGGTGTCATCCTTCCTCCCCAGCGACAGTTTACCCTAACAAGGGGAGACACCAATCTCCCAGACGGCGCAGATGGGACCGTGGTCTCTGCACCCACAGCCTGTCCAGATCCCCAACTACCTTCACTGGGACAACCGGCGGAGGGGGTAAGTACAAATTCCCCTCCCCAGCTAACTTCTAATGTGGCCCCAGAGTTAACAGAGGAAATGTTAACCCCCCCTGACCTCACGTTTCCCTGGCTACTGAGACGGAATATGTCCCAAGTACCCCAGCAGAAGAGCTGACAGCGGGGCAGAGTGCAGTCGGCCTCTGCCCTCCCTTTGTCCCTTGTACAGAGCAGGATGTCCTGCAGGTTATACCAGCAGAAGAGCTGGCATCAGGGCAGAGTGCCGCTGGCCTCTGCCCCTCAAGTCCCCTCAGCGTGTTGCCCCATCACCACAGCGAAATATCCAGGTGCAGTAACTGTTTGTTGTGGGTGGGCTGCTCTTGCACTTTGTTGTTATGGGGGGGCTGCTCTAGCACTGGTTTATTGTGGGTTGGTGGATCGTCTAACGGAGGCACTGACCGGCAGAAGGTCAGGTGCCTGGTTAGACTTCCCCCCAAAGGGGAGATGTGTGACGAAGTGCCCTTCGCCACTTTGTCTTGGAGAGAACTGTTTGCCAGCCTCCTGCCCTGTGACTATGGCCCTGGGACATATTGCCCTTTAAACACAGTATTCGGTCATACCAGAGTGTATGTCACTCATTCTGGCCCTTTACATACAGGGGGGTCATTCGGTACTTGCCCTGTGGGAGCGGTGATACCCCAGATAGCTATGCCATGGAGCCCATTCATATAATGAAAGACTATGGGAAAGACTTTAGCTACATGGCAATTGAACTGTGTGAATAGGATCTGAGCGCTATTCGGTAGTTTTGTGCGCTCACATCCCAGCTATCTGGGGATATGTGAAATGTGAGTAAATGTGAATTGCAGTAATGCTGATAGTTTGTCAAACTAGAGAATTGACCAACAAATACCTTTGTCCGGACATCCCCAGGCCGATCCGTTGGGATCAGACCGTGTATGCCGGCTTATGGTCACGGGGGAGGTGTGTAACGGAACCCATCACTGTTTTACCCTGTTTTATGATTATTATTATGGTTAAAATATGATCCTACTATTATACTTTATGTATGTTGGTTTATGCTCTGCAGAATATTAGCCCAGACTATTGCAGACCTTGGCATACGAGATAATCCTATTACAGAGACTCCTCATAAGATAAGGAAGTCTATTGTATAAAGTGTTTTCATTCTCAGACATAAGAACAAAGAAGGATGATCTAATCCATGTCTGATTGGGGGATATGTGAAATGTCTGTGTGTTATGTGTAAAAGATACTTTTACAAACGTTTGAACCCCTGGTCTGATTCATGCCATTTTTTAATATGTTGTTCCACAATTTATGTTGTTCATAAAAATGTAAGATTTATTTATGTACTATGTAAAATCATAAAGTTATAAAAATGTATAAAAATGTGTAGGTTTTAGCTGGGAGATAATTGAGTAGATACAGTAATAAACTCAATTATCTCCCAAACAAAGGGGAGGTAAACTGTGGGCGTTACTACTGTGTTATTGATTGTTCTATACCTCCCCCCTGGGTGTGTTCTGTTTGTATTTGACTATAATAAAAACCAGGCTGGGTGTGCCAGCAAGAGAGTTCTACTTGACCCTTCAAAACGTAGCCTTGTCTCGTTCTTGGAGGGAATTGCTATATCATACTGGGGATTGCTATGCTTTGCATACTCCCTTGAGCTTTAAACTACTGAACCCTTGTTCCTGATGTACTCTCCTTGGAGGAGAAGTCTTCCCCACACGATCCTGGATGCTGGAGATTCATACAGGGTGGAAGGAAGACGGCGCGGCTCCAGTTAAGCTACGGCGGTTGTGGAGTCTGTGGTGGTTGTGGTGTCCGGTGCTTGTAGTCCTTGGCACAAGCTAGGACGCGTCCATCAATGGAGGTACCCAGTCGGGGTGCCAGTAGATCCGTTACAATCATGGTATCAGGAGAGACTGGTGGGATTGGTGGAATGTTAGAAACTGCTGATATAGAGCAGTGGGGAGAGACTGGTGGGGAAAGCTCTATGGGCACTGGATTCTAAGCTGAAAGACAGGGCCCTCCATCCTTGGCAATGTATTAATATTGCTATTGTTTTTGTCTTGAACTTACACATGTATAGAGCTATGGAATATGTTCCTGCAGTACAAATAAGCAATAATAATTTTAGTTGGCTTTAGGGGATGGTTAGAGGCTACTGGGGTAGTTATCATGACGATACTGCTTATAAGGGGCATAGGTAAAGATTGAGGCAATAAGGAGTGAGGTGGAAATGCTGCACTAATAGAGACTGTTGCATAAAGGTAATGGGAAGACACTGCTAGAGTGCTTAGAAAAGATGAGTGGAGATTGCTGGATAGAGAAGGTTTAGAGAGTGCTTAGAATGCAGGATGTTGATGGATAACTTTGGCGGATCAAGGTGAGAGAAGATTTAGAACCTTTTAGGGACTGAAGTTAGAAGAGAGACTGCTGGGACAGGGGGAGAGACCCAAAGGGTGTAATAGGGAGATATTCCAGGGAAGTGGTAGAGAGAAATGTGGGAAACTGCTGGGACAGGTTAGGCACAAATTGGTAAGACAGCTGGGTTATGACAGCAGGAAAGATTGATAAAAAAATACTGGAGATTGGGGTCAGAAAGGAGACAAAGCATGGTCAGCCTATGGACAATTTCTTGTGGAGTCCCTGGTATTCCACGGTTCCTTAGGACACAGTTTGGTAAATACTGTTCCAGTCAGTAAACCACGCATAATAAAGCATGGAAATGTTTCTAAATCTTGTGTGTTGATAAAGACCAGTAAATCATTTAAATAATTTACATTTTAAGTTTGTCTTTTTGTGACTTTTTTTTAATATTTAATCTTTTATTGTATGAAACAATGCTAAAGTATACAGTCACATGAAAAAGATTTCTAAACCAAAAATGTGACATCATAGATAAGTATACAGTACAATCTTTTCAAATGCAAATGTATTAATTTATTTTTTAATTCTAAAAATGACAAAGAATCTAATTCAACAAAATTGAACCTTTTAAGATAACTAAAACAAAAGAAAGACATTAAAAGAAAAGAAAAAAAGGGAAGCTCAAGTTTTGTTATACATTTCTATTGCTCTAGGGTGCCGATATATATTTCTCATAATGAGGTAAACGGTCTTCAAGTGTACACTTGAAGGAACTGTGCTTTTTATGTATTGATTCAGAATTCTATGCTACTAGAAAGTTCTTTCAACAGGCATGAGCCAGATAACATTTGAGAGAAGTGGTTGCCATGTAACAGGATACAATATTTTGCATTGTTAAAGGCATGTTTACGTTTCCTGAATTATGAATGCATCTGATAGAGGAGAATCAATAATGTATGAGAATATTTGCTTGCATGAAAAATACCAAAATAAAAATTATTATACTTACCCTAAAGTTTTCTAAATCTCTTGAATTTGCAAGAAAAATAAATCCCTGCTAAAATTAGCATAAAATGTATAATTTGTTTTGGCCAATCACATGGAGCTAATACAATCTAGGATAGCAGTTTGAGCAGGAAGGAATTATGGGATGTGTAGTCACCTGCACAAGAAAGCAAGGAGGAGTCAGACATTGCTCTGTAGATTTCTGCATTTTGCTGCTGCTGGCTTAAAGGTTAGTAAAAAGGTAAAAACCATACCCGAATGAAGTGTTTCTATTGGTAGGAACACTGTGCCTATGTAAGCTCTAGGGGTGTGGAAAACAAGCTTTATTTTTAAATAAAATAAATCTGTATGTGTATAAAATGACCCCATGTAATGTGTGTTTCCGATATAAGCAGTGTGTGCTAGATTAGAAAAAGATAAGAACAGGGAAAATAAGACACACCTTTAATATTTTTGCTTGACTTCTGACGTTACTTATTGTAAGGAAACACTTTCATTATCTCACAAAAGTGAATACACCCCTCACATTTTTGTAAATATTTTATTATATTTTTTTCATGTGACAACAACACTGAAGAAATGACACTTTGCTACAATGTAAAGTAGTAAGTGTACAGCCTGTATAACAGTGTAAATTTGCTGTTCCCTCAAAATAACTGAACACACAGCCATTAATGTCTAAACCGTTAGCAACAAAACTGAGTGGAAATGTCCAAATTGAGCCCAAAGTGTCAAGATTTTGTGTGGCCACCATTATTTGCCAGCACTAACTTGACCCTCATGGGCGTGGAGTTCACTAGAGCTTCACAGGTTGCCACTGGATTCCTCTTCCACTCCTCCATGATGACATCACAGAGCTGGTGGATGTTAGAGACCTTGCACTCCCCCACCTTGAATTTGAGGATGCCCCACAGATGCTCAATAGGGTTTAGGTCTGGAGACATGCTTGGCCAGTCCATCACCGTTGCCTTCAGCTTCTTTAGCAAGGCAGCAGTTGTCTTGGAGGTGTGTTTGGGGTCGTTATCATGTTGGAATAATGCCCTGCAGCTAAGTCTCTGAAGGGAGGGGATCATGCTCTGCTTCAGTATGCCACAGAACATGTTAGCATTCATGGTTCCCTAAATGAACTGTAGCTCCCCAGTGCCGGCTGCACTCATGCAGGGGGGTGGAGGGCAGCCTGTCAGTGCTTAGACCATACGCCACACACTGCATCAAATTGGTCTGCATGGTTGTCTTCCCAGAAGGAAGCCTCTTCTAAAAATGATGTACAAGAAAGCCTGCAAACAGTTTGCTGAAAACATGCAGACTAAGGACATTGATTACTGGAACCGGGTCCTGTGTCCGATGAGACCAAGAAAAACCTATTTGGTTCAGATGGTGTCAAGCGTATGTGGCGGCAACTAGGTGAGGAGTACAAAGACAAATGTGTCTTGACTACAGTCAAGCATGGTGGTGGCAGTGTCATGGTCTGCATACGTGCATGAGTGGTGCCGGCACTGGGGAGCTACAATTTATTGAGGGAACCATGAATGCCAACATGTACTGTGACATACTGAAGCAGAGCATGATTCCCTCCCTTCGGAGAATGGGCCGCAGGCCAGAATTCAAACATGATAACGACCCCAAACACATCTACAAGACGACCACTGCCTTGCTAAAGAAGCTGAAGATAAAGGTGATAGACTGGCCAATCATGTCTCCAGACCTAAATCCTATTGAGCATCTGTGGGGTATCTTCAAAAGGCAAGGTGGGGGAGCGCAAGGTCTCTAACATCCACCAGCTCCATGATGTCATCATGGAGGAGTGGAAGAGGACTCCAGTGGCAACCTCTGGTGAACTCCATGCCCATGAGGGTTAAGGCAGTGCTGGAAAATAATGGTGGCCACACAAAATTTGGACATTTCCACTTAGGGGTGTACTTACTTTTGTTGCCAACGGTTTAGACAATAATGGCTGTGTGTTGAGTTATTTTGAGGGGACGGCAAATTTACACTGTTATACAGGCTGTACACTTACTGCTTTACATTGTAGCAGAGGGTCATTTCTTCAGTGTTGTCACATGAAAATATATAATAAAACATTTTCAAAAATGTGAGGGGTTTACTCACTTGAAATGAGATACTGTACGTATGTTTCCTGAGCTACTTATCAGTTAACATTTACTGACATTCTATGATTTAAAAGTGAAAAAAGGAAACGTCATCTACATGAAAGAGGAGGGATGGTCAGTTCAGTTAAAGCAAAATGAATAAATAAAATAAGCTAAGATAAAGAAAAGTAGCTGCTCGTACATTTCTTCTAAAAACTCAATTACTGGATGAATGTTTTTACATTTGTGTTAGTTTTCCTTTAAGTTTTGCAGGAAATAAAATCCATACCTAGTTTACGTAACCTCAGTTCTTAAATGCTATTTTTTGAGTGAGTACATTCCCTGCTGCCAAACTAAATGACTTTCTATTTGCCAAACCATTCTTCTTGTGGTTTGTATTGACCGGAAAATCGCTCATTAATTTACCTGGAATAGTTTTCAGATTTGGGAAATTAGTTTATCACTGTGAGGAAATGATGGAAAAAATTAAAATGTAGGAAACACAAACATATATACACATGTATTATTAAAACCATCACTTTTTTCTATTTGAGCTCAATATGTTTTGCAAAATTACATTAATTTTAAGTCGCTTATATACGAAAACTATGGTTTGTAATTTTTTTTAAATCTATATTGAGATTACAGACATAAAAAATGGAACTGGAGATAGATCAGGTTCTGTTAAAAAACATGAAACAATGATAATAATTATATACAATCTAGAAGGTGTCTGATGTACACTGTGAACATAATTTAGTAGCTAGTTACCACTCGATAACATTACACTGATAAATGTTATTTAAGCAAAATAGAATTCAAATGTTTTTATTTATTTAAAAGATTGTGTTTTGGGAGTGAAAAATGACAAACAACTGAAACTCATTAATCCTTGAGGTCCCCTATAGCACATTACAGGCTAAGTTTAGTTTACCATGGGGACTGGGGATAAAGTTTAGATACTACCATGGTGGTTATGGGTTCATTTTTATGTAGCATGTGGATCCTTTAAGGACCACCATGGTAGTTAGGAGTAAACCTAGCATACAATGTTTATTATTTTTTTTTTTTAAGGATTCCACGGTATGGTAACATGCAGCCCCATTAAATTGCTATGATTTTATGAATCTTAGCTCGTAACGTAGCTCGCAAGACTTAAGGATATTAAATTAAAGCAACCAGCAGACGTCACTCGCGAGCAAGCCTGTAACACACAAATGGAGCCCAAAGCCCTACGAGCGCTGGAGAGGACCCGCAAGGGGGGTAAAATCCAATACGTACCACTTTAACTGCAAATAAAAGCACACTATTGTACTAATATTAAAGGGGAAAGTGATGTTTGGTCTTAGAATTTGAGATTAAATTTAAAAAAAAAAACTGCTAAGGGGACAACATAAACTCTTCATTTTAAAAATGGCAGAGTTTAACGGTCTAAGGGCAGCAATACAAAGTATAGACTGGAACTGAGAACTGGCAGGTAAAAATACTGAACATAAATGGACAACATTTAAATCCATACTAAATATACATAAACATCGCCATATACCATGTGGGAATAAAAGTAAAAGAGGTAAATCACATCCAATGTGGCTTAACAATGATTTAAGATACGGAGTAAAAAACAGGCATTTAAATTATACAAAAACAAGGGGACAGAGACTGCTTTACGGGAATACAAGGAAATCAACAAGGCTTGCAAAAGGGCAATAAGACTGGCTAAAATAGAAAATGAAAAATGAGTTGCAAAAGCGAGTATGACTAACTCTAAAATATTTTTTAAGTATATAAATGGGAAGAAGGCCAGGAAAGAATGTATAGGAGCATTACAATGTGAAACAGGCGGTCTGACAATTAGTGACCAGGAAAAGGCAGATGAGCTAAATAGGTTATTTTCTTCTGTATATACAAGGGAGGTACCAGGGGTTGGGACTCTGCAACATAATGGGGCTACACTACCTTCACCAAATATTTGGTTAACGCAGGAAGAAATCCAAAAGAGGTTGGAAAAAATAAATGTCAATAAAGCCCCGGTCCCTGATGGAATACATCCAAGGGTACTGAGGGAACTGGGTTCTGTAATAGCCAAACCATTATATCTAATTTTTCAAGATTCACTCAACACTAGGTCACTATTAGATGACTGGAGAAAAGCGGAGGTGATACCTATATTTAAGAAGGGGGCAAGAGCAAACCTGGGGAATTATAGACCTGTAAGCCTCACTTCTGTAGTGGGAAAGCTTTTAGAAGGGTTAATAAGGCATAATATACAAAAATATGTCTATTCAAACAGCATTAGAAGTAGGAGCCAACATGGATTTATGAGGGATAGGTCGTGTCAAACAAACCTAATTAGTTTCTATGAGGAGGTTAGTAGGAACCCGAATCAGGGCAACTCAGTGGATGTAGTCTTTTTAGATTTTGCAAAGGCTTTTGATACAGTGCCACATGGTAGACTATTGTGCAAACTAAGGGATACAGGAATTGCAGTAAATATATGCACATGGATTGAGATCTGGCTAAAAGACAGGAAACAAAGGGTTGTTGTAAATGGAACATACTCGGATTGCACTAATGTGGTAAGTGGGGTTCCTCAGGGCTCAGTATTAGGTCCTCTCCTTTTTAACATATTTATTAACGACTTAGAAGTAGGATTGGAAAGTAGTGTCACAATTTTTGCAAGTTGTGCAAGGTAATTAAATCAGAAAATGACGTACTTTCCCTCCAAAGGGATTTGCATAAATTAGAGAAATGGGGAATTAAATGGCAGATGAGATTTAATACGAATACATGTAAGGTTATGCATCTGGGAAGGAAAAATAATCATGCAATCTATAAACCACCACCTACGTAACAGTTCTCAATGCCAAGCAGCAGCTGCAAAGGCAAATAGACTATTAGCATGTATTTAGAAGGGTATAGAAGCCAGGGAGGCAGATATAATTCTGCCACTATAGAAATCTCTAGTACGACCTCATTTGGAATATGGAGTACAGTTTTGGGCGCCAATTCAAAAAAAGGACATTTTGGAACTGGAAAAACTACAGAGAAGGGCTACAAAACTAATAGGGGAATGGAGGGGCTAAGTTATGAAGAAAGACTATCCAAATTAAACTTATTTTCTCTAGAAAAAAGGCGTCTAAGAGGGGATATGATTACCCTATATAAATACATCCAGGGTCAGTATGAAAATTTGTCAAGGGAGCATTTTGTGCCAAGAGGTTTTCAACTGACAAGAGGACATCATTTGAGGTTAGAACTAAAAAGATTCCACCTTAAAGAAAGAAAAGGTTTCTTCACAGCAAGGGTGGTTAATCTGTGGAATTCTCTACCAAGGGAGGTGGTGACAGCGGATTCGATAGATAACTTTAAAAAGGGATTGGATATATTTTAAATTAAAAAGGGCATTCAGGGTTATCCTGGTTAATTAGAGAGGGAGTATTGATCCAGGGAGAAATTTGATCGCCAGTATCTGGGGTCAGGAAGGAATTCATTTTTTTCCCTTTTGAGACAATTGTCAAAGTTTCACTAGGGTTTTTTTTTTTGCCTTCCTCTGGATCAATTAACAACTAATCTGCATATTGCAGATCAGAGGAGATCTTAAAAGGTTGAACTTGATGGGCTAAAAGTCTTTTTTCAACCTCAATTACTATGTAACTATGTAATTATTAGCACAACATTCGCAAGCCCGCAATTTGGCCCGGGAAAATATATTTTTTCATGTATAATTTTTTTTGCTATATCGATCTGGCAATCAATGTGTTAATACATATACTGTAACTCGCATGTGATAGAATATCATATTTACGGCTTTATTAATATTGCATTATTCTGGAATGTGGGTCTGATCGCAATTTGTAATTGTAGCCCATAGGACTTTGAAATCTAACCTCCCTTTTTTCGTAATCATGATGATCTCTTTTACCATTGGCTCAGTCAAAACCCATAACTACAGGTTTGACTAACTGATCCTGAGCAGGGCCGCAAATCCAATGGTTGACGAATTAGTTATGGGTTTGCATCTCCGGCTCGTAACTCACAGCCCCTTCTAATTTATTAGCACAGTGAATCTGCAGCTCACCAAGCTTGCAGCCGTTGCGGGTCTCACGTTGCACTTACGGGGCTGGAATTTAATGCAGCTGATGGTATGTGGCTGATGGTATTAAAGGACCACATGGTAGCTAATAATTTACCCCCTAGTACCATGGTGGTCCTTAAAGAACCCCCATGGTATGCTAAGTTAAACCCTAACTACCATTTTGGTCCATGCTACCTAAAAATTAACCCCTAACCTCCATGGTAACCCCCTGGGTATCCAAACTTAATACCCAACCTCCATGGTAAACTAAACTTAACTTCTAATGTGCCATGGGGTTTTGCAAGGAGTCACGAGTTTCAGCAACCGAGAGAACATACATTTCTAATACTGGTGGTCGGCTGACCATGGTGTGCCTCTGGATCACTTTTACATTCAAAGCACTTTATTCTGCATTTGGACCTCTGTCTTAAAAATATAAATACATTGTAAAATATTTTTAAGTATGCTGTGTGATTGGATATAACTTTGATTATAAACATTAATTAAAGGTCCACTGTGGTAATTCTTTTTTCTATGGTGTTTTGAATAACCAAACTTATTATTGGACAAAATAAGAAAACCAATAAACGCATGCCTTAAAGTTGTAAGTTTTGTATGGAGATTTACCATTTTCAGACCTGGTTCTTTCTGATAATTTCTCAGTAGCAGGTGTCCTTATTAAAGAACCACAAAAGTCGCCATATGTGCCCTGCACCATTGTTTAGAAGGCGGAAAATTATTTGGAAATGTTTTTTACATTTTTAAAATTGACCATTGACTTAGATATTGTCATTATAGCTAAGCCCTTGAAACTGTCTCACAAGCATCTGCATCAATAATAAGGCGGGAGTCTGTACCTGTTATACAATGCATAACAGTTTTACACTATACTTAAGAGCTGATTGTGGTGGTGCAGTAGTAAGTAGTTTGCTTCAGAGATTTATTTTAATTGGTAAGTCCTGGGTTTGATTCCCCGCCTTCCAGAGCTCATTACTCATTCAGGCAGAGGCAACACACTGAAAAATACTGACTTCAATTGATCATAACCCCATGAACACTTTATTTCACTTGCTTTTTTACCCTCTATCTAATGTCCAGAGCACATGGGGGACTTTCCATTTGTCCTACTGAAAGCAGTTTTAGTTGCCACATTCCCATTTTGCAGATAGAAGTTTCCTGTGCATTTAAAGTCAATCAGCAAAAACTACAAAGGTGGACTGCATGCAAACGTTAATACATTATAGACTATATTATTTTTTTACTTCTTCCAGAATATGTCCCCTATTTTCAAGTGTAGTTCTTTAGAAGTTATATATGGTAACCTCCACTGCAAAAAACACATTTCCCTTAGTTGATTATTTTGTACTATGCCGATGTAAGTTTGCCCTTGGTTGTTAAAGCAAGTAGAATAAAGTATGTTTTGGTAACATTAAATGTATTTGTATCTTAATATAATCAAGACAATTAACTAATGGAGCATCCCTGCTTCTTTTAACTGGTATAAGCAATTCAAGGGCATTTAACTAGGATCTTTTTTTTGATTGGATTCTAAAGAAAATGCAAATACACATACTTTATTATTTGCTTAATGCGATTTTTTATTTAATTATCAACACATACAATTTTCACCTACCATATCTCTTTGTATACCATTGTCAAGTCTTGCATATGTAGTCAGCATTATGTAAATATAAAATAATGAAAATGATACTATTTTAGCTGATAGGGCAAAGTAAGCTTTTGCAAATGTGGCACAAAAATTTAACAATATGATGTTTTTTTGTGTTCAACAAGGGATATAATTAAAGAAAAATGACTTGTAAACATATGGTCACTGAATTATTATTTAACCTGTTTATTCTCCTTTAACTGTTCATGCATGTGAAACATATTTTTCTTTAATTAACCATTGTTTAATTTCTTGGGGGGAGAGAAAACTTGTATTTGTGCCCAAGCCCTTATTCTAGTAACCTCTTCTTTATTTCCCAGCATGACTAAGTACTACTAGATGTCCTTGTCTCGTACATTAAAGGGCCACTATAATCTGAGAGAAATCAGAAAAATCGAATTTTTTGTAGCAAAGTTAACTTTTAGCTGACTGATTGAGGGTTAACCTTTACTTTTCTACTCATTTTTTTGTTAAGTGCTGTTTACAGAGGCAATCTTTCAACATAATTACATAGTAATGGATATTGAAAAAATACTTTTAGTCCACCAAGTTAAACATTTTTAGACCTCTCTGATCTACAACATGCAGATTAATTGTTAATTGATCCAGGGGAAGGCAAACAGAAAGAAAAAAAACAGTGAATCTTTGCCAATTGTCTCAAAAGGGAAACAAAACAAAATTCCTTGCTAACCCCAGATACTGGTAATCGGATTCCTCCCTGGATCAATACTCCAAAATAACTGAATAAAGATCTTATCTGAATCCAATGCTCATCCTACCCCTTCTAAATATCCTGTTAGGAAGAAACGCAATATATCTACTGTCATTAAAACAACATTAAATATACAATAAAATGTAAATTTGTTTATGACCATGCCCTATCATCAACCTCTTGAGTATTGAGTTCTATGTTAAGTTACCCTGGATATTGTATAATGGCACAAACATAATAATAAAAAAATATATATATAAATATATATATATATATATATATATATATATATATATATATATATATATTTTTTTTTTTTTTTTAAAGGGCACATTTGTGCCTATCATTTGTGCCTATGGGATTGTTAAGTACTAAATTACAATGCACTTACATACTTTTGAATGGGGTATGAGTACTTTACTTTCTCTTTCATTGCTGTTGCAGGTCTCAGAAAGGATTGTAAAACAATTAGCAGTTGCTCTCCAGTGCACATAAATATTTTCTCTTAAATTACAAGTCATACCAAATTTACGAGTGCTCAGTAAAGTTCCAATTGAAACGCAACTTGTGTAAATCTTTGAAAAAGAAACTTGTAATGTTACGGATTTAAAAAAATCAATGGTTTGTTCTCGGGCATTAGGTGTAGCTCACTCGCAATCATGAAAAGTAGGGTCAATTGAATAGTTAGGTAAAGATACTGACAACTTTTTAGTGGTTTAAATATACTAAATAGGGAATTGAATGGAGGTCTCAGTTCTTATCTGCCATGTTTCTATAGAAAATACTATAATATAATAGATTATTTTGGGCCTTGGGGGTCTAGAGTGACCCCCAAGGTAGATTGGGAATCTATATTCCCCCCATAGGGGATAGGGACTATCTGGGTCCATTGGAATCCCAATTGTGCAGTTCTTATTTTTTGTGGGTGGCGATAGATTATTTGGTTAATGCATGGTTATTGGGCCCCACACCAAAGCACAAGGGGGTGAAGGGAACAGGGGCCTGATGGTCTCGTGTTCAGGGGGTTCTCAAAGACTCGCAGGCTCACACGGGGTAGCAGAAAAGAGGAGGAGGAGGAGAAGTCCTTAACCCCCTGCATTGCCATTTTTTTTTTTTGTTAAGCCCTTCCCTGCCAAGGGAGTTTATAAGGATGGATGGATAGATGGATGGGTGGAAGGACTAATGTAGTCTGTTCACATCAGTTAGTGGGTACCATTCTTTTACGCTGCTGTGGAGTCTTCCGAATTTCAGAGTCTGAGTCTCCTATGGATATATGTCCACACGTTAGAGGGCTACATGCAATACTCCTCTGTGTGAGTCAGTAACTTTATGTGGATTTTTTGCCGGAACCATGTATTAGCTTCATGAATTCTCTCTTATGAGCTCCCATAGCTACCCATGAGCCTTGCTGGAGCCATGTTATCAAACGCACATTTACAAAATGTTCTTTTGAAGAACTTGCTAATTCGCAAAATGGGAATAGGAAGTAAAATATAATTGTAAATATTGTCTTTACATTTTATGAATTATATTTAATTTTGCTATAATGTGGGGAACCATTTCCTATTTGTCCTAACAGGATTAGTTATCTGTGAGAGATATAAGATATAGTACAATCACTTTTCCATTGTACTGAGATTTTGCCACAATATAGAATTATATACATGCAAGTGTAATTCACAATACAAATATCCTACAACTCAAGCTCCATGCCAGCAAGCAGTGTCTAAATGTCCAAGATGAAAGTTCCCAGACAAAAGCAGTCACTAAGATTAAGAATGTTTATATCTGGTTTACATTTAAAACAATGGCAATAAAAGAACAATGCAAATATTCATAAGGTCCAATGCTCCCTGTTTCCTGCAACTTATGAAGATAAAGATATAGAAAATTCCACACTGCCATATCTAATGTAATTGCTCTACACTTAGATCAATTATTTCTCATGCAAAAAAAACTTTTGTAATATTAAGAATGTCATCTTTTAAATATATACTTAATTTTTTGGGACTAAAGTGGCCATCTTAATATACGTCATGAAATATACCTGCCCTCTTCTCCAAATATACTCCAAGCGACCCAGTCTACTTTGACCATACCTTACCAGTGACACATGTAATTCCATACCTTCCTCTTTCAGGCTCTAATCTAGTTTTCATAACTTTAAATCGTTTTTGAAAATGCCTTTTATTCATTGACGCGTAATATTTAATCCCTAACTTTAAAATTCCCACCTTTAGACTAGACCAGCTGTTATGACTGGTTCATGCATAGTGTTTATATATATGTATACATATCATATATATAGTTGTTGGTTTTATGAATTTTGGGGACGTATGCGCTGTTGGTCATGCATTTTCATCCCTCGAAAAGTGAGGGCCACAACTGCGGGCCTGCAATGAGTGCCACAGGTGCTCGCCGCAAGGCCCGTGGGACTTGGGCTGCAAGGCCCAATGTGTGAAATCCTCTGCCTGTCTCTCTCATCTCCCCTCTGCCTCTCACTCATCTCCCATCTGGACTGGAAGGAGCGCCATTGGCTATCCCTCACGCCTCTTCCCTCCTTATCCTCCTCCTTCCTCCATTTCCCCCTCTCCAATTACCTCCCTAGCATGCAGAGAGGGGAAAGGGGATAGGGAGGTAATTGGAGAGGGGGAAAAGGAAGGGGGAGAATAAGGGGTAAGGAGGGAGGAGGAGGATAAGGGGAAGGAGAGCAGAGGATGGGAAGGAGGGAGGAGGATAAGGAGGAGGATAAGGAGGGAAGAAGGGAGGAGGATAAGGGGGAAGGAGGGAGGAGGAGGAGGATGATCATAAGGGGTGAAGGAGGGAAGGGGAAAAGGGAGGAGGAGGATAAAGGGAAAGGGAGGCGTAGGATAAGGGGAAGGAGGGAGGGGACGGGGCAAAGGGAGGAGGATAAGGTGAAAGGGAGGAGGAAGATAAGGGGTAAGGAGGGAGGAGGAGGGGAAGGAGGATAAGGAGGAGGATAAATGGGAAGGAGGAGGATAAAGGGGGAAAGGGAGGAGACACAGGGGAGGGAGGGAGGGAGGGGGAGGAAGAGATAGGGGAGGGAGAGAGGGGGAAAAGATAGGGGGAGAGCTATGTGAGGGAGAGGGCTGGAAAAAAAAGACACAGGGGAGGGAGGTGGAAGGAGACACAGGCGAGGGAGAGTAACAGGGGAAGGGAGTGGGGGATGGGTAAACAGACACGGGGCGGAAGAGGGGGGAAGAGACACAGGGGAAGGAGAGGGGGGGAAAGAGACAGAAGGGAGGTGGGAGAAACACAGGGGATGGAGAGGGGGAAAGGAGGCACAGGAGAGGGAGAAAGGAGACACAAGCGAGGGAGAGGAGGGGGAAAGGAGACACAAGGGAGGGAGAGGAGGGGGGAAATGAGACACAAGGGAGGAAGTAGATAGGGGGAGAGACTCACTATAAGCTCTGAAGGCGCTCATTGAGAGCCACGCAATGAGTGCAGAAGGTGCTCACATTGGGTGGAAAACAGCATTGCCAAGTTTAAAATTAGGGAGAGGAGGGGGGAAATAAGACACAAGGGAGGAAGTAGAAAGGGTAGAGACTCGCACAGGGCTTGCGATGAGCGCCAAAGGTGCTCAGAGGGCTCATAGCCTCGTATTGTGTGGCAAACAGCCAGGCTTACAATTTTATTCCGGTCATTTTTGATACTCTCATACTCTCCAATCAGAAAAATATAGATTTGGTGGCAGATAAGAAATAGAACATCTAATCTGCCCATTCTATCTATCTAAAATATCCCTGGTTTGCTTAAATACATATATATTAATGTTTTATACATGCACACCATAAACATAAACAATTGATATTTTTGAATCCTTCTCTATCCTCCCTGTGCCTCATATTGCATGCACTCCTTGTTATTGCTTTCCCAATATCACTGGAACAAACTATCATTGTGCAATGTACAATGAGAGAAATATATAATTGACTGTAAACTTTTAGAGCTTAATTAAGCAAGGAAAAGGTAATTAAGTATTTTTTAATTAGAAAATAAAATATATTTTCATGCCTCTGCTGCAGGCAATTATAATACACAGATGGAAGTTTTTTTGTGTGAGAGGAGTGTTTACATTTATGGAGAGCAATGGTTCTATTTCCTAATGCAAGTTTTCTGCTTCTGGGCCAGTGAGGGGAAAGGGTGTGCTCCTCCTCCTCCTCCACCTATTCTTCCACTAATAGATAAAATGCACACCCATGTGATCCAGCTCTCAGGAAGTGATGTAACAACACCATCATGCATTCCATTACTCATAAACACAAAAAAAGTGTTTATATCTCAGACCTCCTCACACTGTCACATCACTGATGCCTCAACATGACCTGGCACACCTACAACATCACAGCTCTGCCGCATTACAAACCTCTGCCACATTACACCATTTCAATATCTAATGTGCTTACAGTAGTAAAACAATTGTTATTCAATGGTAATTTTTAAAATTAAAACATTTTAGGTTGCTTCTTTTGGCAAGAATTGTAAAAGATATTTCCACAATATACAAGCACAAATGTCCATAAACAAATTGAAATATTAGAAATAGAAAAGCAAATGATTATATAATTATTAATTAATATACTTATTGGAATCAGAAAATAATGCAAGGTAAATAATGCATTATTAAAATATGTTTTGGTTTTCTTGTTATTTTTAAATAGAGAAGCTTGATAGACAATATGTAAATGTTAATGCTTCATATTTAAACGCTTTTTACTTTTTTTGTGTTCATTTTCACCCAGGCTGATCTCAAAATAGAATATAGATAAAAAGCTGATTTAATTTAATGATGTATTTATCCCTGCTGTTCAATTGTATACAATATCTGCTGTGATTCTTTATTACTATTTGATGTTTCCAATTACTTTTGTATGAATAGAGATTTGGAACAATTGATTATGATACAGGTGAGGTACGTAGAGAGGACCATGCGTTAGGACCAGTGTCTTGATTTTATTTCAACACATACAATATTGTATGCTTTTGTGTGACTGATTTATCTTTTAATGTTTTGCAACCAAATCTCCTTTGTATTAAACCAAATCTTGAAACATTATTTAGGTTAAATAAGTTCCAAAATGCCTATCTAGTCTATCTACCTAAAATGATTGGCCTAATATATCATCAGGTTAGTCTTATTCGTATCTTATGTATTTTTGAATTGCTGGAAGACTTTCCCACTTACAG
Organism: Discoglossus pictus; assembly: GCA_027410445.1. NCBI lineage: Eukaryota > Metazoa > Chordata > Amphibia > Anura > Alytidae > Discoglossus > Discoglossus pictus. Next base: position 25,807,055 of record CM050173.1, on the reverse strand, counting down.
TTGTGTTCAAAAGTTTGCATACCCTGGCAGAAATTGGGAAATTTGGGCATTTTTTTGAAAATACGACTTATCATGCAAAAAAAATCTTTTTTTGAAGGATTAAAGTTTAAATACCCTTGAATGTTTGGCCTTGTTACAGACATACAAGGTGACCCACACAGGTTAAAATGGCAATTAAACTCATTGACTATTTATACACCGACACTAATTGCAGTTTAAAAAGCCACAGGTGTGGGAAATTAACCTTTATTAGCTCTCATGTGGATGCACTGAGCAGGCTAAATACTGAGCCATGGAGAGCAGAAAAGAACTGTCAAAAGATCTGTGTAACAAGGTAATGGAACTTCATAAAGATGGAAAAGGATATAAAAATATATCCAAAGCCTTGAAAATGACAGTCACTACTGTTCAATCACTTATTAAGAAGTGGAAAATTTGGAGATCTCTTGATACCAAGCCATGGTCAGGTAGACCAAGATAGATTTTAGCCACAACTTCCAGAAGAATTGTTTGGAATACAAAGAAAACCCCCCAGGTAACTTCAGGAGAAATACAGGCTGCTATGGAAAAAGACGGTGTGGTTGTTTCGAGGAACACAATACAAAGATATTTGAACAAAAATTAGCTGCATGGTTGAGTTGCCAGAAAGAAGCCTTTACTGTTCCAATGCCAGTCAACAAGGCCTACAGTGAAAAGAATACCATCCCCACTGTGAAGCATGGTGGTGGCTCACTGATGTTTTTGGGAAGAGGGGGGGGGGGGGGGGGAGTGTGAGCTCTAAAGGCACAGGGAATCTTGTAAAAATTTATGGCAAGATGAATGCAGCATGTTATCAGAAAATACTGGCAAACAATTTGCATTCCTCTTCACGAAGGCTGCGCATGGGACGCTCTTGGACTTCCCAGCATGACAATGACCGTAAGCACAAGGCCAAGTTGACCCTCCAGTGGTCACAGCAGAAAAAGATGAAGGCTGTGGAGTGGCCATCACAGTCTCCTGGCCTTAATATCATCAAGATCTTAAATGTGCGGTTCATACAAGAAGACCTGGAGGCATTTCGCCAAAACAAATGGGCAGCTATACCACCTGCAAGAATTAGGGGCCTCATAGACAACTATTAAAAAAAGAGAGTCAGTCTTTGATGCTAAAGAGGGCAATACACTGTATTAAGAACTTAGGGTATGTAAACTTTTGAACAGGGTCATTTAAAAAAATGTCTTTGTTGGCAGATTTTTTTTTAATGATTGTGCCATTCTGTTGCAACCTACAGTTGAATATGAATCCCATAAGACATAAAAGAAATGTGTTTTGCGGTCTTGGTACATATTGGTACCAATGACAAAGTTAGTGGAAGATGGAGTGTCCTAAAGAATGATTTTAGAGAACTAGGTAATAAGCTGAAGGTAAGGACCTCCAAGGTAGTATTTTCTGAAATACTACCAGTGCCACGTGCTAGCCCAGGGAGGCAGAAGGAGCTTAGGGAGGTTAATGCGTGGCTAAAGATGTGGTGCACTAAGGAGGGGTTTAGGTTTTTAGAGCACTGGGCTGACTTCGGTACAATCTCTACAGTAGGGATGGATTGCACATTAATGATGAGGGAGCTTTTGTACTAGGGGATAGGATGGTAGAAAGGATGGAGGAGTTTTTAAACTAGTAGATGAGGGGGAGGGACTAGATATAACTAATGGGGTAGAAAGTGTAGAGGGTATAAGGGATGAATTAACAACTCATAGGGGAGGAGATGGGGGGAGGGGTAGTATAGTCAATAGGGAGGTAGTACTAAGTAATTCAAGTACAGTGGCAGGCACTTCAGAACTACAGACTCATAACATAAGGTGTATGCTTGCTAATGCCAGAAGCTTGCCAGGAAAAATGGGAGAGTTAGAATTATTAGCAATTAATTAAAAATGGGATTTAATAGGCATTACTGAAACGTGGTGGGATGGATCTCATGACTGGACTGTTAATCTGGATGGTTATAAGCTATTTAGGAAAAATAGAGGCAATGGTAAACGAGGAGGAGGGATTTGTCTGTATGTTAAGCCTGAATTTAAGTCTATAGTCAGAGAAGATATTTATGGTGTACCTAGTGATAAAGCTGAATGTTTGTGGGTAGGGTTAAATAGCGGAGCAGCAAATTCCAAAAGAATATTAGTAGGAGTTTGCTATAAACCCCCAAATATAGCTGAAAGTGATGGAAATACAATTATTGTTACAGATTGAAAATGCAGCTAAGCATGGGCAAGTTCTAATAATGGGAGATTTTAATTACCCTGAAATAAACTGGATAAATGAGACAGGCAGTTCATCTAAGGGGAGCAGGTTCTTGAGTACACTCAGGGATCATTATCTGGCCCAGGTTGTACAAGAGCCTACTAGAAATGAAGCTATCTTAGATTTACTCATCACAAATAATATTGATATGGTATCAAATGTTGGAATAGGGCAACCTTTGGGAAACAGTGATCACAACACAGTCTCATTTGAGATTGAATTAAAAAAACAAAATTTTAAGGGGCCAACGTAAACTCTTAATATTAAAAGGGCAGGTTTTAACGGTCTAAGGGCAGCAATACACAGTATAGACTGGGACAGAGAACTGGCAGGTAAATGGACAACCTTTAAATCCTTACTAAATATACATACACATCGGCATATACCGTGTGGGAATAAAAGTAAAAGGAGTAAAATATGCATATTAAGGTCATGAATTCTTAACTTTGCAAGTCCTAGGATATTATACTTTTATTCTGTTTAAGTAGTATAAGAATGATGTTGGTCATAGAAGAATGAAAATCATAACTAATCTGCTACTAGGAAATTACACTGATGCAAAGAACAAACATATTTTGTTGGAGTCAGAACAAATGTGTTACTCAGCCATATTAGGCATACTTTGATGTTATGATAACGTGTGACTGCATTATTATTATTATTATTATTATTATCTTATATTTATAATGTGCCAACATATTTTGCAGCCAAACATATGACTGGTACAAAGCAAAAACATTTTCAATACTAAATGAAAAGAGGACGCTGTCATTGAGCTTAGACTCTTCATAAAGAGTGCTTTCTCAAGCATCCTATATGATTAAAAACTTGCAAACTTACAAACTAAAGGATTTGGCTGTGAAACATGATGGTGATAGATATATTGAGCAAAACTAAGGTTGATGGTGATTAACTTTATTAAATATTTGTGTCTTTGTTGAGGTTTTGAAGGACTTGAGACTGGAGGAAAGTCTAGTGGAGCAAGATAAAGAGTTCCAAAGAACAGGATAACATGAGAAAAGTCCTGAAGGCAGGAATGAGAGGTGCTGATAGAAGAGGAGGAAAGAAGAAGGTCCTTTGCAGAATGGAGTGGGAGTATTTTGAGACAATGGCATAAGGGGGTGCATTATTGTTTAGGCCTTTATTTGTTAGGGTCAATATTTTACATTTTATTCTGGAGGTTATGGGAAGCCAGTGAAGTGATTGACAAAGAGGTGAGTATGGTAGATGAGTCTTGCGGAGGCGTTCATTATAGACTGGAGTGATGACAAGTAGGTGATGGTAAGGCCAGCAAGGTGTGAGTTGCAGAAGTCGAGGCGTTATATGATAACTGAATGTATTATAATTTTAAATGAATCTTATGTTAGATAGTGATGTATTTTAGAGATCTTTTTAGGTGAAAAATACAAGATTTTGGTAATGAATATATATGGGGAATGAAAGAAAGGGCAGGATCAAGAAGAACCCCAAGATAAAGGGCTTGTGAGAAGCGAGTGATAATTGCATTCTCAACAGTGAGAGATATTTGAGGAGTGGACGTTGTAGTAGATGGTGGGAAAACAAGGAGCTCAGTTTTTGACATGTTGAGTTTGACATGGTAGGCGGACATCCAGGAGGATATGCTAAAGAGACAGTTGGAAACTTGTGCTAGAAGAGAGGAGGATAATTCTGGTGTCTAGAGGTAAATTTCAGTGTCATCTGCAAAGAGATGATATTGAAACCCATAAGATTTTATTAGGTTTTAAAGTGAGGAAGAATAGATGGAGAAGAGGAGAGGGCCTAGGACTGAACCTTAGGGTACACCGATAGACAAAGATTGAGGTGAAGAACTGGTGCCAGAAAAATGTTTGATGAGAGCCAAGAAGGGGCAGAGTCACAGATGCCAAGAGAGTAGAACATTTTGATTAGAAGAGGGTGGTCAAATGTGTCAAAGGTAGCATATAGATCTAGAAGTAGAATACAGAAATTACCCTTTGACTTGGCGGTGAGCAAGTGGAGGGAGTAACTGTGATGGAATAGGATCCTGTGGGCAGGTTGTAAGGCGAGAGTTTGATAGTAGATTGGAGATTTCATCCTCAGTTACAAGGTTAAAGGAGTTAATAATGGAGGTTGGATTCGGGAAGATTGAAGGCTGGGTGTTGTTGGTTAGTTGGTTAGGATGAAATGTGTGAGCTATGTTGAGTGGAGAAATAGTTGCAAATGTTTTCAAGCTTATCTTTAAGTGGTTGGCAAGGTCCATAGTTATGAGACAAGAGGGGGCATGAGGTGCAGGAGGGTGTCACCTCAGCTGTAATGTTTGAAGGTACCATGGCATGTGGGGAAGTTTTTCAGGGTATAAAACCATAAGGCTATTCTGTCATATGTACTATAAGTCGACGTGTTGGAGAACTCTTGGAGACTTCTAGTTTTAGTACAAAAGTCTGTTCTCCAAGTATTCTCAAACACTTCACCCTTCAGTACAACTGGCTAAATGCCTTAAATAAAACTTGACATGCTATGCAAATGAACCCTCCAATTATTAATGACGAGTTAACTCGTTACATTTCAGTCACTTTCCAGTGGCAGGATGCGAGTTAACTTATCAATAGCAGTTTAACTCCCCCTGGGGAATTTTCAGAGGAGCGCTGTGAAAGGTGCAGGAAGCGCTGATGGAAGTGCTCAGAAAAGCGTAGTGGAAATCTGGGGAGGTGCTGGGGAAATAATTTACTGCTATAAAGTAAATTTCCCATTTTTTATTTGCCATTTAAGGGGTTAAGGCAGGCTAGTTTTCTGTATGTTAACTAGTGCGTACACATGCTTACCTTTCAAATACCTTTGCAAAATAGTAACCTTTCTGGTTTATTATAGTTATTGCACTTACTTCAATAGTGTACATTATTTATGGAAGAAATTTACTTTTTTGATTCAACATCAATGGAAAAATGTACCTGAAACTTTTTGTTGCATATTAGTAAAAGGCCTTTCTAGAAAGGTTGGACCAATCTTTATATCAAGTATATGCCAGTAATATATTCATGAGTAATAAATACATATTAGAGAGTTGTGCATGTACACAGAATTCTTCAGCTCCCACTTATATTTCACACTTATGTGTGTTTGCAAGTATATGTTCTTGCATCTAACAGTTGCTATTTGTACGGAGCAATTTCAGCAGTGTGATTAATTTAAATATAATATTGTATACCTTATTTTCATTTTACTGTGACTTTGTATTGTTAGTAGAATTTGCAGAACATGCTTGTTTGTATCATATTCATCAAAGGCTATAGAAATCTGTTTCTTTAGACATAGTATACAGTATTTGTTAATCATGTTCTTGCACTTCTGCTAATCTATATTCTTATTATCTAATAAAATTATATGCAGATCACTTGGACTAAAATGAAATCAACAAAACTGTGCATAGAAAACAAAACATTTAATTATTTTGCAGATCACAATGTGGGGTCCAATAAGAAAAGTAAAGAACATACCCGTCATATTCTTGAAGTTCACATTCTTTGAGCATAGCAAGGGCATGTCCCAAATATTTGGTTTCTATAGAAAAAGCAAAACGTAACAATATTTAAGCATCTTCTAACACCTTTTTCCATTTGTTGGCACACAGTCATAGTGAACATGTGGCAGAGCCCATAAAACAAAGTTTATGTTTCAAAATTAGCATTTTAATCAGACAAAAATGACAATTACAAAGTGTTAATGCTTTAGGCTTTGTTACAAAATATAAATAAAAAGTAGTTCTACCCTGTCTGGCAATGTTTATGTACAAGCTACACACCTATTTATTAATTATGCTGTTTATGTACTCTATACCTATACACAATTATATATGATTACATTTATTATCAATTGAGAATTTAAGACATCAACATTTGTTACATCTTACTTTACCTAAAAAAAAACAACAGAAATTTGATAAAATATGTATAAAATATAGTTAAAAATAAAATAAGTAGGCCCAAACAAATACAGTGGATATAAAAAGTCTAAACAGACCTGTTAAAATGTCAGGTTTCTGTGCTGTAAACAAATGAGACAAAGATAAATCATTTCACAACTTTTTCCACCTTTAATGTGACCTGTAAACTGTACAACTCAATTGAAATACAAACTGAAATCTTTTAGGTAGAGGGAAGAAAAAATATAAAAAATAGATAATTAGGTTGCATAAGTATGCACACCCATAAACTAATACTTTGTTGAAGCACCTTTTGATTTTATTACAGCACTCAGTCTTTTTGGGTATGAGTCTATCAGCATGGCACATTTTGACTTGGCAAGATTTGCCCACTCTTCTTTGCAAAAACACTCCAAATCTGTCAGATTGTGAGGGCATCTCCTGTGCACAGCCCTCTTCAGATCACCACACAGGTTTTCAATCGGATTCAGGTCTGGGCTCTGGCTGAGCCATTCCAAAACTTTAATCTTCTTCTGATGAAGCCATTCCTTTGTTGATTTGGATGTATGCTTTGGGTCGTTGTCATGCTGAAAGATGAAGTTCCTCCTCATGTTCAGCTTTCTAGCAGAAGCCTGAAGGTTTTGTGCCAATATTGACTGGTATTTGGAACTGTTCATAATTCCCTCTATCTTAACTAAGGCCCCAGTTCCAGCTGAAGAAAAACAGCCCCAAAGCATGATGCTGCCACCACCATGATTCACTGAGGGTATGGTGTTCTTTTGGTGATGTGCAGTGTTGTTTTTGCGCCAAACATATCTTTTGGAATTATGGCCAAAAAGTTCAATCTTGGTTTCATCAGACCATAACAACTTTTCCCACATGCTTTTGGGAGACTTCACATGTGTTTTTGCAAAATGTAGCCTGGCTTGGATGTTTTTCTTCGTAAGAAAAGGCTTTCGTCTTTCCACTCTACCCCATAGCCCAGACATATGAAGAATACGGGAGATTGTTGTCACATGTACCACACAGCCAGTACTTGCCAGATATTCCTGCAGCTCCTTTAATGTTGCTGTAGGCCTCTTGGTAGCCTCCCAGACCAGTTTTCTTCTCGTCTTTTCATCAATTTTGGAGGGAGCTCCAGGTCTTGGTAATGTCACTGTTGTGCCATATTTTCTCCACTTGATGATGACTGTCTTCACTGTGTTCCATGGTATATCTAATGCCTTGGAAATTCCTTTGTACCCTTCTCCTGACTGATACCTTTTAACAATGAGATCCCTCTGATACTTTGGAAGCTCTCTGTGGACCATGGCTTTTGCTATGGGATGCAACTAAGAAAATTTCAGAAAAGACCAAGTAGAGCAGCTGAACTTTATTTGGGGTTAATCAGAGGCACTTTAAATGATGGCAGGTGTATGCGGACTCCTATTTAACATGATTTGGAATGTGATTGCTTAATTCTGAACACAGCTACATCCCCAGTTATGGAGGGTGTGCAGACTTATGCAACCACATTATTTTTCTTTTTCTTCCCTCCACCTAAAAGACTTCAGTTTGTTTTTCAATTGAGTTGTACAGTTTATAGGTCACATTAAAGGTGGAAAAAGTTCTGAAATGATTTATCTTTGTCTCATTTTTTTACAGCACAGAAACCGAACATTTTAACAGGGGTGTGTAGACATTTATATCCACTGTACATATTTATAATTTAAAACTTGCTTTTTCTTATTTTCCATTAGAATTTTTCTCTTTGATCTAAAAAAATAGATGGAAAAGCGATGTTTTTAGTAATAAAACCAACATTTTATGGGTAGACACAACATATTTTAAGTTAAACCCTCCAATAGTCCCCAAGTTATGATAATTACAAACTCATATGTTTTTTCAATCACTGTTATATTTTATGGTAGTTTAATACAATATGCTACTGTATCATTAATTTGTTCCACAAAATAGTTGAATGGCTCTGACAAACCCCAGGGACTTTCTCTGCTTTATTAGGATTTGTCACAATAAAGCTAGAAAGAATTGGAATCAGACACTAAATTATTCTAAAAAGCCAAATACCAGTAATAATGAAATAAAATGTATGAAGAAGGGTGGCACAACCGCATACCAGAATATGTACCCTCAAGAGGAAATGAATCTGTCACTCTGCATTGCCATCTTTGCCTCTCTCCGTGCCCTGCTTAGTATTTGAAATGCCAGTGCAGAGCAGACAAATCGAGCTGCAGATGGTAGAGAGCACATAACCACGTTTAGCATATTCTAGGGCAGCTCCGCCAGAAGAGACTGCACAGCTGTATCCACCCATCAAAGGATTCTCCTGACTGACATGACACTTGCAGATGGATTTTTTGTGTAAGAATGTACATCATTATATGCAAGATTACGTAAATCTTTCATGCTTGTCTATTTGTGGTCATAGTGTGGTTTGTGAATAGGCTATAAGGCATTTGGGATAATTAATATGGTTATAACATATCTTGGCATATTTACTGGAAAATGTTACTTTAATATAATTATATCAAAATAATTGTTATCTGCCGTTATAATCTTTTTTTAGAAACTGAATTCTAGATCTCAGATGCAATTAATTTATAATAAATTAAATAATTATATATACAATTACTAGGTTAACTTTACAGGCATTCATTGGTTTTATATATGATGCAGGGAATTGTTATGATGTTTGTTAGTTCATGGGTGACCAAACTGGATGAATCTCAGTCCTTAGGAGGCATGAAGGGATCATCTGGTGGGCACAAGGATGATATTGAAATGGTAGACTGTGAGCCATTATCTCTCGATCAATGGATACTTGGACGTGAAGAGTAAAAGTTGAGGGAGGGAAGAGAAATGTACAAGGTGGTGGTTGTATTCACAACATCTTTTATGGAGGAAGTTAATGGAGCACCCCAAGCGAAGTCCAGCTAGCTTCAATGGTGTACAAAACATGTATGTATGTTGATCAATTGAGTGGATAGATCCAAAGCAACACATTACAATGCAAGAGTAAGCTTATTTATTTATTTGGGGCAATTCAGTAATCTATAATATTAACAAGCATGTTTCAGTTCTGTGAAACCAAATATTTATAGGTTTGTGAAGCCTGTTTTGTGTAACCCCAAAAATGTTGAGGCAGGCTCTATGGTACTGCCTTAAGATGTAGCGCCAGATCCTACGGAGGAGCATGGACAACAATTACTAGCACATCATTGTTTTGTAGCAGTACTCCTTCAGGATGGTGTTTAGCCAGATTTTAGATGCAGCTTGGTAGCTCCTAAGTAAACATATAATTACATAGATGCATGATGGCTTTTAGCTATGCACTGACAATTAGGTATCACAACCACTCCCTGGAAGTAATCTCATGTCCTGTCTGCAAGTCAGAGAAGATCATCACGTTGTCTTTTGTATGAGATTAACTAGCATGTAGAAAGTTTTCCCACTAAACATGTAAATTCCCAGTAATAGACAAGGGTTAGGAGCCCCCCTGGAACCTTGAGTCTTATGCTGGTTGAATGCCATAGTTCCACAGGAGAAAAAAGAGAGTGTTAATGGGTGGGAAGACTTGAAATATCTGGTGAGGATCACAGTAAAGCTGAAACAAAAATTCTGCTCTCCCTTTAAAGTCTGGTGACTTATACAGGCTTATTCACAACTAATCCTCATAGGGAAGAACCGTTTTATAACATAAGAGTAGAAGTGAGGCGTAATGAGTTTGGAATGAAAAACACTGATATCTACTCGTGCTTTAAATAAAGCTGTTGATTGTCTTCTGAACTGTTTATGACTTGCAAGTACAAATCACAATAGAAAGGGGACGGGAAACTTTGGGCAGGAAACGAATTTTCATAGATAGGTACGCACTCCAACTATGATGATCTATGGCTGCCAAAGCAAAGGCAGGTAGTTATCTCTGTAGAGTCTTTTTTGGGTATGTTTCAATCCCAAACAACAGAAAGTGTGGGTAACCCATATGAAATCAACATGAACATGTAGGATATTAAGCATTTTTTTGGCATGTGTGTTAAGTGTCTCATGGTCCTTATGGCTATTTTTTAAACCCTGAGACTAAATTCAAGTGAAATTGTAGATTAAACACATTTGTTAGGAGACCATTCTTTTGGAAATTGTCAGAGAAGAAGCTTAATGTATGCTCTTCTGATCCACCACAATGAAAGAGACATCACAGTCACTGCTGATCAATGCAGTCAGAGGCTCTGTATAGTGGGAGAAGACATAGATCTCGAGAGTGAAACTTATAACAGTTCCCTTAGGATTTGTGTAAAGGGAGAGAAAACCACTAAGGAAGGAACCACTCAGGCCACATTGCGTCAGTGCCCTCTGCAAGGATCCAGTCTTTTCTGTCAAAAGCATTTTTAGTTTCTAAAGATGTTTAATTTCATCCATATATTTATTTTACTTATATTAGAAAAACTCTTTGAAATTTTATTTCCCCCTCGACCTACTACACCAAGTGGTGTAAAAAAGGCTCCTAATTCCATTACAGGAATAAAGCGTTAATTTTTAAACTTTTACCTATGATTCCTAAATCAATGCACATGTGGGAGAACAAAGTGGTGTCTAAGGCCGCACTCCAGTCCACTTCAAATGTATTCATCTCTCTCTCCTATGGTAAAGGGGGTGCAGTCTTAAGTCTTAAACTCCTCAGCCCATTTTCAATTTATAATTAAATGCACAGAGAAATTACGTTGTAAATAGACACAACCATTAAAACTTAAATCCAAACACACTTCTATAGATAACCCCTTCTGTTACTTGTATCTATTTAACAAAAAGTGAGCTACAGTTTTTACATAGTGGCTAAGGCCTTTCCGATTCTAAATTCTGTGGGCAGGATGAGAATTATAGTGTGCAATGACCGTTTATAGTGAAGTATGCATGAATACATTTCATAAGGCATGTGGTAGGCAAATGCACACCCAAATTGGACCCATTAGCATCTTCATAAACTGCAGGCATTAAATCATCCTATGTTCATACCTTTGCGCACGTCCAGTGATAGGATGAAATGTGTGAATTTTCTTCACACTTGCTTTATTATCTCTTTGTTGCTGTTTATTCATTCAGTCATGTCCAACTCTCCCTGACCCTATCGACTGCAGCACTCCAGGCACATCTATTGTTAGGTCTCTGTTTTCTTGGAAAAAATACTGGAGTGCGTTGCTAGTTCCTTCTCTAGTGGACCGCAATCTGTCTGCTCTCTGTGCTATGACCTGCTCATCTTGGGTGACCCTATATGGTTTAGCTCACAGCTTCACTGTAATACACAAGCCCCTCCACTACAATAAGGTAGCAATCTACAGTGCCTTGCAAAAGTATTCACCCCCCTTGACATTTTACCTATTTTGTTACATTACATCCGTAAGTTCAATGTTTTTGTTAATCAGAATTTTATGTGATGGATCAGAACACAATGGTCTAAGTTGATGAAGTGAAATATATACATAAAACTATTTTGTTACATTACATCCTTAAGTTCAATGTTTTTGTTAATCAGAATTTTATGTGATGGATCAGAACACAATGGTCTAAGTTGATGAAGTGAAATATATACATAAAACTATTTTTTTTAAAAGAGAACAGAAAATTGGCATGTGTGTATGTATTCACCCCCTTTGTTATGTAGCCCATAAAAAGCTCTGGTGCAACCAATTACCTTCAGAAGTCACATAATTAGTGAAATGATGACCACCTGTGTGCAATCTAAGTGTCACATGATCTGTCATTACATATACACACACCTTTTTTGAAAGGCCCAGAGGCTGCAACACCTAAGCAAGAGGCACCACTAACCAAACACCACCATGAAGACTAAGGAATGCTCCAAACACGTAAGGGACAATGTTGTTGAGAAGTACAAGGTTAGGTTATAAAAAAAAAATCTAAATCTTTGATGATCCCCAGGTGCACCATCAAATCTATCATAACCAAATGGAAAGAACATGGCACAACAGCAAACCTGCCAAGAGACGGCCGCCCACCAAAACTCACGGACTGGGCAAGGAGGGCATTAATCAAAGAGGCAGCACAGAGACCTAAGGTAACCGTGGAGGAGCTGCAGAATTCCCCAGCAGAGACTGGAGTATCTGTACATAGGACGACAATAAGCCGTACACTCCATAGAGTTGGGCTTTATGGCAGAGTGGCCAGAAGAAAGCCATTACTTTCAGCAAAAAAACAAAATGGCACGTTTTGAGTTTGCGAAAAGGAATGTGGGAGACTAGCAGAATGTATGGAGGAAGGTGCTCTGGTCTGATGAGACTAAAATTGAACTTTTTGGCCATCAAAGAAAATAGCTATGTCTGGCGCAAACCCAACACATCACATCACCCAAAACACGGTGGTGGCAGCATATTGCTGTGGGGATGTTTTTCAGCACCCGGGACTGGGAAAGATGGATGGTGCTAAATTGATGGTGCTAAATACAGGGATATTCTTGAGCAAAACCTGTACCACTCTGTGCGTGATTTGAGGCTAGGACGGAGGTTCACCTTCCAGCAGGACAATGACCCCAAACACACTGCTAAAGCAACACTTGAGTGGTTTAAGGGGAAACATGTAAATTTGTTGGAATGGCCTATTCACAGCCCAGACCTCAATCCAATAGAAAATCTGTGGTCAGACTTAAAGATTGCTGTTCACAAGCGCAAACCATCCAACTTGGAGGTGGATCAGTTTTGCAAGGAGGAATGGGCAGAAATCCCAGTGGTAAAATGTGGCAAGCTCATAGAGACTTATCCAAAACAACTTGGATCTGTGATTGCTGCAAAAGGTGGCTCTACAAAGTATTGACTTTAGGGGGGTGAATAGTTATGCACAATTACTTTTTCTGTTATTTTGTCCTATTTGTTGTTTGCTTCACAATAATAATAAAAAAAAAACATCTTCAAAGTTGTGGGCATGTTCTGTAAATTAAATGATGCAAATCCTCAAACAATCCATGTTAATTCCAGGTTGTGAGGCAACAAAACACAAAAAATGCCAAGGGGGGTGAATACTTTTGCAAGTCGCTGTAGCTACTTTAGCCACTGTATATAGGATAATTGTATAGAGTTCATCTTTGTACGGTACCTGCTAATGCACATAAACCTCTAGTCAAGCATTAATGAAGAGGTCACAGTTATGTCAGTTACTTAAATATATATGTGTGTGTGTGTTGTTCAGTTGTGTTCCTCTCTCTGTGACCTCATGGACCACAACACATCAAGCTGATCCACTTGGTTTTTATGGCAGAGATACTGGAGTGAGTGTGTTGCCAGTTCCTTCACCAGTGGGCCACAGCATATAGCTCCTGGTATTCCTGGGTGGTCTCCCATCCAAGTACTGACCAGGCCCAACTGCATGGCTTAAAGGTGGTGTGAACTCTTGGCACCCTGACTGTAACTGAACCCAAATTACAGTGGTCAAAGCACCAAAGCCTACACCACAGGACTACCAGGGAACCCAAATTACCCTTACCTTTTGTTACTACATTATAATTCCCAGTTGAAAGAATAATGGGATTACCCATTGCTAAGTCAAGCAAGATTTGTTTGTAATGATTGTTCCATGCAATGGCTGCAAATTCTGCAAACTAATTTTGTACAATGAATAATTGAAAGTACTGAACCTTTGTACGTTTGGTAGGAGATGAATAGAAATGTGTCCACATTAAAATTGCAGCTGTTTAACCTATAGATTTGAATCGTCACCAAACCTTCTCCACCAACAAACAAACATGTATATGTGCAGTTTTAATTTATTATGCTGTTTGAAACTCTTAATTATGCTTATTAAGTGTCAAGTCAAAACTGATTTAATGCAATACTTTAGAAATGCTTAAAGCTTGCACTCTTTTAAATCTGTGAAAATAAGAATTGTGCTCTGTGTCCCTTTAATGCTGCTTTATATGAGCAAACTGACCAGCAGGTGTCACAGTCAGCAAATGAATCCAGTCACACAGAAGTGATCTGGTCATCTGGCTTTCACTTCATTCAGCATGTTACACAAAAACACCAAAGGATCCACAGGCTAAAGAGAAGGGGTATAACATACAATCTGGGGAAAATACATACATATACGTGTATATATATATATATATATATATATATATATATATATATATATATATATATATATATATACATATACATATACACACAGGGGTCAAATGCAACTGGAGCCAGGGCTCATACAAAGCTCCTAAGTGCTAGCGTGTGCCCTAATTAAGAAAGTGCAATTGTATTGAAATGCAGTGTTCTATTTTCTCGCCTGTGTTGACTTTGCCCTCTCCTTTCTCAAGAAGGTGTGTCTGTGTAAACTAATAGTCCTGATGAAAGTACTGGAAGTTGTAGCTGTCACATTCTAATAGTACTTGTAGAAACTTCCTGTGCATTTAAAGACTTTTTCCCTCTTAAGGAAGTTGATCAGCAGAAAACAAAATAGTAAACTGTACCGCAACATAATAGTATATAAAAGGTAATAAAATAAAGGTAGTAACATTTTACCTTTTTTCAAGTATAAAGCTTCAAAATAACATGTATTAAATATATACAATGGTCCTTTAAATATAGATTTGGGATTCTGGTGCATTTTCTAAACTTTGTAGAAAGTTGTGTTTTTGATTACTTTTACTAAAATCTCATGTGTTGTTTAGATCTTCTATGTAATTTCATGTAGTATATTTGCTTCTACACTGTACATTATTTTGATGATTTAAAGTCCAGTATTGCTTAGGGCAGGGGTGTCCAAAGTCGGTACTGCTGGGCTGCACACAGGCCTGGATTTGTGGATTTTCTTTATGTGCACAGATGAGTCAATCAGACTAAATGACTGAATAAATTATAGTCTCACCTGGGTGCAGTAGGGCTATCAAATCCAGGTCTGTGTGCGGCCCAGCAGGACCGACTTTGGACACCCCTGGCTTATGGCTTTGGTAAAGGAGAAACTATCTACTGGCCAGACAGTAAATTAAGACGCCTGGAGATGAACAAGAAAGCAAATTAAGACACCTGCGGATGAACAAGAAGCAGCTTTCCTCATTGGGATAACAACCACCAAGAAGTGTCTACTTGTTCGTTGCTTTTTTTGTGATACCTCTGAGGCTTTAATGGTGATTCATTTTTCTCAGTGATTGTAACTGTAGGAAAGAAATAAACTGAAAACTAAATTATTACAAAAAGGAAAATAGATTGATTAAAATTAACTAAGTAGTAACTTATCCATAACTTGATTCAACTTGTAAATTAATTTCCTTACAAGACTTGAAATAGCTTAGCCCAATGAGTAAATGGCAGGGACCGTAATTTTACACAGACTGTCTGAGCAATGGAGTCACATTCACAAGTTAGAGTTTAGACATTGGGGATGGATAAGGATTTTAGAAGCATATTTTAAATAAATATATATTGTAATAGTGGAATTGTTATACTAACTGTAGATTGTGGGTATAGCTTTGGGATTATTTTGCAATCTGCACATGGAGGAGCTAATAAATTCCTGGGGACCCTTTCAAATTCTCTATACAAGGTAGGTGTCAATACGAGTACATAAAGGCGAAAATGTATGTAGGTCACCTGATCAACCAAAGGATAATCAGATCACCTATCTATAACTTTCCATGGAAAGTTTTGGAACCACTTGGATGGATGGATGGATAGATAGACTCGCAGTTATCCAGCACCCATGGGGATTAGTAGATGCCTGATAAATGTAGTTTCTGGTTGAGTGACAGTCACAAGCTGAAATATACATTTTATACTATGGAGACACAAATAAAATACATTTTTTTCACTATTGTATACACATATCAAAACATTCCCTATTATGCTTTCTGAAGTGTAATTGTTCACGGAGTAGCAAAAAGAAAAAAAAACTCTAAAGTAAATAGTTTTGTGTGCAAGAGGGGATGTAACATTATAAACATATTCTGTATGTAACCTGATTTTTAGTATGTTGAGCTTCCGCAGAAAGCCAGCACGGATTAACTGAAAGTTCAGGCTGTCTCGGTTGCCTAGTGATCTTTCCCTCTCTCTATTCATCTGATTTATTTACTAAAGCAGACTTACCTGTAACATCAGTCTGGATGTCAGCAAGCTTGAAAAGTGGTTCGACATGCTCGTAATAGACACGGGTGGCCTCTCCTTTATGGCTGCACGGATTAATGATTACCTTAAGAGACTTTGGTCTGTTTGGAAATCCTAAAAATAAAAACCAAAAAAAAAGAGACATTAACGTCTGTGCATCTGCACCGTCACATACTTCTCTCCCAGATTTGGCTATATACTTTACTGAGATAGAAGTGAAAAGGTATAGTAAAATATTGATGGTTGTACATGACAAGTATCAGGAGAAAGGTACTAGGTATTATAAGTAGAAAGGGTTAAAGGCATATTTAAGTTTTATTATTATGAATGCATCTGTAAGAGGAAAATCAGTAGTGTATGCAAACATTTTTTGCATAAAAAATACCAAAATAAACATTATTATATTTACCCTTTTAAATGTCTTGAGTTTGCTAGCAGTTGGGTTAACACCCCTGGAAATCCTGGCTAAAATTAGCATAAAATTCATCATTCTTTTTGACCAATCACCTGCAGCTATACATTATATCCATCTATGAAGGCAGTTTTTATAGCAAGGAATCCTGGAGGAGCCAGACACTGCTCTGTTGGCTTGAAGATTAGTACCCAAATGCAGTGTTTCTATTGGGACGTACACTGTAGGCAGCTCTGGGGGGTGTGGAACACAAGTTTTATTTTTAAATAAAATAAGTCTGTATGTGTATAGAATAATAGTAGGATTCTTAAAGTCATTTTCAACAAATCAGACAACAGTTGTGTTTGTTTATATTTTTCTGTGTTATAAAATAATTAAATGAATCATATCAGACCTTTTTTTTGACTACTGGAATAATGTCGCAGAGAAAACATAAGTGTTCTAAAGAGCTAAATTTGACACCCAAATAACCCTGAGGTCAGTGAATTCTTGACCAGTTAATGAGCCCATGTATGTACACTTAGCAAGGATGAGCCATCACAATGGCACCTATAGCATAATGTGACAGTAACCACCAGAAAGGTTCAGGTCAAAGTTCAAGCCTGAAACAGAGGCAATAAGAAAAACAATATCCTCAAGAGATTTAAAGGGAAACACCTCTCAGCAGGGATTTGATCATAGTGCTGCGGCACAGTTGGTGCAGAGATTTGATACTACAATTTTCTGAATTTGTAGATTCCTTATCACTTAGGCCACAGCAGGAGCAGGTGCACAGGAAATTCACCACGACTACCAAGCCTTGTAAACCAAAAGAAAAGAAAATGGCAACGTAATTAATTTTAACAACCCACTGTCATTTGCCCTATTAATTTTAATTTATTTCTCTTTGCTGAAATGACTTCAATAAAATTAGCATTAAACCCAAACAGTTATGGTGAAAAAAATAATAAAGCAAGAGGGGTGTGTGACATTTAATAAATCAATATTAAATACCTGTAAAATATCTCTGTTTGATAAAATATTATAATTTTTTTTAGGAATAATATAGAATACCGAGTTATCATTTTGGGTATTTTTATTTGCACTCTTTTTAAAAGTTAAGTTTTAATTCTTAAGGATTAATTCCTTTCAATAATTGATTGCTTTGTAAAAAGGGTCTTTTTAATTATTACTGTGTTTGGCAAAATATTTGTAATTTTTTTAGGAATAATATAGAATACCAAGTTATAATTTTGTGTATTTTTAGTATCACTGTTTTTAAATGTTAAGTTTTAATTCCTTACAATCATTGATTGCTTTGCAATAAGGGCTTTTTTAATTATTATTATATTTGGTAAAATATTTTAACTTTTTTTAGGAATAATATAGAATACTGAGTTATCATTTTGTGTATTTTATTTACATTATTTTTAATAATTAAGTCTTAATTCTTAAGCTTTAATTCGTTTCAATGTCTGATTGCTTTGTAATAAGGGCATTTTTGGTAAAAAAAAATTTTTACATTTTTTATTGGAATTAAAAAGAGCACTGTGTGCAATTATTTTTTTATATTTGTATTTACTCACTTTGAAAGTTAAATTGTATTCTTTGAGGATTTAGTTAATATTATTATTACTACTATGCTTACAAAGCACCACCATTTTCCTTAGTTGTTAATTTTTTATAGTACATATACATTTTAATCTTAGGTAAAGCAGTGTTATGGTTAACTACAAAAATGCAATATGCCAAGTAAAATTAAATAGAGCTTTCAACCCGTAATTTTTTCAAATAATTACAAGGTTCTAGATGTTTATTTCATTAAACAAATATCATGCTGGTAATCACTCTAAACAGTAAATTATTGCCTACAGTGTCGCAGTAATAGCATAAATTGAAACTCCAGATGAGCTCGTGTTTATTGAGCGAACTCCGTGGCTGCATATTACATCTCCGCACCAGCTCTTGGGTACGATAGTACCAATAAGATAAACAGATTGGCAGGTAAAAATTAATTAAAATATCTAGCTCTAAATGTAATAAGTTTCTCTCAGTTCTATGCCTTTGGCTTTATGAAAATATCATTGTCTATATTGGAGAACTTAATCTCTGCCCACTGATATTTAAATGCTTCATTGGATATTACATCACTTCTGGGATGTTGGGATTGCTAGCTTTGGTTCTAAAACATTATTTAAATTACAACTATTATCAGATTTTTTAATAAATGTATTTTTAATAACTACATTTTGCTAAAGGTTTTTCGAAATAAAAAATAAACACATGCTTTAAAGTAACTGGATCAGGACAAACTATCCGTATATAACAAAACTTTCTATAGAGAAAATGTACAAAGTCTTTGTTTACATTTAGAGGGTGCCATATTGTCTAGTTTCACCACTCCCTAATGGTTGAATCCTTAGCTTTTGGATTTCTCCTGAGGGGTATGCTTATCTTTATTTATCAGTGGAAGAAGGGGAGAAGGAGTCAGGGGACATGAATTTGTTAAAATACTGTCTATTATTTGACATCTAATCCCTTCCTCTTAACACACTCAGAGGCAAACAGCTTGTGGCAATAACTGCAAGCTTTGCTACTATAGAAATGTAAACACCCCTCTCACAAGCTTCACCAAAGCATCATGCATACCACCAGGGACCAGAAGAAACCTCAAAATGTATTTTCTTTCTGGATTACAAACTAGCTTTATGACTTTTCTCTACCTAAATATGCTCTATCCTAAAACAAAATGGGCCATATTCAATTTGAAGCCTGCAACTCGATAGCAGACAGACAAATGTCTGCAAGTGTGTTGCAGGCTCTCGTTCATCCTGGATTGTGATGCTATTCAATTGCTCAAGGCCGCAAGTTACGGGCCAAAAGACAAAAAAACTTAAACCATGTACTGGTTCGGAGCACTTTAGGACAGGGACATGATCAATTCAGCCAGCACCTAACCTCCCATTTCGAATTGGCCAATAGAAAATGTCATTATTATGGCAATAAAACATGGAGGTTACATGGAAATCAATTAGATTCGGGGGTCCGATATGCGATCCGACTCTCAAATCCCCAAAATAAACAATTATGAAAAAAGAATGCCAATACTGTTCTAGTCAATATGGGTGGCATGATATGTATTAACTCATTGGTACCCGAGATTGATTTAACCCTGAAATGACAAGTGAAAATGTTTATTTTCTGCCGATTTGCGAGCTTGAGACTGTTGTGCAATTAATTCTAATGTCTATCATCGCTTTCCCCGTTATTTACAGTGCAGTATTATTTTTTTATTGGCATTTACAGTGCTACAAATTGGTGTTTAACCCCCTTGCGGGTCCTCTCTAGCACTCGTTGGATTTTCTTCTTCATTTGCCAAATATGGGTGTGAAAACATTTGCAGGCTTGGGGAAATCGAGCAATTGAATTGCGATTTGCGATTTTAGCCTTGCGAAAGTGAATGCGCAAAGGCTTCTGGAGGCTGTAAGTTGCAAACTTAACCAATCGCTATTTTTTCAAGCCCGTAACTCAGAAGCCATTCCAAGCCCGCAAAAAGACGCCAATTGAATAGCAAAATAGCTTGCAAACTCACTTACATGCTACCAGATCTCCCGAAAGCTCAATTGAATGGGGTCCATTATTTTTACTGTGCAGTGAAATTTTGCTGAAGGTTTCCATTTATGAGCTTCTTATTTTTGAGCATATGTACTTTTTTTTTAAAGTATATAAAATAATAATCATGCAAATCTGGTGTGATTCACTTGGTCCATCCCAACTACATAGTGTTAATATGATATTTGAGATTAGTTAAATGTGTATTTTATTGCTCAGTTTGTGTGTGCCAACAGAACAAAAACACTAATGCTTAACTATTTTGTTAAGGTCATTGGCTATACCCTTATGTGAATATTTTGTGCAATGTCAAAGTGGTAGTTCCATGATTTTCAAAAGTTGATTTGCCACGAGGAATATACAGTATGTTTCATAGGCTCCATGTGACTTATTCTGTACTTAAGGTCCTAGTTAGTTTTGTAAGAATAAGAGATAAAACGTCTCCAAATTATACAATACAGTTATGATAAAATCATGTTCTACAGTGCCTTGCAAAATTATTCATCCCCTTGACTTTTTACCTATTTTGTTACATTACAGCCTTAAGTTCAATGTTTTGTTAATCTGAATTTTATGTGATGGATCAGAACACAATAGTCTAAGTTGGTGAAGTGAAATGAGAAAAATATATATATAAAACTATTTTTTAGAAATAGAAAACAGAAAATTGGCATGTGCGTATGTATTCACCCCCTTTGTCATGAAGCCCATAAAAAGCTTGGGTGCAACCAATAACCTTCATAAGTCACATAATTCGATAAATGATGTCCACCTGTGTGCAATCTAAGTGTCATATGATCTGTCATTACATATACACACCTTTTTTGAAAGGCCCCAGAGGCTACAACACCTAAGCAAGAGGCAACACAATTTTTTTTGCAATTTTTGGTCTTTCGAGTTTGGTGGTTCGGCCGTTAAATTTGTGATTTAGTGCAGCCCTGTAACTGCCGCTGTCGGTCCCAAGTCCTACAGGCCTTTGGCCCTTATTGCGGCCTAAATCCCACGGGCCTCGCAATGAGCGCCAGTGGCACACATCGCTAGGCCTGCAACAAGTGCATTCAGTGCTCATTGCAGCCCCGCAACTGCGGCCCTCGCTTTGCGCGGGCCGCAACTATTTATATTGTGTGATCAACCCCGCAAACATGACCAACGTCCTTGGTCCGCAACTATTTATGTGATGCAAACGCGTATAATCAAACTCTCTCTTTTGCAAGTTAACAAGTGGCCTTTCTCCACATTCAGGTCAGGTCAGTGTTGAGTTGCCCCAGTTTTCATAATCTGTTTCTAAATTCCATACTCTAGAATATGGTCACTCCAATATATATATTACTAGCGACTTGCCCGTCAAAAAATTACTGTCAATAAAATTGTAGGGCTGGGAATGCTGTTTGGCACACAATGTAAGTTTTTTGGTATTCTGAGCTCCTTTGGCACTCATTGCAAGCCCAGCGATAAGCGCCGTTGGCGCTCATTGTGAACCTCTTCCCTGGTGTACTTTTGCTCCTCTGAGCATCCTCTGCACTCATTGTGAGCCCGGCGCTCATTCCGAGCCTCTCCGCTCATGTAATTTTGGTGGTGTGATCATCTTTGGCGCTTATTGCAAGGGCCGCACCAATTGCCTTTGGCGCTCATTGCGAGCCTCTCCCCTCGTGTACTTTTGCTCCTCTGAGCACTCTGCATTCATTGTGAGCCCCGTGCTAAACGCCTTTGGCGCTCATTGCGATCTTCTCCTCTGCTCTACTTTTGGTTCTCTGAGCACCCTGTGCGCGTATTGTGAGCCCCGTGCTGAGCGCCTTTGGCGCTCATTGCGTGGCTCGTAATGAGCTCATTGCGAGGCTCTACGCTCGTGTAGTTTTGGTGGTCTGAGCCCCACGCTAAACTCCTTTGTAGCGCACTGCAATCCTGTCCCCTGGTCCTTTTTATTTTTTATATATATATATATATATATATATATATATATATATATATTTTTTTTTTTTTTTTTTTTTTTATGCTAATTAATGAATTAATTAAACAATAATTTTATTGCCGTCATTTTTGACATGCGAGTTGCTAGTATACCATAATTCTCATTTCCCAATAATATTCCTAAACAGTCACTTGGTATGGATTTTATTAATGTAGGTCTAAAATAATAATAATTTATATAACACTTTTTCTCCTAGTTGGACAAAAATTGCTTTATAATACTAATCTAGGGCCTGATTTAAATCCAGCAGTGTAAACTGCAGCACACCTGTAAATTGGCAGCGGCAGCTCCCCCCCCCCCCTGTTACACCTTTGATGTTAATCTTTTGCTCCCCCGCATTACGACACTTAGCCCACATCCTTAATTCCTTCTTTTTCTGCAAGGGATTTTAGTGTACTCAAACCAAGCATTACAGATGAGAAACAGCTCTAGGAGCCGATAGGAAATGAGAACGTCATCACATATATTTGTCAAACTGCAAGACGTTGTCACTCTTTGTGCTGTTGCATACGACTTAGACGATGAGCGTTGAAGGCGCTCATAGACTGCGAGCCTCTCGTAGCGAGGCGAGTAGTTGAGGGATTAAAACTCTCAGCACTTCGGCGATGAGTGCCGAAGGTGCTTATTGCCTGCGAGGCGTGCAGTTGAGCCATTAAATCTTGCAGCACTTAGGCGATGAGTGCTGATGGTGCTCATCTGCGCTCATTGCCTGTGAGGTGAGCAGTTGAAGCATTGAAAGAAGAGGGACGAAATGAGCGCCAAAGGCGAGACGTTGAGGCACTGAGGGAACGCGGGATCGCACTTAGGGAACACGGGATTGCCTTAGGCTGAAAGCAGTTGAGGAACGCGGGACATAGAAAGAAAAATTCGGAGACGCCGGACTTACAAAAAAAAAACAAGGTCAGAAAAATACGAAGTTGACAACTGAACCGCGCAAATCCAAAAACACACTCACAGCACGGGGGGACAGCCAGGATATCTGTAAGTGAGGTTGCACGTGCATTTAAGCCAAATTTTACGAGTTTCGGCAGTTGAAAATTCGCTAAGCGAGAAAAAAATGGGCGTTGCAAAAAATTAAAAAATGACCCCGAAGCATGCAAAACACCGCCAGCCAAGCACAACTTTTACCCAGGTACATACGAAGTACAAAATAGACTATTACTATGACGGAAAATGCTTGCGAGGCGCGTAACACAGACAATACACGCCATTTTACAACACTAACTTGCAACTAATAAAAATACGAATCTAAAATGGCTCTTTACACAACTAAACCAACAGTTTGCCCTCGTGCACGCTGCCTATTTCTACTGCACAATTGGCACATTGATGACACTTTCTCCTCAGGGCAGCAACTGTACAATGTATGCTGCAGGAAAATAAAGAGAGATTGTTAGCTCTTCAGGCTATTGATTGCTGGACATATTAATTAGAAATAGGTAAAGTATATTAATTTATTAAGTAACTAATTAATCTTATTTTAAAAAAATATAGATATATATGTCTTTGTGATGAGCGACGAACATGAGCGTTGCAAAGCACAAAACTGGAAGGACACGAGGGGAGAGGCTCGCAATGAGCTCCGAATGTGCTCAGAGGAGGAAAAATACACAAGATGAGAGCCTCGCAATGAGCGCCGAAGTCACTCAGAGTAGAAAAAGCTATATATTTTGTGGCAAACAGCATTGCCCTGGCTTCACATTTTATTGCCCTGTAATTTTTGACGGCAAGTCGCTAGTCATTATTATAATGGTCAAAACCAAGAGAACTAACTGCAGCAAGGAACGGTAGTGCATTTATATATAAACTAGCGTATTGCCCGTCAAAAAATGACGGCAATGAGATGTGTATGTTTGGAAAGTTGTTTAGTTATTAATATACATATGGAATTGTAAGGTAGCTAATGTTGTTTTGTGTGTACTACTGAAATATATAATAACTTTACCTATTTTTATGCATTATGTTGAAGAGCTGGCAATCTGTGTTGATGTTGCTGCAGCATTAGTGGTGTGGAGGTGCTGTGTAAGCGTGATGAATGTGTGCAGTGTAATAGTGTGCGTGCGCGAGCCGAAACCGTTAGCGTAGTTGTTTACTTCCGCATTATCGTAAAATGGCGGGTAATGTGTGGTATGCGTCTTATCGGATTATCCGTAAGTGTTTTCCGATTTTTGCGATGTCATAATGTGTGTTATGCGCCTTCGCGGATTATCCGTAAGTGGTTTTCCAGGTGACAGTGCTGTAGCCTCATTTTCATTTTGTTCGGCCGCCATTTTTTCTCTCGCTTAGCGTTTTTTTTTGGTGTTTACATTTTTTTATTTTGAGGTAAATCAAGGTGTAACTTGCTTTTTTGAGGTCGTGGATGCTCCCTCTTGCTGTCGGTAAGGTTTTTATGTATGTGCTGTGTGTATTTATTGTGTTTTGTTTTTTTTGATGTTCGCGAGTTGCGGCCATATTTGTTTGCTATGTTTTAACGGCTCGCCTCGCTATGCGAGGCTCGCCTGCAATGAGCACCCGCGCTGCTCATTGCCAAAGTGCTACGGTTTAACGGCTCGCCGGGCGATGAGCGCCTGTGGTGCTCATCGCTAAGCCCGCTAAAGTACTACGGTTTAACGGCGCGCCTGCGGCGCTCATCGCTAAGCCCGCTAAATCGTACGGACCACGCAAACAGCATGACGACGACGACTCGTAGCAGGACAATTATAATATGTGATATATTATATTTTAATTATTTTACAACATTAAATAGATGTGACAATAGGAATAATAGATTGAATGTATAAAAATGAGTGTATTTAGTGTTAATAAAATATATATAGACAATACATTAGAGCATTTGTTCCTAGGGCAAAGTATTAACCCCTTGAGTACTGAATTGTTTGTTACCCGATATCTTGCCAAAATAAACAGACATAATAATACATTATCATAATATTTAATTACACATATGTTGATATTGGACTGTTTATTGTAAAATAATCTGGACATCCTTTTTAAGTAATTTGTGGTGCTATACTGTCACTTTTACTGCTGCTGTGGCACTCCGCAAAGGCTTTAAAAGTTGTCATTGGTACCCGCCATATGTTCTTCCTTTTTGTGCAGTTATGGCAGTGCCCTGGTTTGTGAGTGATCTGTAAAATATTATTAGCATAGGGTTTTGGTGTCAAAGTCTAATGGAGTAACTTTTTTGCCATGCTTTTCGGCTTTCTTGTGCTGCAGTCACATGTAGCAGTTCTCTTCCAATTCTTTAGGGATGGGGGAATAGCATAACTAGTTCAGATTTTCTCTGCTACTACAGCACTTGTAATTCCTTTTGCCGGGACTAGTATAGGGACCCTAGATACTGTGTTACACAAGGGTCTTAAGCTTCTTTTTGAAAAAGTCCAATGATGGAGACCCTTGAACTGTTATGGGGAGAAAGTTCCAGAGAAACCGGATCTGCGTAGCTGTAGCACCAAATAATGCCACGTGAACTCTTGGTACATTTAATTGTACTGCACTTGCTGATCGAAGAGCACAAGTAGGGGTTTAGGGAACCAACAGCCACATTAAATTAGAAGCTTGTATCTGCAACGTAAGACCTGCAACGGCTGCAAGCTTGAAGAGTTGCAAATTTACGGTGCTATTAAATTAGAATAGGCTGCGAGTTACAGGCTTGAGAGGCAAACCTATAAATCATTTTTTGCTTGTTGGATGTGCGGCCGTGTACGTTATCAATTAGTCCAACTCGTAGTTACAAGTTGGGATGGAGCCAATGGCAAAAGATATAGTCAGAATTACGTCACTGAAAAAATGGAGGTGGGATTCCCAAAGTCTTACGGTGTTCAATTACGAGTTATGACCCACATTCCTGATATAAAGCAATATTGATAAAGCCGTAAATATGATATCCTATCACATGCGAGTTACAGTATATGTATTAACACATTGATTGCCGTGATCGATATAACACAAAAATTGAACATGAAATAAAGTTTTTTATCAGGGCCCATTTGCCTCTATTTTTTTTTTTTTATTCTTTTTTTTTTACATACAAAATTACATCCATCCATCATACAGTCTAAACACAAAACATAATAAGAACAGTGTAACCGAAGAATGCTATTTAGACACCCAAATTCTATAGCTATTGAGAGAGATTAAGACCCTGACCCTCCTTTTTTAAAAAAATAAAATAGATCCCATTTTAACCATTTATTCTTATCCTTAACGGTATCTTTAGGAGATCTCTGGGCAAAATCTCTTTCCAACAATCTATTCCTTTGCAGGTTAGTCAAAATTAGCCTCCATGTCAGGCCCTTGCCCTGCTTCCAATTAAGTGAGGCCAACCTCTTAACCACCCCTAGTAAATTAATAATTAAAGGTTTGCTAGAAGGGTCGAAACGCTGAGGAAAAATATTAAATAAAACCAATTTGGGAGACAGGTCCACATTAAGATTACAGATATTCGACAAATTGCAGATGCGCTCTTTCCATAGAGAGTGAATCTTTGGGCATTTCCACCACATATGCACCTGAGTTCTCACACTGCCACACGACCTCCAGCATTCTGCCGAATTTTGTACAGGATCTAGTTTGTGTGACAATGTGGGAGTCCAATACCACCTCTGCAGAATCTTAAAATATATTTCCTGCTAGGGTACACAGCTTATCAGCCTTATTAAATTGCAATTCAGCAAATTCTAAAGATGCTCTATATAAGCACAAAGCATATTTTTTTTACAGAAGTTTTTAGTCAGTGAACTTTTTTCAAAAGCATATGCTATGTGCTTATATAGAGCCCTTTAGAATTTGCCGAATTGCAATTTAATAAGGGTGTATATTTCTATATATTACTGACAAGGCACTCTTCCATTCATCCATCTCTAAGCAGAAACCCAAATCAGATTCCCATTTCTCCATTGCTGACGATTTACAATAGGTAGTCATTAGCTACAGAATATTCCTACAGTTCGAAATATTAAAAACATAATCACCCTTGATTAATTTGCACTCAAAGGTCATTAGTTCTCTTCTAGGAGCTTGCTTCCCAATAATCCTAGTCACCCCTGTTATTAAAGAGATATAATGAAGCCATAGATGTGGCGGCACACTATTGTCCCTAGTTATATTATTAAATGTTTTCAACTTATCATCCACAAACAAGTCCTGAACATACACAAAGTTCCATTTTCCCCACTTACTTATAGATGGTTGAGAGTTCTAATTAACTAAGAGAGAGATTGGCATAATAGGAGATGGGAAGGGTGTTAAGTTAAATTTCTTATTTAGTCGAAACTAGTTTTTAAGACAATGTGTAACAACTATTGGTAGGCCTCTTAGTCTTTTATTTTCATCAGGGCTACTCCAAATCGCTTTCACCAGATCTACACTCCTAACAATGGACTTTTCAATCTCTACAAATTTCAGATCCTCATTATTATTAGCTAGTCTTAAAATATGATATAGAGTTACTGCTTTAACATATATCCCTCTCAAAGATGACTTTCTAATCCTGAAGGTTCTATGTTTATTTATAAACTTATCCAACTGGATTTGAAATCTTTCAAGTAGAGTTTTAGGTGGAATACACCTCATCAGATAGAGGATTTTCGGAATTAAAAAAAATGTTGACAGCATTAATCCTTCCTAACCAGGAAAGATTTATTTTTCCCTAATTAACCAAAGTACTTCTCAGCTTAGCCAATAGGAGTTTGTAATTTACATTAACTTATCTATGTACGTCTGCACCAAACGTATACCGACATGTACAATCAAGTTACTCTTCCAGTTAAAATCATACCTAGATTTTAATTCCATTTTAGTTCAATTGTCCAGATTAAGAGTTATCGCTTGCGTTTTATTTTGGTTGATCTTATAGTAGGAAACGCATTTGCGAGCTTGAGAATGTTGTGCTAATAATTCTAATACCTAACATCACTTTCCCTTTTATTAAATGTACAGTAGTGTGGTAATATTTGCATTTAAAGTTTTACGAGTTGGACTTTACCCCCCTTGCGGGTCCTTTCTAGCACTTGTTGGCTTCTTGGCTACATTTGCGAGTTACGAGCTTGAACGCCAGTGATCTTGATCTATATTGGAACGTAGCGTTTATGGGCTTGAAAGAACAAAGGATTTGCAACCGCGAAGTTCCATGTTCCACGTCCCATAAGCTTTTTTTGGCCTTGCTGTGTCTTAACCCGTCTGCAGGTTACTTTAAGAAGCTAATTAAATAGCCTTAAGTCTTGCGAACTACGTTACGAGCTACGATTCATAAAATTGTAGCAATTTAATGGGGCTGCAAGAGTTCTTTCAGGTAGTGAAGGCCCTCATCATTTAGAGGTTTGAAGATCCACAAACCAACAAATGACCTATTTGATAGATATTCAGAGTGGAGAACGAAGAGTAGATATTAGGTCTTCATAGTTAGCTGCCTTGCCACAGCATTCTGGACTGGCAAATAATTTAATGAATTACATAAGTTTAATGCCAGTAAACAAGTCATATATAAGTATGAACCATTCTTTGTTTATTTATACTGTCTCGAGGACCAAAAGTTGGACAAATATTGGTTACCTGAATTCTAAATCTGGGTTTTAAATATTTTCTTTCATGACATATTTTTCGATACAAGATTTGAATGGAAAATAATAATTTAAGGAAATGTAAAGGGGAAAAATAGTGGGAATTAAATTGACTCGATTGCTTTTTGCAATATTGTGTAATATAAATCTATAGGTGATAAAAACACTTTATCAACCCAGTGTCATTAAAAACACTAGTAAATTACCTGTCAAAAATGACGGGAATGAAAATGAAAGGCTGGCAATGCAGGTTAGCATACACTGTGAGGCTTTTGGTCCTCGTTGGTTTTATTTTCAAAGTCCTACGTGCCTCGCGTTGTTAGTGTAAGTGTTACTGTTTTCGACGTTGTGCATTTTCTAAGTTCTGTGTGACTGGCATTGCATAGCCTCATCCTGTTTCTGAATTTTTAAAAGTTTCGTCCGCCATTTTCCTCTCACTTAGTCGATTTTCGAGCTGCGGAAAACGGCAAATATGGCGCCAATTCATTTGCAACTTCAGTCCTAGTCTTCCTGGCTGTCCCCCTGTGCTGTGTGTGAGTGTTATTATTTTTTTATAATTACTTTGCTTCTTTTGGGCTTTTTTGTAGTTAGGAGTTTGAACGAACTGTGTGCTTTGAGCGCCTTCTCCGCTCATTGCAGGCTAAGTCCTGCGTGCCTCAACAGCTCGCATCACAGTGCAATGATCGCCTTTGCTGCTCATTGCAGCTTAAGTACCGCGTGCGCCAACGGCTCGCCTCGCAGTCATCCCTTGCTGTGCGAGTGATGCAAAAAACGAAGTTGTGCGTGCAAGTGTCAACGGCTCGCCTCGCTTTGCGAGGCTCACAGGCGTCCCTCGCTGCTTGAGGGACGCAAGTGCATTACCAACATCGCAAACGTCCCCAACACTGATAATTATTATAGTGATGTATTTTCTTACAGTAAAATTACACTGAGGTTTTCAGCTTTTTTGATCCACCCACCAAGCCAATTCTGATATCTGTTACTAATGATCAACATTGTCACTAATGTCTAATTACCCCTTGGGGCTTTGAATCTATTGTTTTTAAGTGTAAAGCTACCTAAAACTGCAAAAAATATATGCCTACATAACTAAGATAACTATGTTAATCACTCCTTGTAGTTCTGAACAATATTTACAATATTTAGTACTGCTGGAATGAAAGAAGAGTGTACAGTATACGTATAAACAGTGTATTTTTATGAATTAATTACCTCATTAGCTTGCTAAAGTCCTGGTTAGTTCATAACAAATTTATACTGGCCCCTTAATAATATATTGCTTTGTCCATCGCTGCCCTGAACTATTTGCATTTACAATATGAGAACTCCAACTTCACTTCATTAGGAGGACCCTCCTATAGACTTTACACAACGTTACATTAGCGCGTGTGGACTCTCACTGATCCTATGCAATACAGTTATCTATCTCTGTGTGACCTATTAGCCTCTCCCCTAGGTGCCCATGGGACACTTTTTAAATCTAAACAAATATGTACAACCCTTTATGCTACAACTTAATGGTAAATGACATAGGGGCCATATTTGCAAACCAATAAATATTCTATTGTTAATCTGTAAAGATCAACCTGAATGAAGTTGTAAATATCCTGGAACTTTAATGCTTCAACGCTAAACCGAAGAGATTTATATTCACAAAAAAATATTCTGGCCAATATCCCAATAGGATTGGCAGATAATTTGTCAGAAGACACAGAGCATCTCACTACAAAGAGAAGCATCGGTTGACATGTGTTGACTAGGCCCTCTCTATTAAGCAGCCTTGTCCAGCTGTACCCTTACCACCAACAGTTTCCATATGGGAGAGGTGATCTCCAGCATGTGCATGAAAAGCTTTTCCATTCTGCAAATCACAATCCCCATAGCAGACTGCCTTCTTATTTTGATTAAAATACAGTACACGCTTGGCAAACAGGTGCTTGTTATTCATCTTACTAGGAAAGATGACCATTCAGTCATAACCCATTACAACAGCATAAACTTTAAACACATCAAACCTTGCCCTAATTAAAATAGTAACATAAACAATTTAAATAATTAAATCTACTAATTAACAACTTTACAATTGTATATTTAGATCTATTTCAACGTCACCTTTCTAAAATTAAAATAGAAATAAAATGCACAAATAATGAAAGACAAAAATGTAAATAATTATTGTCCCTCATTCTTGATATTGTGACACATTATTCTATTTAAGTAAATAAGAAACATAAATACTGATGCACAAGACATTAAATATTTTAGAAATAAAGCAAATTAAAAGTTCAACTGTTTTGCAAATAAAATTTACAGCACATTTTTTAATTTTACAAAATAATTGCCATTTTTTACTTTTGCAAATAATTAGATAAAGCATTATATTTAAGAAGAAAATACTATATTCCTGAAAAGTTACAAGACATTCTAGAAATAAAGTAAATTAATTTAAAATGTGAATATTTATTCCAAATCGAGGAAGTACAAAAATTTAATTGTAGAAAATTATTGACATGTTTTTATTTTTTTTATCACCTGTCAATAATATGACAAAACATATTTAAAGAAAATACTAAATTACTGAAATGTTACAAGAAATTATACATTCTAGAAATAAGGCAAATTAAATGTTAAATTAAGATATAAATATTTTCCAACTTAGGAAGTTATTTAATTATAATATTTAATTGTAGAAAATTCTTTCTGCATATAATATATAATAAACAAAAAGTATTCTTGTCCATCACTGCTCAATAATCTGAAACAAGCTTATATTTAAGAAGAAAAGAGGAGACAATTACTAATGTACATGAGAATGAAATATTGTAAGAAAAAATAGACTAAAAGTTAAATTTTCAAAAGAAATGCAAATGTTTTCTAACATAAAGAGTAAAACAATCCTATAGAATATTCGGTAGTCAATTTAAGTTCTTTATCCGTCCATATGTCTACAAAATAAAATATACAGAGTTAAGTATTTATTCATAGTTCTAAGTACATGGATAGTGTTATATTGTGATGTTTTCTTAGACCATTATTTCAGATTGAGCGCTAACTGGACTATAATATTTAAATCCCATTGTAAGTTGGCAATTCATATTCTATTACTTTCTCTTCAGCATTCAACACAGTAGAGAAGCAGCAGTCGGATGAAGAATGGCCAACTGTTCCTCTCATAATAACAAACGTACTAATATGTGCTAGTTTAAACTTGATCTATCAGTGAGTCGCTGAACCATGAAAAGTGCAGGTTAATCAGGGTATTCTGAAGACAAAAGCTGATAGGCCAGCAGAGACGCTACTTGCAGGCTCACATCTGTGCAGTTTTAGTCGTCCTTTTTAATGGCAATCAGTTCATGCTTTAAAAAAAAAATCTACGTTCTTTGAAATATATAACGATTATGCACATACATTGGTTATTCAAATTTTTCGGAACAAAATACTGTTTTATAAAGTGCATCTAACACATTAAACCAACCACTTGGCAAGAAGCTGTAACTATGGGCAAACTGTAAAAGTTAATGTTAAACTAGCACAGTTAATGAATAACATTAATAATACCATAAATACACTGATTTGGTAAACATTCAAACATTTGCAGTCAATAAGTGTAATTTTTTATTTTTATTTACATCCCTTCTGACTAAGGCATAAATCAAAAAGGTCATTAAACAAATTACTAAATATTAAACATCACAGATAATTTGCTTCAAGATGATAATTATTTATTTATAAAAGATAGGTGTACCAATGAAAATTTTAATTCGGTCACAAGAGTCATGTAATTGAGCAAATATATGAAAATGAATTCCAAAATATTAGATATTAATGGCACAAAAAAAATACTTCAAATTATTTAAAGTGACCAAAAATGGACTCATGTTCTTAAATATAAGAAGATATTACTATTAGCTACCATTACTGCAGTTCCCCATAATGGGCCACATTTCAGAGAAACATACATGAACATACCAATGGTGTGTTTCTATGTAGGCCAACATATTTTTAGAGGTAGCAAGGTACCACAAATTGCTTTGACAAGTGTGTGACATGTTTTGGCATATGTGTATATCTATAATCGAATTTTACTGGAAGTCAAGGGTCCTAAAAATGTCCTATAATATAGCTCCATGACTCTAAGAAGGGCTTCCAACCAGACTCCTAGAATGAACTTTAAAAGGACACAATAGGAATATCAAGAGAAAATTAAGAGTGGTCAACATTGGAAGACATAGATTTATCCTCATAAGACTACTGGAGTAATCACACAATATGGTACAAGTAATTTATTTCATAAATGATTAGCAATAAAAAAAAAAATTCAACTTTGAACTGTTTGAACTATGTTGACAACTCTGGATGAGCTGCTTTTTTCATTCCCCCTATTAGGTTTCCATATGGTGGAAGAAGTTCTGCTTACGAAGCTGTAACATTTCTACTAGACTGGTCTATTTCCAATCTCTGGCTGTGGCAGAGAAAGATGCAATTAAAGACTCATATCAGGACAGTCTCTTGGACAGGTTGTTTCCCACTCCTTAGACACATCATTAAAGAAAAATGCTTTTAATACACCTTTCAATGCCATATTTTCAACAATTCATATTTTTTGTATATTAATCAGCTGTGTTGGTGTATTTTCCATTTTACAATACATATTTTGCTGAACGGTGCCAAATTTCCAATAACATAAATACATATATTCACAATACTTCAGTTTATAGCGATACTACAAGTTCTATAATTTTTTTATCTTTTATTATTGTTATCTCTTATTTCTATAGCACCAACATATTCTGTAGTGCTGACAGATTGATACAAATGGGGTTGATGATCCTGCCCCTGAGCTAACAATCATACACATGACACTTTTATACAAAATGCTTTGCAAGACTGAGACCTCTCAAACTTACAGACTAAAGTAGTAATGAAATAAAAGTTGAAGGAATTAAAATGGGGAATCAAGGTTTTACAAAAACACAGGGGAAAGGAGAAAGAGACAGAGGAGGAAAGGGACACAAGGGATGGAGGAGAGGGAGAGACACTGAGGAAAGGAGAAAAGAGACACAGGGGAGGGAGGAGTGGGCAAAGAGACACAGGGGGAAAGAGAAAGAGGGGGAAAGCGACATGGGAAGAAGGAAATGAGACACAGGAGGAGGGGGAGAGACACAGGAGGAGGGAGAAGAGACACAGGGGAAAGTGGGAAAAGGACAGACAGGGAAAGGGACACAAGGGAGAGAGCAGTGGGAAAGAGACTGAGGGGGAAAGGGGGAACAAACACAGGGGAGGGAGGAGGGAAGAAAGACACAGGGAAGAGGGATAAAGAGACACAGGATAAAGGGGAAAAGAGACATAAAGGGGAAAAGAGACATAAAGGGGAAAAGAGACATAAAGGGGAAAAGAGACACCTGGGAGTGAGGAGAGGGAAAGACACAAGTGAGGGAGACGGGGGAAAGAGACACATGTAATATTATACCGTCATTTACAGTGGATATAAAAATTCTACACACCCCTGTTAAAATGTCAGGTTTCTGTGCTGTAAAAAAATTTGACAAAGATAAATACTAAGGGAACTGGGTTCTGTAATAGCCAAACCATTATATTTAATTTTTCAATATTCACTTAACACAGGGTCTCTACCACATGACTGGAGAAAAGCTGATGTGATACCTATATTTAAGAAGGGAGCAAGAGCAAATCTGGGGAATTATAGACCAGTGAGCCTCACTTCTGTAGTGGGGAAGCTTTTAGAAGGGTTAATAAGGGATAATATACAAGAATATGTCTATTTGAACAGGATTATAAGTAGTACACAACATGGATTTATGAAGGATAGGTCATGTCAAACAAATCTAATTAGTTTCTATGAGGAGGTTAGTAGGAACCTGGATCAAGGCAACTCAGTGGATGTAGTTTTTTGGGATTTTGCAAAGGCTTTTGATACAGTGCCACATGGGAGACTACTGGGCAAACTAAGGGATACAGGAATTACAGTAAATATCTGCTCATGGATTGAGAGCTGGCTAAAAGACAGGAAGCAAAGGGTTGTTGTAAATGGAACATACTCCAATTGGACTTATGTGGTAAGTGGGGTTCCTCAGGGTTCAGTATTAGGTCCTCTCCTTTTTAAAATATTTATTAATGACTTAGAGGTAGGATTGGAGTGTGGGGTCTCCATTTTCGCTGATGACACAAAGTTGTGCAAGGTAATTAAATCAGATAATGATGTGCTTTCACTCCGAGGGAATTTACATTAAATTGAGGAATGGGCATCTAAATGGCAGATGAGATTTAATACGAATAAATGTAAGGTTATGCATCTGGGAAGGAAAAATAGCCATGCAATTTATAATCTTAAATGGAGCAAATCTAGGTGTATCAGATACTGAAAGGGATTTGGGAGTGCTTGTGGACAACCACCTAGGTAACAGTGCTCAAAGCCAAGCAGCAGCTGCAAAGGCAAATAAAATATTAGCATGTATTAAGAAGGGTATAGAAGCCAGGGAAGCAAATATAATTCTGCCACTATACAAATCTCTAGTACGCCCTCATTTGGAATATGGAGTACAATTTTGGGCACCACTTCATAAAAAGGACATTTTAGAGCTGGAAAAGGTACAGAGAAGGGCAACAAAACTAATAAGGGGAATGGAGGGGTTAAGTTATGAAGAAAGACTAACAAAATTAAACTTATTTTCTCTAGAAAAAAGGCGTCTAAGAGGAGATATGATTACCTTATATAAATACATCCAGGGTCAGTATAAAGATTTGTCAGGGGAGCTTTTTGTGCCAAGAGGTTTTCAACTGACAAGAGGACATCCCTTGAGGTTAGAAGTAAAAAGATTCCACCTCAAAGAAAGAAAAGGGTTCTTCACAGTAAGGGTGGTTAATCTGTGGAATTCTCTACCAGAGGAGGTGGTGACAGCGGATTTGATAGATAACTTTAAAAGGGGACTAGATTTATTTATAATTAAAAACGGAATTCAGGGTTATCATGGATAATTAGAGAGACAGTATTGATCCAAATTTTTTACATTTCCCTTTGAGACAATTGGCTAAATCTTGCTTAATTAATTAAATAATTGATTAATAATTAATTAACAACTAATTAATTAATAGTTAATCCTTATATTGCAGATCAGAGGAGATCTTAAAAGGTTGAACTTGATGGACTGAAAGTATTTTTTCAACCTTAAATACTATGTAACTATGTAATAAATCATTTCAGAACTTTTTCCACCTTTAATGTGACCTATAAACTGTACAACTCAATTGAAAAACAAACTTAAATCCTTTAGGTAGAGGGAAGAAAAAATCTAAAAATAAAATAATATGGTTGCATAAGTATGCACACCCTTAAACTAATACTTTGTTGAAGCACCTTTTGATTTTATTACAGCACTCAGTCTTTTTGGGTATGAGTCTATCAGCATGGCACATTTTGACTTGGCAAGATTTGCCCACTCTTCTTTGCAAAAACACTCCAAATCTGTCAGATTGCAAGGGCATCTCCTGTGCACAGCCCTCTTCAGATAACCCCACAGATTTTCAATCGGATTCAGGTCTGGGCTCTGGCTGGGCCATTCCAAAACTTTAATCTTCGTCTAGTGAAGCCATTCCTTTGTTGATTTGGATGTATGCCTTGGGTCTTTGTCATGCTGAAAGATGAAGTTCCTCTTCATGTTCAGCTTTCTAGCAGAAGCCTGAAGGTTTTGTGCCAATATTCACTGGTATTTGGAACTGTTCATAATTCCCTCTATCTTAACTAAGACCCCAGTTCAAGCTGAAGAAAAACAGCCCCAAAGCATGATGCTGCCACCACCATGCTTCACTGTGGGTATGGTGTTCTTTTGGTGATGGGCAGTGTTGTTTTTGCGCCAAACATATCTTTTGGAATTATGGCCAAAAAGTTCAACCTTGGTTTCATCAGACCATAACACCTTTTCCCACATGCTTTTGGGAGACTTCAGATGTGTTTTTGCAAAATGTAGCCTGGCTTGGATGCTTTTCTTCGTAAGAAAAGGCTTTCGTCTTGCCACTCTACCCCATAGCCCAGACATATGAAGAATACTGGAGATTGTTGTCACATGTACCACACAGCCAGTACTTGCCAGATATTCCTGAAGCTCCTTTAATGTTGCTGTAGGCCTCTTGGTAGCCTCCCAGACCAGTTTTCTTCTCGTCTTTTCATCAATTTTGATGTGAGCTCCAGTTCTTGGTAATGTCATTGTTGTGCCATATTTTCTCCACTTGATGAGGACTGTCTTTACTGTGTTCCATGGTATATCTAATGCCTTGGAAATTTCTTTGTACCCTTCTCCTGACTGATACCTTTTAACAATGAGATCCCTCTGATGCTTTGGAAGCTCTCTGTGGACCAAGGCTTTTGCTGTGGGATGCGACTAAGAAAATTTCAGGAAAGACCAAGTCGAGCAGCTGAACTTTATTTGTGGTTAATCAGACACACTTTAAATGATGGCAGGTATGCAGACTCCTATTTAACACAATTTGGAATGTGATTGCTTAATTCTGAACACAGCTACATCCCCAGTTATAAGAGGGTGTGCAGACTTATGCAACCACATTATTTTTTTTATTTTTTTCTTCCCTTTACCTAAAAGATTTCAGTTTTTTTTTCAATTGAGTTGTATAGTTTATACCTAAGGTACATAAAAAAAGTACACCTATGCCAGGTAGACCAATAGTTTCAGGCACAGATAACCTGTCACACAATTGTAGCCAATTTTTGGACTACCATCTAAGAGGATCAGTGACAAGTTTACCCTCATATGTTAGGGATAGTATGGACATTCTGAATCAACTTGAAGATCTGAATGTACCTAAAGACACCTGGTTAGCTTGCATAGATGTCGAAGCCTTATACAGCAGTATTCACCATAGCTATGGAATAAAAGCAGTGGAATACTTTTTACAAATGAAAGACTCAAGATCTGCTGAATTCAATCAATTCCTTCTTACACTACTGGAGTTTGTACTTGAGCACAACTATTTCATATTCTATGACCAATGGATCCACCAATGTAAGGGTACAGCTATGGGCACACCCTGTGCACCAAGCTATGCCAATCTCGTGTTGGGTTGGTGGGAAGATAAACTTATTTTCAATGAAACACAGACTAACTGGACTAATAAAATTTTACTATGGCGTCGCTACATAGACGATATCCTAGTTGTATGGGAAGGCACAAAGAAGGAATTTGAAACCTTCATGAAATCTCTAAATGAGAATACTTTGGGTTTAAAATTCACCCATGAAATCAATAAAGAGAAGGTAAACTTTCTTGACTTAAAAGTCTATAAAGATAGTAATGGCAACATCTCTACCTCTACTTATAGAAAAGATACAGCGACCAATACCTTACTACATTGGGATAGTCAACACTATGAACCCATTAAAAGAGGCATCCCTAAGGGTCAGTACTTGCGCATTCATAGAAACTGCAGCACAGAGAATGAGTTTCAAATTGAAGCTGACAAATTAAGACTACGATTTAAGGAAAGGGGGTATCCCAAAAAATGTCTAAAATTGGCCTACCAATATGCCCTAAGTTGTAATAGGGCAGATTTACTTAATACTCATACAACAAATAGGAAGCCAGACATTACCAAAAATACCATTCCTATTGAACTCCAACAGAAACTGCCAAAAGATAGACAAATAGAAAACACACCAAGATGCATCATGACCTATGGATATGATTCTGATATTATAAGACATATCCTAAGTAAACATTGGCATCTGTTACTAAGTGATGAAGATCTTAAGGATACCCTGCCAACTAGAATACCAATTACCTATCGTAGAGGTACCAATCTCAGAGATATGTTAGTACATAGCCATTTTAAAGAGAGCAATCCAGGCCA
Source organism: Discoglossus pictus (assembly GCA_027410445.1). Lineage (NCBI taxonomy): Eukaryota > Metazoa > Chordata > Amphibia > Anura > Alytidae > Discoglossus > Discoglossus pictus. The sequence goes on along the minus strand of CM050173.1, from coordinate 25,768,378 downwards.
AACATGGCTACAACCACCTAAAGGATGCTTCAGATGTGGGCGATGCAGTTTTTGCAAGTATATAAAACCCATTAAAAGGTATGAACATCCAATCACCAAGGAGGTCTTTGAGATTGAAAAATGATTTAACTGCCTATCTACAGGGGTTATATATGTGGCAACATGCCTTTGTAATAAAATCTATGTAGGCAAAACCCGCAGACAGCTACGCCGCAGAATAAGAGAACATATTTACTCTATCAATAACTCCTATGATACACCTATTGCACGCCATATTAAATACTACCATAACAACAACAGTAATGTTCTGCGTTTCTGTGTGGTGGACAGTATTGAGCCAGGCCCCAGAAAGGGAGACCTAGAAAAGAAACTCTTACAATGTGAAGCTAGATGGATCTATAAGTTGAAGGCCCAAACACCTAACGGATTAAATTAGGGTTTTTCATTTACCCCATTCATTTGAACATTTACTGAGACATTATGAGCTGTCTCTGCATTATGGTGACAAACTCTTTGGAACAGAACCTTATTATTTCAGTTGAAAGCAAGATTATATTGTAATTATATAAAATCTGGAACCACCAGGATTTATTCACTTATATTTACACATGGGGTTCTCTTACAGTCTCTATGTTAAGCACATTTTACAAGGTTATAGTAAGCACATCTAGATTGTAATTACATCTAGATCAGAGCAATGAGTGTGTTTGTCAAGATTTTACGACTAATACAACGGCCTAATAGCCATATTAGACATATGTGCCCTTGGTGCATATGCTTTAGGCCTCAAATGCCTTAACATACTCACATACCTCACGCATTGAGGCAATATTTATTTATATCACGTTTTTTATTTATCCATGGTGGAGTCTTGTTATTTCACACAGATATATGGCACAAGGGGTTTTCCATCTTAGTGGAGATTTTCCATACTACAGAGGCACATTATGCAAACTTCATTTATATTTATATATCTAATATAGATTTTTAGACCACATGGGTATTCTGCTATATATCCCATCTAGGCACCACTATAATTATATCTTCCCTTATGTATTGTTATATATTACCATTATCAATATTTTCAGCTAACAAAATAATTTATATTGGCTTTTCATAAATATGTGTACCAGTGAAGGTCCACCTCAGATTCAGCTATTTTTGTCATCTTATTTATAATAGCTGATGTACATTGTACATATTCAAATATATAATTGATGCACATTGTGCACATATAAACAGCAATCCAATAGAATAATTTATATTGGCTTTTCTTAAATATGTGTGCCAGCAAACGTCCACCTCATATTCAGTTATTTTTGTCATCTTATCTATAATAATTGATGCATAGTGCATATATACTCATACACAAGTGATGCACATAGTGCACATATCAATAACAATTCTATATGCCATATAATATGGCCCCTATGTAACTACCACCCCAGTGCCGGTTTCCAAGGCAACGGAACCATTATATAAGGCTATCTACGACATCCCCGCCTCCCCCCTTTGAGAAAGACGTCACAGTACGTTGAAACGCGTCAGACATAGGCGTATACACGCACGCGTGCATCATCACGCACGACGTCGTCCACGCTAACCAGGAAGTAACAACCATGCAGCATTAGCGTTCTGAGCAAGCAGCATGGCACTGGTCAGATAACTCAGATACCATAGAGTATGGTTGTCTTGGAAGAATCTAAGACTATTTTTAGGTCTCTAGAAACAATAGGAAGTCAGCACAAATGATGTGATTTATGATTGAATATCCTCATACCGAATTAGAGAATCAATAAAATAAATTATAGCCCATAATAGGGTTTTATTCCACCTATATCAATATAAGTGTAAAGATTTTACACAAACAAATAGGTGGAGAAGAGATGTTCTGAATGTAGAACGTGATATCTCCATATATATTCAATCTCATATTTCATATGACTACCTATTGATCTCCTAAATAGTACCTATCTGTTTACCATACTATTCTTTATAATTCCATCTTAGAAATGTCTGTACAAAATAAATTTCCTACTGAAAGGTGTATATAACAGACGTTGTACAATTCTGGTACTGAGTTACCTTTAGTGGAAGATCACAAATTCTCCTTAGGGAGAAAAGAGAAAGTATCACATCTCTATACACTGTTTATAAGTGAAGTGGAGTTTCTTCTTCTCTTTATTGTTTTTAAGTATTTTTAATATTCTATTTTTTAACCTTGTCGTTGTTACCCTCAATTTAATAAACTTGTTGGCCAAATTGTAAATATACCCATACAATTTCTTTTTTTTTTGATTATTTAGTGGAAAACACTACAAGGGACTTACCTCCCTAGGATTTAATATACAGTTTATAGGTCACATTAAAAGGTGAAAAAAAGGTCTGAAATGATTTATCTTTGTCTCATTTTTTTTTACAGCACAGAAACCTGACATTTTAACAGAGGTGTGTTGACTTTTTATATCCACTGTATGACAGGTAAACGACTAGTGATACAATAAAAAGAGAAATACATATAAAGATTAATAAATAAATAAAAGGGTCTGCAAGGGGTCCACATTTACTGTTTTATATGGAAAACTAAGTTTTTATGTATTCAGTTATCTTTGGAAACAGACATTGTTGCTTTTTCTGTGAACATTAATTAAAGCAAAAGCCTCACACATTTGTGCAGTATGCAGCAATATTGACAGTTAAGTAAGTCATGGGCATTAAAGCATTTTCAGACAAAATCTATATTTAAGCAGATAGTAGTGCATGGAAGTTGCAATGACAGTTGTACTTTCAAGGCACAAGAGGGGACTTACAAAAAAGGGCAAACCGGGATTGTAAGTTTACTTGCAAGCTGCCTCTTCTGAGCCTATGCGAGTGAGGATGAAGGTATCCTGTCAATCAATCCATCTCCCTCCCTCGACACTATTTAATAGATAATAAAAAAAAATAGGAGAACACTCCCACCTAGTTTGAAAGTAAGAATGATATGCGAAAACAAATAGGTACAAATAGTGTCTACAAAATTAAAGATTTTAACAAATATGATGTCAATAGTAACTTGCCCATCATAAAGGACGGTATTATATGTTATGTTCAACGGTCTGTTCTGTCTCTCTCTGTGCTGTCTCTCTGCGCTCTGTGTGCTTTCCGTCTCTCTCCCTACCTCCCTCTCTCACCCCGTCACTCCCTCTCTATCTGCCTCCTCTCTCTCTTCCTCCCTATGCATTCTCTCTCTCTTCTTTTCTTCAATGTAGTTGAAGAATGTAGCTAACTATGGAACAAACTAACAACTTTAGCAGTTGTGCAAGCAATAGACATACCATTTTTTTTTTTAGAAACTCTGTTTATGAATAGAGGAATCCATTTTGTCATTGCCACTCCATTTTCTGAGAGCTGGATCATCAGGGTATGTTAATGTATAACTGAGGGAGGGTTAAACGAGGAGGGAAAAAGGCAGAGATCAGGATGTTTTGTTGGACAATTGTATCTGGGTAAAAGTGATACCACACTTCAAAAGCTCACAAGAAGGTTGCTTGCATCAGTAGATGCATGCACAGACCTTCAGACTCGCAAACATCCCTCCTGCAAACACAATCTCTCTAAACATCATGGATGCCTCTATGGTCCAGCAGAAGCATCCTTTTTTTCTTCAAATTTATGACTTTATCAATGCCTTAATTAGTCAGAATCAACATTTTCAAACATATTTTTTTACATTGTATAGTAATCTTTTAAAAGCAAGAAATCCCTTACACTTGCATACAGAAAGTTGTAGAATTTAAAACATCCTCCTGGAAAGCTGAATTTGTGTTTTCCCATATCCATTAAAACTGTTGTTTAGAATATACTTGTGCAAGCAAATACTTTAAAGGCACATTTAGGTTTCATGTATTATAAATGCATTTGATAAGTAAAATCAGTAGTGAATGCAAAAAAATTTTGCATGAAAAAATCCCCAAATACACATCTGAAAAATTCCATTGAAGTTAGCAAAATGTCTTGTAATATCTGACAGTTGAAAATTAGAGGAAACCCCCGCTCCAAACACTGGCTAAATTAGCATAAAATATATAATTTGTTGTGGCCAAGCAAGAGGAAGCAAACTGTGGAGTTCCTGTTTGTGCTGTAAAGCAGCCTGGGATATGTAGTCTGCCACCATGTTAGAAAGTGCTATATATTTTCATATAAGAGTCTCTCTGTGCAGCACAGTCACACTTGATTACCACCCATGCAGGTTGTCCATTCCCTGCATGAACTACTACTGCTGTTTTTTTATTTCCTTTTTCTTTATGTTTGGCAGAGCTAAGTAGCAGCTGAGCATGCTTGTGTCATTACCACACAAGAAGCAGGTGGGTGGGTCACATCCCAGCAGTCACTTTGGGGCTGACATCAGTGCGCTCAGAAAGACACAGCAGGTGAATAATGGGTTACAGTTGGTCCCCAAATGCTCCATGCTGATTGTGGGGGACCAGGTGCCTGTGTTGACCTGGGGGTGTCAACATAATGATTAGAGGGATTTTTGGATTTTAATAAAAATAAAATGTTTTATCAAATGTGCTGCATATATCAAGGGTGCTTTTTGTCTAATGAGTGGAGAAATGTATTAATCCAGGAAACTTAGATCTGCCTTTAATATATTAATATTTTAAACATATTTTTACAACGTAAAAACTCAAAAAATCTTAGGAAATCTTTAAAAAACATAAAAGGAACACTGAAACGATACAATGTTTATTATATATTTAAATCAGATATTAAGTATTATAAAAGTTTTTCTTTTTTGAAAAAAAGGTGCTCATAGTCTGTTTAAACTCCTTTATCAACAAGTTCGGAACATCCTTCTAACAAACTCTCATTAAGTGGGTTAGAGCACTGAAAACAGTAGTTGTTGAGCTCTATGGAAAAATCAGTTACTACCACTATTGGCTGTAAATGAAACTTTAAAAAAAGAGTATGTCCTGTCTTCTAGAAGCAGTTTGTAAATTAATATTCTATGCACGAGCTGTTGAAGCCCACAGAGGTGCTATGGGAAATTAGAAATTTGAAAGAAACTGATTGGATAGTATATCTCATGCATACAAACAGGAACTTGGTAATGGAGCTTGAAGCCATTAACTTGCTAGGCTTTTTGGGGCCAGTGGGGACTGTCCTGACCACCACAACCAATGTCCATTTACGGCCCAAAAATGTATGTAAACATCAGATACTATTGGTTTTCCCCAAGTTGTTGTACCAACCATCTAACATGCCCTCGTCATGAACCAAAGGACACTTGGACTTTTGGTTCTGGCCACTGGACACTAGTCACCTAGCCTGTTAAATCAAAATCGGTAATATAAACATCATAAGGACCTAGTGAAAGACTTTACCACTTGTTGATTTGTTCTGTTGTATGATGTTTTTGCCCAAGCTCTGTTGTATGCCCTGGTCTCCTTTTCACCAGGTAATTTAATCCTAGAGGGCTCTGGGTCCATTATCCTATTTAGGGCCACTATTTTATGTATTGTGTGTGTTTTAGGGTGCAACTATTGAATAAAGTTAATAAAAATATTCCCCTACTCAGGTTGAACCTCAACCCCTCCCCCCAACCCCTGCTATGCCAAGATCCTGGGATAAGTGATAGATGGGGCCATAGACTCGTAGACTTCGGCAACTAGCTTGGGAAATAGACAGGCTGACGCCTGGTCCTTGGAGCCAGTTCTAGTCTACGTAGTGGTAATTAAAAGGGGCAGAAGGTGTGAAACTTGTGTTTGTGAAAGGGAGTGGCCCACTGCTGATTGGGGTAAACCCTGTATAAAATGATGTATCCCAAAAAATGAAGTTTATGCTCTGTTTGGGACACATATTCGTGGTGTGTTTCATTTGGAGGGAAGAATTTTATTATTTTTATTGGGCTATAATCACTTAGTTTTGAGAAGTTTTTGGGCTAGTGGATCCCAATTAGTAGCCTCACGCTCATATTTTCCAGATGCTTCCAATGTCTTAGTTCCGATGGACTACAATGGTCTTATATTATTTGTAGTATATTTTATATATATCTTGAGGCTGCTCTCCTTTGTTTGATACTGTTCACAAACATATCAAGTATGCTGATAAATGAAAAGGGGGGGTAGGAGAACGTGCACCACTATCTAGTGCAGATTATATAATCAATTAGCATCCTGAACTGATGCTGTTAACTTAGAAGAAGGGGATAGATTAAATGGATTTGATCAGCAGGTAGAATTGGTCCCTTTGGCCTTTTTAAGCCCACTGAAGAGCAGATTGTACTGGTTATGTTGACCCTGTGTTCCTGACGCACCTGCTGTGATCCTTATATGACTGTCGGGCACTGAGAGCCCCTCCCCCCTGCGATTCTGAGGAGGAATTCATATAGCTGAAGGCAGGAATTTTGGGGGGATAAAGCCCTGGGTTGTGACACGTAGATTTTTAAGTAGGTACCTTTTCTTAAATTTTAGATGGCAAGTGGGAATTTAAAATTGAAATATATTAATGTATTTGCTTAGAGAATATAACAATGTGCGGTGCACATCTCTATAGAGGCTTGTTTGACAATGTTCTGCACCTTGGCATACCAGTTGCCTGCTCTTGTAGTCTGTTTGATCAGTCCTTACCCACTAAAGACTGCAGCAATACCTCTGCAGAGCAGACTGATAATATTAGTTTAGACTTGTATACTTTTTTGTTCACTTGCAGGAGGGAAGAATAATAGTCCCAAACCTCAAACCACATCAAAAATCATAACACAAGACTGGCTCCATTGCTGCTGTTTTGGCAGCTTCAAGCAAAATGCTTATAGCCAGATTGACGGCTTCCCCCTTAGGCATCCCTTGAAGCCATTTGACATGTACTCTCCGCTGTCTATACGCACCTGTGTTTATTAAAGAGAAGCTATCACAAAAAACAAGCTCTGATATATTCACAGATACCAAACTAGTACTGCCCTGTGGCACTTTTACGTTTTTGAAATAAATAAACAGCCATGTTCACCAGAAATACATATTAAACTACCAGGGGAGTTTATTAAAAATTGGATCTGCTATTATTGTGCTTCTTAACCTTCCAATATTCCTAGGCTTTCCTAGATCAATATGGTGGTCATCCAGTAGGGTTTCAATTGTTTATTTACTAACTGATTTATAGTTAGTATTTCATACATAACCCAACATGCTTTTCTCCATCCCACTCCAGGGGTGGATGCAAATCTGCAACAGAGGCTGCCCTAATTGGAATCTTTATGTATAGACACATTAGCCCAGCCACTTGTCCAATTACAGCCCATTGTAATTGGACGGATGGCTAATTATAATCAGAAGATTATCCAGGTTCTTCACAGTTAAACCATCCTTGTCTGTAAATATTTTTCTGGGTAGTTTATGCTACTCTGGTGATATGTTTTTATTACTTTGGTGTCACATTGGCGATTTGAATTTCATGAATACACAGGATTTTAGGGGTGGCTATTTTCAATATATTGCACCCAACTCTAGTCTTTATCCATTCCTTACACTGGGAAGGAACTCAATATTGACTACACTTCTGAGACAAAGGGATGAATATTTTATTTGGTATTTGCTTATATTAAAATGTTATTTACTTGCAAAATATTAAGAAATAGAAACCATATTGCTGAGGCATGGTCCCTGATAGGCTAGTACTAGAATCTGTCTGCATACCCTGCAGTGGGCAGACTCATACGGGGACTATTTGTATGATTTTAGGCAATAAAGCACACATTTAATTGCTTCTTAAAAAAAACAATGTACATACAAGTAAATAAATACATAGGTATTTTACATACCCAGTAAAATTCAGTAACTTTCCATATCCCTTTAAGAGCCAGAAGTAACACTTTAGGAGCTGTTGCTCATTTCATCCAAAGGTTAAAAAATTATAGACTGTTAAAATATTCTTTTAAATGAACAGTTTAACCATTTTATGGCTGTATAAATATAGCATTTTTCAATCTCTATATCATAATCACATGCACATACTGAAGTAGACTTGAAATAATGTGCTATACTGGGGAAGGAAGTATTTCATAGACATGTATTATACTTTGTAAACAATATTTAGGAGCCAGCAGGACGATATTTAGGAACCACGGCTTCCGGTAAGTATGATTCTTAAATGGAATTAATGCACATTATATAATTAGAAGGACATAGAAACCCACACAGAATAGCTTTCTTTCCACTGATCTAGCTCAGCTTAACCACTTGGGACTATGATTCAACAGCAGCCTGGGAACAATACGGCTTACCATCAAAAGAAAAGCATTTATTTGCTACTGGATGATGCCATGAGGACATTTATACTGTAATGATTTACGAAGGCTATCGCCAGTCATAAGCCTCTTATTAACTCAAGTTTGCATTGACGATCTAGGATCTGATTGGCAAAGTGCAGTCAAGGGTTTTGGCGTCACAAATACATCATTTTATGCAGTACCTAAACTAGGAGATTATTTTATTTTGTTTTCCTTTATTTATAAATGAAACTCTCCCACACTGGTCACAATATAAAACAAGAATACCCTCTTATATTTTCACTATAGAATATTGGAACTGCTTAAAAGAATACAAAATACTTATTTTCAAATATATCCAACATTATTGCACTCACTTATTTGTTTTTACAAGCAAAATATTGCAAGATATAACACACATTTCATTCAACATAACGGAGAGAAATAAGACAAAAAGAACATTTTGTAAAGAGATCTGGATGAATGCACTATATAAAATGTACATAAATACGTAAAATAAAGTAACCTCAGAACTTCCGATAATTTATGTACCGTATATACTCGAGTATAAGCCAACTTTTTCAGCACATTTTTTAGGCTGAAAAAGCCCTCTTCGGCTTATATTCAAGTGAAAAAAAAATTCCTCCTCCTCCCACCCTTATCATCATTCTCCTCTTTCTCCTCCTTCCCACTCTCATTTTCATCATCGTCTTTCCCCCATAACCTCCTCCTTATTGCACCCTCTCTAATCCCTATCCCCCTCTCTCCTTACTTGCCGGTACGGAAGACGTGCTGCAGCGTCAGGATCAGCATCAGCTCATCGGAGCATAGTAGCAAGTAAGGAGAGAGGGGGATAGGGATTGGAAAGGGTGCAGTAAGGAGGAGGTTATGGGGGAAATAAGATGATGATAAGGGGGGAAGGAGGAGAAGGATGATGATAAGGGGGGAAAGAGGAGGATAATAAGGGGGGGATGGAGGAGGATGACAAGGTGGGGAGGAAGAGGATGATAAGGGGGGAAGGATGAGGATAATAAGGGGGGAAGGATGAGGATGATAAAGGGGAGAAGGAGGAGGATGATAAGGGGCGAAGGAGGAGAATGATAAAGGGGAGAAGGAGGAGGATGATAAGGGGGGAAGGATGAGGATGATAAAGGGGAGAAGGAGGAGGATGATGATAAGGGGGGAAGGAGGAGGATAATAATGGGGGGGGAAGGAGAAGGATGATAATGGGGGGGGGGTGATGATCAGGGAGGAAGGACACTCTTTTGCACCCTCGGCTTATACTAGAGTCAATACGTTTTCACAGTTTTTTGTGGTAAAATTAGGTGCCTCGGCTTATACTCGAGTATATATGAGTATTTATAGAACAGAAAGCGATAACGTTTTGGGATGCAAATACAGTTACTTTTAAAATGTAATTCAGTTTACATATATTATTACATATACTAGCATCTTCCCCGGAATAACATTTTAAGGCTGGGAATGCTGTACCTTCGGCACTCAACGCGAGCCATGCGCTGAGAGCCTTTGCCGCTCATTGCTTGCCTACCCCCCCCCCCCTGTATTTTAGGGGCCTTCATTTTACTGCCTTGGGTTAAGTGTTACTGGCTTTGGGTTCTGTTTTACTGCCTTCAACCTCGTTTTCGTCCGGTTATATTTTTTTCCTCACTTAGGCAATTTTCAAGCATCAAAAAATGCCAAATATGCCTCAAATTAATTTGAAACCTCACTCACTGGCACCCTGGCTCTCCTCTTGTGCTGTGTGTGACTGTGTAAGTTAATTTGAGGCATATTTGTGTTTTTTTGGTTGTCCTTCCAATTCCATCGTTCGGCCGTTAAATTTGTAATTTTGCGAAACCCCAGTTGTATGTATGGGCTTCAGTCCTAAGTCCTATGGGGCTTGTGATTCTTTGCAATGTGTTAATATTGTTTTTGCCATGTATAGTGCTACGGAATATGTTGGCACATTACAAATAAAACAATAAGAATATATATATATATATATATATATATATATATAAATAATCAAAAACTATTGTGGTATATACTGATATCTTTTTTTATTGGACAAATATTATTGTTAGAATACCAAGCTTTCAAGAGTTGTACCTCTCTTTATCAAGTCAAAAGCAATACTGAATAAGGTAAGCAGCGAGAGAGCAGAGATTCAAAGTGACAGACATCATATATTATGGACTAATTGGTCAAGTTTGCAAGTCTCTACATAAGGTTTTACATAAGAGAAAACAAGAGAAATATAAAATTAGGGCCGTAAATATCCCCACATGTTCAGGAATAGAAAATCAACAATAAAACAAAAGAAGGAATTTGCCAGGGTCACAAGAAGTTTTGATAATGTCATAAAAATCCCCAGTCAATGTTAAGCCCTGTATCTTTAGTGTTGAAGAATGTGATCACCTTCATTTCAAATGTTTTTCTCTCCTGGATGTTTTTGAAATTCCCTTGACATAATTCTGTCCAACTGCAGTACAATAACGGTTTTCATTCTTAGACTGTTTTCCCCAATGTATTAGATGTAATATTTGATTGTTTTCCCCAATGTTACAGCCCCGTTCCCACGCAATATTATGTAAACCACATTGGAAGATGTGCATATGAATAACCTCTGATAGTACAGGTTTTGTTGTATGTGGGTGTGTCATCTTTACAGATGTGCTGACATACGGCCCTATTCTATTAGAAGCCCGTAATAGAATAGGGCCCTATGCAGGAAGACATTTTGGTGAACATCGTGCCACCATCCTGCAGAGACGAGCCAGGACGACAGTGTACAGATTTATTACGAGACCAAGGACTGTCCATGGGTACTGATGAGCTGCGTACATAACTCATTATGTTGAGAGTGCCACATGTGAGTGCATTTTTTATGTGTTCTAATATATTTAATAAAAGTGCTGTATTACACAATCAGGCGGCTTGCTCTTCTCTCTCCCCTATTCCCTTGTGTTTCGTAAGTGACTCACACCTCTAATTTTGGCTACAGGTGTTTTTTTTCTTTAAATGTCAAAATGTATTCTGTTGCCTCAAACCCGCAAATAAAGTCTTTAAGCTTCCATGCCTTTGTAAGTAGAATTTCAAGAGGCGTGATCATATAATCTTGCAATATTTAAGTAAGCTCGTAATTTACTTCTTAGACACAGCCAATAGTAAATGAGACCGTCATCATGATATCAGTAAAACATGGATGTTAGATGTAACCTGCAATCAGAGGCTACGAATTAATGAGAGCCAGTAAGTAATATCTGCTGATGGGGCTCACAATCAAGCAATCTATAAAATGCATTACATCATCTGTTCTAATCCATGTGGGTTTCATGATATGCATTAACCCTGTGAGTCCCAGGATCAATATTACTCAGAACTAACAGTTAAAAATAATATTTATTAATTGCATATATGTGGGTTTGAGGTTGTTTTCTAATTAATTATAATGTCTTTCCATGCTTTTAAAGAACAGGGGTTTTCAATTGCTGCTACAGTTATCCGAACTGGCATTAAAACCCTTTGCAAGTCCTATTTAGTACTCGTAATATTTTTGTCAAAACCTTGATACTTTTTCTAGTATCGGGTCAGACTTAATTTGTGAGCTAGACGTAAAGTTCTAATAGAATATTGATTTTGTGTAACTTTAATTATTTAGCACTCATAATGTTCGAGCTGTCCAAAAATCAATTGAGGGGTTAGCCCAAAATTGTGTCTTTGGCTGGCCACTAGTGAGTTCTATTGCAAGTTCTGGCACCATTTTCTGTTAGGCTGTTCAATGGCCAGTCTTCTGATAAATAATGCAAAAATGGGAGGCTTGTGGACATATTTTTTACATTTGCATCCTCCGCTAGTAGTGGCTGTAAATCTTTAAAATATTGTATGTACTAGGAAATTGACCATCAAAAATTATAGGAATAAAATTGTAAACCTGGCAATGCTGTTTGCCTTAGTCGCTCATTACGTAGCTCGCAATGAGTGCCGCCTCTTCCCCCATGTAGTTTAGGGGCCTTGCGATTACTGTTACTGCCTTGGTGTAAGTGTTACTGCCTTGGTGTATGTTTTACTGGCTTGCGTTAACTCAAGCAAGTAACACTTAAGTGTTACTTTTTTTGGGCTGTTTTTTACTGCATTAAGCCTAGTTTTCATCCTTTTGCGTTTTTTCGACCAGCATTTTTTTTCTTGCTTAGGCGATTTTCGATTGTGAAAAAATGGCAAATATGCCTCAAATTAACTTGCAACCTCACTCACAGGCTCCCTGGCTCTCCCCCTGTGGTGGCTGTGAGTGTGTAAGTGAATTTGAGGCATAATTGTGTTTTTTTGTGGTCTTTCAAGTTGGGTGGTTCGGGTGTTTTACGTGCTTCAGTCCTAAGTCCTACTGGGCTTGCGATCCCAGTTGCGTGGTTCGGCCGTTTTACGTGCTTCAGTCCTAAGTCCTACGGGTGCCTTTGGCGCTCATTGCAGCCTAAGTCCCACAGGCCTTGCAGTCGCATGCGTCAACTGCTCGCTATGCGTGGGCCGCAAAAGCTTGACCAACCTCGCAAACGTTCCGAACATTCGTAAGATGCACAACTATTATTGTATGTATTTCTTCTGGAGCTAGATAATCACTAAAGGTGTACTTAAAGTAGTTTCGTTAGTTTTGTACTGTAATAGGTGCTCACAAGTGTTTTAATGACAGAGGTTATTTTCAGTGTAATGACACAGGACCTGTAACCCTTCTGCCTGAAGGATTTAGACAGTGTTATTAAAAATGTTTGTCACAGTCCCCAGCGTTTGAGTTTGAGCATATATTGTGGCATCTAATGGCTTGGCTGAGAATGATATATATATATATATATATATATATATATATATATATATATATATATATATACACATACTTTACCTTCCAAATTATTGGCACCTTTAGTAATGATGAGCAAAAAAAAGCTATGAAAAAATGTCTTTGTTGCTTATACTAGAGTCAATACGTTTTCACAGTTTTTTGTGGTAAAATTAGGTGCCTCGGCTTATACTCGAGTATATATGAGTATTTATAGAACAGAAAGCGATAACGTTTTGGGATGCAAATACAGTTACTTTTAAAATGTAATTCAGTTTACATATATTATTACATATACTAGCAACTTCCCCGGAATAACATTTTAAGGCTGGGAATGCTATACCTTCGGCACTCAACGCGAGCCATGCGCTGAGAGCCTTTGCCGCTCATTGCTTGCCTACCCCCCCCCCCTGTATTTTAGGGGCCTTCATTTTACTGCCTTGGGTTAAGTGTTACTGGCTTTGGGTTCTGTTTTACTGCCTTCAACCTCGTTTTCGTCCGGTTATATTTTTTTCCTCACTTAGGCAATTTTCAAGCATCAAAAAATGCCAAATATGCCTCAAATTAATTTGAAACCTCACTCACTGGCACCCTGGCTCTCCTCTTGTGCTGTGTGTGACTGTGTAAGTTAATTTGAGGCATATTTGTGTTTTTTTGGTTGTCCTTCCAATTCCATCGTTCGGCCGTTAAATTTGTAATTTTGCGAAACCCCAGTTGTATGTATGGGCTTCAGTCCTAAGTCCTATGGGGCTTGTGATTCTTTGCAATGTGTTAATATTGTTTTTGCCATGTATAGTGCTACGGAATATGTTGGCACATTACAAATAAAACAATAAGAATATATATATATATATATATATATATAAATAATCAAAAACTATTGTGGTATATACTGATATCTTTTTTTATTGGACAAATATTATTGTTAGAATACCAAGCTTTCAAGAGTTGTACCTCTCTTTATCAAGTCAAAAGCAATACTGAATAAGGTAAGCAGCGAGAGAGCAGAGATTCAAAGTGACAGACATCATATATTATGGACTAATTGGTCAAGTTTGCAAGTCTCTACATAAGGTTTTACATAAGAGAAAACAAGAGAAATATAAAATTAGGGCCGTAAATATCCCCACATGTTCAGGAATAGAAAATCAACAATAAAACAAAAGAAGGAATTTGCCAGGGTCACAAGAAGTTTTGATAATGTCATAAAAATCCCCAGTCAATGTTAAGCCCTGTATCTTTAGTGTTGAAGAATGTGATCACCTTCATTTCAAATGTTTTTCTCTCCTGGATGTTTTTGAAATTCCCTTGACATAATTCTGTCCAACTGCAGTACAATAACGGTTTTCATTCTTAGACTGTTTTCCCCAATGTATTAGATGTAATATTTGATTGTTTTCCCCAATGTTACAGCCCCGTTCCCACGCAATATTATGTAAACCACATTGGAAGATGTGCATATGAATAACCTCTGATAGTACAGGTTTTGTTGTATGTGGGTGTGTCATCTTTACAGATGTGCTGACATACGGCCCTATTCTATTAGAAGCCCGTAATAGAATAGGGCCCTATGCAGGAAGACATTTTGGTGAACATCGTGCCACCATCCTGCAGAGACGAGCCAGGACGACAGTGTACAGATTTATTACGAGACCAAGGACTGTCCATGGGTACTGATGAGCTGCGTACATAACTCATTATGTTGAGAGTGCCACATGTGAGTGCATTTTTTATGTGTTCTAATATATTTAATAAAAGTGCTGTATTACACAATCAGGCGGCTTGCTCTTCTCTCTCCCCTATTCCCTTGTGTTTCGTAAGTGACTCACACCTCTAATTTTGGCTACAGGTGTTTTTTTTCTTTAAATGTCAAAATGTATTCTGTTGCCTCAAACCCGCAAATAAAGTCTTTAAGCTTCCATGCCTTTGTAAGTAGAATTTCAAGAGGCGTGATCATATAATCTTGCAATATTTAAGTAAGCTCGTAATTTACTTCTTAGACACAGCCAATAGTAAATGAGACCGTCATCATGATATCAGTAAAACATGGATGTTAGATGTAACCTGCAATCAGAGGCTACGAATTAATGAGAGCCAGTAAGTAATATCTGCTGATGGGGCTCACAATCAAGCAATCTATAAAATGCATTACATCATCTGTTCTAATCCATGTGGGTTTCATGATATGCATTAACCCTGTGAGTCCCAGGATCAATATTACTCAGAACTAACAGTTAAAAATAATATTTATTAATTGCATATATGTGGGTTTGAGGTTGTTTTCTAATTAATTATAATGTCTTTCCATGCTTTTAAAGAACAGGGGTTTTCAATTGCTGCTACAGTTATCCGAACTGGCATTAAAACCCTTTGCAAGTCCTATTTAGTACTCGTAATATTTTTGTCAAAACCTTGATACTTTTTCTAGTATCGGGTCAGACTTAATTTGTGAGCTAGACGTAAAGTTCTAATAGAATATTGATTTTGTGTAACTTTAATTATTTAGCACTCATAATGTTCGAGCTGTCCAAAAATCAATTGAGGGGTTAGCCCAAAATTGTGTCTTTGGCTGGCCACTAGTGAGTTCTATTGCAAGTTCTGGCACCATTTTCTGTTAGGCTGTTCAATGGCCAGTCTTCTGATAAATAATGCAAAAATGGGAGGCTTGTGGACATATTTTTTACATTTGCATCCTCCGCTAGTAGTGGCTGTAAATCTTTAAAATATTGTATGTACTAGGAAATTGACCATCAAAAATTATAGGAATAAAATTGTAAACCTGGCAATGCTGTTTGCCTTAGTCGCTCATTACGTAGCTCGCAATGAGTGCCGCCTCTTCCCCCATGTAGTTTAGGGGCCTTGCGATTACTGTTACTGCCTTGGTGTAAGTGTTACTGCCTTGGTGTATGTTTTACTGGCTTGCGTTAACTCAAGCAAGTAACACTTAAGTGTTACTTTTTTTGGGCTGTTTTTTACTGCATTAAGCCTAGTTTTCATCCTTTTGCGTTTTTTCGACCAGCATTTTTTTTCTTGCTTAGGCGATTTTCGATTGTGAAAAAATGGCAAATATGCCTCAAATTAACTTGCAACCTCACTCACAGGCTCCCTGGCTCTCCCCCTGTGGTGGCTGTGAGTGTGTAAGTGAATTTGAGGCATAATTGTGTTTTTTTGTGGTCTTTCAAGTTGGGTGGTTCGGGTGTTTTACGTGCTTCAGTCCTAAGTCCTACTGGGCTTGCGATCCCAGTTGCGTGGTTCGGCCGTTTTACGTGCTTCAGTCCTAAGTCCTACGGGTGCCTTTGGCGCTCATTGCAGCCTAAGTCCCACAGGCCTTGCAGTCGCATGCGTCAACTGCTCGCTATGCGTGGGCCGCAAAAGCTTGACCAACCTCGCAAACGTTCCGAACATTCGTAAGATGCACAACTATTATTGTATGTATTTCTTCTGGAGCTAGATAATCACTAAAGGTGTACTTAAAGTAGTTTCGTTAGTTTTGTACTGTAATAGGTGCTCACAAGTGTTTTAATGACAGAGGTTATTTTCAGTGTAATGACACAGGACCTGTAACCCTTCTGCCTGAAGGATTTAGACAGTGTTATTAAAAATGTTTGTCACAGTCCCCAGCGTTTGAGTTTGAGCATATATTGTGGCATCTAATGGCTTGGCTGAGAATGATATATATATATATATATATATATATATATATATATATATATATATATATATATACACATACTTTACCTTCCAAATTATTGGCACCTTTAGTAATGATGAGCAAAAAAAAGCTATGAAAAAATGTCTTTGTTGTTTATCAGCTTGATTTTAGTGAGGTAAAATTGTTCAAAAGAAAAAAATCCTTATAAAAATATTTTTTTTTTTTCAGAAACACTTTTGTCACAGTTATTGGCATCCCTGCATTCAGTACTATGTGCACCCTTCCTTTGCCAAGATAGCAGCATAGAGTTTTACTTGCAAAGCTCGATGAGGAGGGAGAAAATATATAAAGGGATCTGAGGCCATTAGTCCATACAAAATGTCTCCAAACCCTGCAGTGTCCTTGGACCATGCTTGTGGACTCCTCTTTAGCTCACCCTTCAAGCTTTCAGTGGGGTAAAGGTTAGGTACTGGAATAGCCACTGTAACAGAACCTTACCTTTGCCTGGGAACATTTATTACTACACTGGCCCTTTAACTGTTTGGAATGTTTTTGATGATATGTAACCGTCATGCTGAGTTCAGTTATTAAAGTTTTTCTCTGATGATTGATACCAACTTCACTTTTACACAGCAGCTTGCCAGGGAAAAGGACGTCTCCAAGGGCTGACACCCTCTCACTACCGGGGTAGCCGTTACATTTGGTTGGCAGCGGTGGGATGGTCCTTTTATCCAGAGAGCAAGTGCTGAATGGAGTCTCAGTACGCCAAGCTGAAAAGAGCCACACTAAAAGATTTATTGGAGAGTCGTGGTAGGAGTGCCAGTAACAGGCCACGGAGGGAGCTGATAGCTGACCTGCTGGAGCTGGACGAAATGGATAGATCCATGGAAGTAACGGAGCCCCTTACATCTGAAAGTGAGGACGATGTAATTACTGGTATTGTACAGCGGAGAAACAAGGGAGGAGATAGAAACTAAGAGGAGACAAGAAACAGAACTGGTAAGAGCTAGACAGCCCATTACACAGGCAGTTCCTACCCCCCCCCCCCCCCACCCACTGCTACAGTAAAGAAAATACCGTTCACTGCATTTAAAGCTTTTGTAGAAAGTGAGGAGGAAATAGATGGATATTTGGCTGACTTTGAGAGGCAGTGCTCACTACACCAGGTACCACCAGATTAATGGGTCACTATTTTGTCTGGGAAATTGTCGGGCAAAGCCAATGAAGCCTTTCGGGCTCTTGCTCCAGAGGATATTTTACAATATCAGCAAGTTAAAAAGGCACTGCTAACCCGATATCCCGTAACCCCAGAAGCATACCACCGTCGCTTCCGGGAGTCCAAGAAGAAGGCTGTGGACTCCCACATGAAATGGGCAAACACAATACAAAGGGTGGCATCACATTGGGTGCGAGGGTGCAATGCCAACACCGGAGAAGAAGTGTTACAGTTGTTCTTGATGGAACATTTCTTTCAAGATCTGGCTGCGGATATACAGGACTGGGTGAGAGATCGCCGCCCTGCCAACTTAACTGAGGCACCTATGCCCGTGATCGAGGAACCATTTAGCAGGGTGGCAGTCGACCTCATAGGACCCCTACCTAACCCCAGCCCTTCGGGTAAGAAGTATATTCTTACAGTAGTGGACTATGCTACTCGCTACCCAGAAGCCACCGCTCTGACGAATATCCAGGCTGACACAGTCGCCAGTGCGCTGGTCGGGATATTCACCAGAGTGGGATTTCCTCAGGAAATCCTATCTGACCGAGGAACCCAGTTCACCTGCGGTGTCAAAACCCTGCTTAGTTCACCATACCATCCTCAAACTAACAGTCTCTGTGAACGCTTTAATGGTACCCTAAAGCAATTGCTACAGACCTTTGCAGTGGAATACAGAGACTGGGAGCGATTTTTGCCGCACCTCTTGTTCGCATATCGAGGGGTGCCGCAGGAATCCACAGGGTTCTCCCCCTTCGAGTTGCTCTATAGACGGTGGGTGCGAGGCCCCCTCAACCTCATCCGGGAGCACTGGGAGGGAGAGATGGAGCATGAGGGGGTACCTATCGTACCTTATATGCTGGAGATGCGGGACCGCATGGGGCACCTAGCCAGGATGGCCAGAGAACACCTCCAGGCGGCACAAGGCCGTCAAAAACATTGGTACGATTGGGACGCTACACTGAGAACGTTCCAAGTAGATCAGAAAGTCCTGGTGCTTAGACCTGTTAAAGGAAATAAACTACATAACTCCTGGCAGGGCCCTTACAAGGTGGTGGCACAGGTCTGTGACACCACCTATGTAATTGCCAGTAGCAAGGACGAAAGGATACAGAAGTCCTTTCATATAAACTTATTAAAAGAGTACCAGGAAAGGCCCAAAGATATAGCAGCCATATGTATCCCGGCCACTGAAGACCCTGACAACCTCCCCATCCCAGATCTGTTAGCCGATGCCAAGCCTAAAACTCGGCTTAGTACAGTGCAGCTAGGGGAGCGATTAACTCCCACAGAAAGGGAGCAACTCCAACAATTACTAGCTAAGAAAGGATTGACGTTTTCCCAGGAGCCCGGTTACACACCCTTAGCGACCCATTATGTCGAAACCCCAGGACAAACCCCTCTCAGACAGACTCCCTATAGAATCCCCGAAGCCGTAAAAGAAGAGATGAGAAAAGAGATTCAGGAGATGTTAAAACTAGGAGTTATAGAGCCATCCGACAGCCCCTGGGCATCCCCAGTCGTCCTAATCCCCAAAAAGGACGGAACGATCCGGTTCTGTGTCGACTATCGACGCCTCAATGACCGAACCGTGACAGATGCATACCCCATGCCCCGAGTGGACGAACTATTTGATCGTATTGCCAGGGGATGATATCTGACCACCATCGATCTGTGCAAAGGGTACTGGCAGATTCCCTTGGCCAAGGACGCTATCCCTAAGTCGGCATTTGTCAACCCGTTTGGCTTGTACCAGTTTAAGGTCATGCCCTTCGGGATGAAGAACGCCCCAGCTACATTTCAGCGCTTAGTGGACCGCCTCCTTGATGGCTTCCAGGATTTCGATGTGCGTACCTGGATGACATTGCAATCTATAGTGAGACTTGGGGGGAGCACCTGAGACACGTAGAGGCTATGCTGGATCAGATTAGGGCCGCCGGCCTAACCCTGAAACCAGAGAAATGTAATTTCGGTATGGCTGAAGTCCAGTACTTGGGACACAGAGTGGGGTGTGGGAAACAACGACCAGAACCCGCTAAGATAGAGGCCGTAGCCAATTGGCACACACCCCACACTAAGACTCAAGTGTTAGCATTCTTAGGGACAGCAGGGTACTACAGGAAATGTATCCCTGATTACAGTGCCATCGCCAAACCCCTGACAGATTTAACAAAGAAAAATTTACCTAGGATAGTCCCGTGGTCTCCCGCCTGTGAAACAGCGTTCCAAACCCTGAAACAAGCCTTGATCAACGAACCTGTTTTGTTTGTCCCCGTCCCTAACAAAAGATTAGTTGTCCACACAGATGCGTCCATGTACGGACTAGGGGCAGTGCTAAGCCAGGTCGGAGAAGATGGGGGGGGGGAACACCCTGTCGCATACCTGAGTCGAAAACTATTGCCCAGGGAAGTGAGTTATGCGGCAGTGGAAAAAGAGTGTCTAGCCCTAATCTGGGCTCTTAAGAAGCTCACCCCATACCTTTACGGTCAGGAGTTCACCCTGATCACAGACCACAACCCCCTAGTATGGCTGAACCGAGTGGTTGGGGACAATGGACGACTACTGAGATGGAGCTTGGCCCTACAACCGTATAACTTTTCCATTCAATATCGCCCTGGCCGGTTCAATGCGAACGCAGACGGACTGTCCAGGCAAACTGAACTTTTACCTTAACAGCAGACCGGACAGCCCCAAGTTGACCCGAAAAGGATCAATCCGGGTCTGCCGGAGTGTTCCACAAAGGGGAAGCAGTGTAACAGAACCTTACCTTTGCCTGGGAACATTTATTACTACACTGGCCCTTTAACTGTTTGGAATGTTTTTGATGATATGTAACTGTCATGCTGAGTTCAGTTATTAAAGTTTTTCTCTGATGGTTGATACCAACTTCACTTTTACAAATTTGGAGGTACACTTTGGATCACTGTCCTGCTGCAACATACAACCAAGTCTCAGTCATGATGCCATGTATCATCCACCTCCGGTGTTTGTTGCCAAAAAGCTCTATTTTTGTCTCTTCTAACCATAGAGGCCATTGATGTTTAGGTTCATGGTAGCTCCAATCATTTGAAACTTCTTAGTTATTGCCTTAATAGTGGAGGTGGTATTTTCAGGTGTGAAGCTATTTTTAAAGCCATTTCCTGATTTTATGAATGTCAACAACCTTTTGTCTCATTTAATTCATGAATTCTCTAATTTTTATTCCCCAGTGGAAACAGGAAGTCATGCATGACCACTTAAAAGGCTCAGGTGTGCTTAAAAGGGTAAAGCAATACATGCATTAAAGGCAGGGAAATCCCCGGGCCCTGGTGGCCTAACTAACATTTACAATAAAAAAAAATATTGATTTACTCTTTCCTTACCTAACCCAACTTTTTAACTCTCCAATACCTCCAAAAATGAACTATGCAGACATAAATGTCTTCCCCAAAGAATGTATGGATCCCTTAGAAGTAAAAAAGACCTACATCATCACATAATGGATACATTAAAATCTAAGCAAAGATTATGGCTTTGCTCCTTCCTACATTAATATATAAAGATCAGGTAGGGGAATAATTAATATCTCCCAAACTATTTATAAAGTTAAAACGCTGGCTTGCTTTTTGACATAGAAAAAGCATTTGACTCCCTAGAATGGCCTTTTTTATTCAAAATCTTAACGTTTGGAATTAAGGGCAAATTTATAAATATGATAAATACATACTATCAATCTTCTAAAGCTACTCTGAAACAACCAGTCAGGGGTCGACCAATATCCAAAAAGAAAGAGGAACAAGATAGGACTGTCCTCTCTCACCTTTTCGCTCTTGCAATTGAACCTCTAGCTCAGGCTATTAGGTCTGACTCTGACATACATGGAGTACAAATGGGTTCACAGCACCTTAAATGCTGTCATTTTGCAGTTGATTTACTATGTACTCTTTCCAAACCTCTCACTTCCAATCCTCTATTTATGCACACATTGTCCACTTTTAGTAAGCATTAGATATTTAGGAGTTGTTATGGATCAGGATCTACAAGAAAATGCATTTTATGTTTGCCCTACTCATACATTTTCTCTTTTCAGTATTACGTAATCTTATTAACAATGTTGATTATTGGAGACTCTAAGATGGAGTATTTGCCACTTCCGCATACAAGATGTAGGCAGCACTATTTCCGGTCTGCTAAGGGTGACGATGACTACCACACCTTTGGACACAAGAAGGAGAACGCCATCTTCCCTTTGTCCTAACCATCTGACCAATGACAGAAAGTTCCTCCCACTGTGGGATGACACCTGGAGACTCCTTAATGCATTAACCCAATGCCTTGCTGAGATTCCGTAAAAGCGGAATCCTCAGAACCAATGAATTACCGAATAAACCTGATGTTTTGCTTAGTTGCAACATTTATCTGATTGTTAAATGTTATATATAGCGGCTGATTCAATAAACAGTAGGCGAGAGAAAGTTTTATACCAGAACTCTGTTTTGGTGTATTATTTCTCTAAGGTGTGCACACTATCTGTATATTGGTAATTTGGCCAGGGACAGATATCTCCGAGAACTATTTTCGTTTTCTCCAAAACAGAGTTAATACAGGTATACCCCGCTTAGAGCTACCCCGTTTAGAGCTCATTCACTATAGAGCTGTTATTCCTGCCAGAACCCTTTTAATGCTAAAAACTCTGATTTTCTATAGCATTACCTCACTATAACGCTGTTTTTGCCTGCCGGACCTCTTTTAACGCTCTGATTCGCTATACCACTGTTTTATTTCCCTCCAAAGTAAACAGAATCCAGGGTGACCAAGAAGCTTCAACATCAATAATTTAAAGTTTATATTTCTGCTAATGTTCAGTTTGTGTTAGTGTTATGTTTGTGGTTTCTTTAAAGTTCATATAAAACCAAAAAAGTTTAAATTTCAATTGATATTTTGTTTTTTTCCATGAGTTCCCCTATCCCTATCTACCCCATGCGAAACTGCCCCGTTTAGAGCGGTTTCGCTTTGCACTCCGATTGCTTGGAACCTATCTACAGTGTTAAACGAGGTATGGCAGTACTCTTTACCAGGCTAATTGCCATTCTATCTATAAAGATTTGAAAGAAGAGTTACAAAAATGGTCAAGATGCCAAATCTTCTGGACAGGACACATTAACTCCTATACAAATGAATATTCTCCCTTGTTTATTATATCTTTCTCCCATTACCCATCGCCATCAAACATGATACATTTAAATATAAATGTTTGGAATGTATTTGGCAAAACATACCACCTAGAATAGGAAGATCTACTATGTACCAGCACAAATCCAACTGCCCTGACTTTACTACAAAGCTGCCCAATTAATTTTATACTACAAGCCCATTCGCTAAACTACCAACCGATCTGAGTATCTTTGGAGAACACCCTTATGTCTCCCTACTTTTGAGACATGATTATTTAACAATTTTTTTATTCTCCAATGCCAGTCTTTTGACCAAATTCACAATGAGACAGTGGCACTGGGTGACAGACCGGCATCAAGTAAAATCAGTTCTTTCCCATTTAACCACATCCACAATTTCCCCGAGGATTACATGACAGAGGCTTTATTTGGTGGAAACCTAACAAACTCATTAAATTGTTTACTTGAATCTTGGATGAAGATATATTAACATACTAAACCTAAAAAGAGATACATTTGATCTTCCTCTCCAGGAACACTTTAGTTTCTGCTTAAAGCACTTTATATCACATTTAATACGTACCCCAGGACATCCTCAAGATACATGGTTTTCACGTATCTGACGAAAAAAATTGTTTAACATGAGGCATCTTAATTATGATCTACGATTCCTTTAATATACCTCCCGAGGGTCACAAATATAAATATATGATCTCATGGGGAAATTATCTAAATCATACTTGGGACCAGGATACTGCTAATAAATACAAACTTATCACATACGCTATTCATTACAACGGGCAATACACCACACAAATACAAATATGTTCGCTACTGATGAATTCACATATGCCATTTGATAAATTTGATGATTTCTGAACTGAGGCAAAACAATATTCCAAAAAACATTAGCCTAAGTATTATATACTACTGTATATAAAACAGCTTGTCATTGTCAGCAACAGGTTTTCATAGACATCCAGGTACACATACAGTATCTTTCTGGCTCCTGTTATGGTTAACATAATAATATTTGATGTGGTGCTTTTACAAGAAAAGCTCATATATTGCTTAGCTGTACATAGGCTATTAAAACACTATGCATTTTAAAATAAATAAAAGTTAACATTCTTTCTTAGCTTCTAAACTGTTTTTTTTTTCTCATTAAACAGAACTGATTATTTCCTCCTACCTGTGTATATCAGTGGCATGGCCAGCTTTTCCTGTGTTGGGCTAAAAACGTATCTAGGTTCTGCTTCCGACTGAGCATGCTCAGTGAATGTGGATGGGGCTATGGTGGCTCAAGCACTGCCACTGGGTAGGGCCTCTGAGGCAACTGCAAGCAGGTTGCAATAGAGCTGTTACCTCTGTGTAAGTAGTGGGGTGGTGCTCATGATGTTAGAGCCATTGACATCAGCCCAGCCTGCTTCCAAGCTCCATGAAAGTGCAGCACACGGGCAGAACTGGCATCTGATAGACACAGTTAGGAGGAGATTTGCAGCTCTGCTTGTGGAGAAAACAGTTTAAAAGCTAAGAAAAAATTTGGTTTTTAATAGCCTATGCACAGCAAACAAACATATGAACAATACTTGTAAATGTAGTACAGTGTTCCTTTAAACATTCCTAAATGTATTAATAATGTAGAAAGTATCAAATAAACAAATAAACTAGGCAGCGAGATTTCCTGCTTTAAAATGTATTCCATTAAAAATCAGATACATATTCATCAAGCTCTTTTTTATTTCAAAGGCATTTCAGGAACTGAGCAAAGCATAACAGATGTGAAATAATAAATTGCCCTGAAGAACACACTGCAAGCATTTACTTAGGAAATTGTAATGCCATTATTAGTTGACAATAATATTGGTCCATAATTACTAAACTGTGTTTTCTATATGAGACAATAAATCTTCATTAATTCATACTGGCTACGAGAAGACTTCAGGTTTTAAAATTTTCAGTGAGGACATGTGACAGAAACCACAGCATTTCTATGTCTGTTCACCAGATGTCTGGTCATCATTGTGCTACCTCTACCAGTAGAACAAAATAATAACCTTGCAGTAAAGTGTAAAGACCTTCATATCTTCCATAAATCCACTCTTTCAAGTGGGATATATAATATTATTCTGTATTGCATCACTTCTGACCACCTTATATGATCACAGAGTGATGTATCATATTGCAAGAGCATTGTGCATCATCACTAGAGAGATGGAAGTGGGGGAGACCTCAACTGAAGCATTCATCCGTTTATGTCCTGCTCTACCTTGCCATAACATTGTCCTAGTCGGCTGGTGTGATGTGTCATATTGTTTATTTGGAACAGACCTCCGATGGTGACCTCTACTACTCTCCAGCCTACCACCAGCTCACCTCCTGCTTTATTATCAGATTCTCCGGGTGGAGGGCCAATGTCAAATATTTACCTCTATCCCATGGCTCCCAGTGTTATTCTTTAAATTATAGTAAAAACCTGATTTTATTTATAGGAGCTGTCTGGGTTAAGAATACTATTATAATAGAAGCTGTGAATTAGTATAAAAGTTATATTTTAGCTGTTTTAGTAATATTCGTATTGAGGATAGTGCCTACACATATAACATTATTTCTAATGGAATTTAAATAATACATGATGAAAATTGCCACTATCATCACATATAATGGATATTGTTTCCATCTCACCACCACATGCACACTCTGACCCATATCTCAAACCTCTATTAAATAAAATAGTCACATTTAAAAGAGGATTCGTAGCTCTTGAAAATGTCTAAATTCTCAAATAATATTAAACCATAAGACTGCCCTGGAGTTAAGCCATCACAACAATTCAAACCATAATGATAGCATATTATCTTGTAGTGTGAAACCATTATCTATATTAATACATGCAAATTACAAACAATGTTATGGAAATGTTTGAGCCGAATAAGAACAAACAGAAACAAAATCATATTCCATGTTGACCAAAAACTTTGGCATTGACCAGTGGTATACAAAAAAAAACTGTTAAGCTATGTTTCCAATTTATGTCTTAATTCTTTCTAAACCTCCACAATTGGGTCATGTTGGTGTTGATGAACAGCCACATATAAAATTAACTAAAAGTCAGTAAATATGTATTTCCTAACGGACTTTATTTCGGGTGGACTGTCCTTTTCTAGGAAAACTTCCTTCCTCCCCCAAACCTTCAAAATGCCCTTCTTTTGAATGAAGGTTGCACATTTAAGAACACATAACACTCACTCAGTCTTAACCATTTCCCCCACTCACATTCCTCCTGTGGTTTTCTCTCAGAGTCATGACTATTTATTTGCAATATAAATGTATTTATAGAGCAGTGTCCATATAATGAATACATGTATCAATAAAAGTTTAATCACAGCGAATGGAAACAACATTAGCTCACAGTGATCTATTTTGATAATATTACTACATGGGAAGCTCTTAGACAATTATATTGCACTAGTAAATTGCCAATCATAAATGGCGGTATGGCTCTCTCTCGCTTTCTCTTGTTTCTCTCTCTCTCTATGAAGCTATGTGGTTGTGCGCCCCGGTGATTCAAATATCTAACAACAAAGTGCGACTCACTGTGCAGGCGTTACTCACACATTGGTAACAATTATAGCGAATACCACAAACAGAAAATTTAAAATAAAAGCATATACTCGTGGGGTGATGAGATTATATGCATTTGAAAAGAGTTATTTATGGGCCCAGGGATATTTATCAAATATATGCAAATGTGTATTTCTTATAATAAGTCAAAGTGAGGTTTCCACTGAGAATAGGGAGTTATGTTTCCTGATTGTTACCTGGGGCATACCTGACCAACAGATGAACTCAGCATATTCCTTTGTTTGTTTAATATATGCTGAAGTTGACCAGTAATCAAACCCATTTGGTCTTTGATGGAGAAATTAATTTCTTATTTATATCCATATACAGAACCTCTGAAACCTAAAAAGACTGTTCTGGGCATTAAGATAAAATCCCTGCCGAGATCTACCTAAATGCTACCAAGATCTACCTTGCAGGCAAATGGAAAAATACATATTTCCATAAGTGATGGTTAACTAGCAACATAAATGACATAGACAATAATTTACTTTTCTTTCTTCTCATGTACCCTGATGTCTCTGTTATATTACCTTTTGGTTTGTTGTCTTAATTGAGATATAAGACATAGAGCAATGCAAAGTTTAAGGGCCTATCTTCTAAATACAAGGTAGATGTGCAACACCGGGAGATCCTATAGAAGAAGCAGAAGATTACATGTATTTTCAAATGTTAGATTGTTTTTTCTTCTTTATCATTTGGAAGAATATGGTGGCTTGAGTTGTACAATCATATTGTTCTGTGTATAACGGAATTGTAATTTAAATCAAAGTAATGGTTACAAGTATATATTGCAATCTGGTACTAAATATGCAAACCCAATTCTCCACCAAAGACTGGTGATAATAAAAAAATGATAACAAATGTATACAAATGTCTGTCTTTGGCCACTTGAAATGTTCAGGTCAATGTAAATGGCAATATGTACTGGGAAAACTAGTGTTGTTTACAGAATGATAATTACTGTAAAGCATTATAGCCTTTACTGTATACTCACAGACCACATTTTGCAGATTGTATCCTCGTTCACAGTCTCCTTAGAAATAAAAGTACAAATATATCCTTACATTTTAAGGGAAAATTATTGATACTATCTCTTTGCTAATGTTATGTTTAATGTTAAAAAATATTTATTTACCTCCTTGATTGTATTATAATACAAATCATAACAGTATGATGATTATAACTAATATGCATTTTCTCAAACCTCAGAGTAACATATCATTTTTTTACAGATTGACAATTAAATCATGATAGCCTTTACTCTATAACCAGAGACATCTTTTTCCAGATTGTACCATCATTCAAAGTCTCCACAGAATTGAAGGTAATGAGAGAAACAATTATTTAAAATTACTCACCGTTCAAAATTTCTTTTAATTGTCTGAACCATAAATCACAGTAATCTTCACTTAGGTTGTTAAGACTAATGGAGTCATCCTTCAGCTTTTGTCCTTTTCTGACACACAAGAATATTGTAATACCCAACAAGGTGCCACCATTTTTTTGCCCCGCTGCACGGCGACGTTTCAGTTTTACAGAGAATATGTCCCTCAGGTCAACACATTCTTCTTTATCCTGTCGGGTTGGTTTTGAGCTACCTATTAGAAGAAAAAAAAACAGAACATTCAGAATGATTATCTTAACACAGACCTGAGGGAGGTCTTAGATATTGCTCCCCATAGAAATTATAGAAAAATGGAACACATGCCTGGATTGCTTTGAAAAACGGTCTAGAATTTCAATGTGGCTAAAGTCAAGTTCTCGTTTTATTTTTACAAGTCAAAATACAGGCAAATATAATCATAAGATAGCAGTACTATGATGCTATACACATCAGTCACAAAACAAAAAAGTTTTGTAAGCTGCAAAGTAAACTTATGAGTATTTTCATTATGGCAGTGTTTTCTTTTGTGCCATCTTCTTTGCAAAATGGATATATTATTATTATTATTATTATATATAAAAAAATTATTAATATATGATTATATACTTTTCCAGTACTTATTATTAAAGAGAACAAATGCATTGTGGACTCATTTGCATGTCCCCACCAAGTTGCCCAGAGTGCAGTGCAAAAACTGTATTTCTTGAAATTCTGAAAAAAAAAAAAATATATATATATATATATATATATGTATTTATATATTATTAATAAATATTAAAAATACAAAAGCATCAATAAACAAAGCATACAATTCCACAAACACTACAAGGTGGGGAGACAAAAGTTTACACTTTGCTCAGACAATGGAAGGAGGGTTGTTAGCCAAATAGGTGTCCCACATTATCCATTTTGAAACAATTCCATTTATTTTATCGGGGATGAATGTAAGATAGTCCAATTCAATTTGTCTATTGCGTGCAATTGTGACGCTAACCTCATTCCAACTAGGAAGGGGACAATTTTTCCATCTATATGCTATCAGGTACTTGGCATGCAAGGAGAATATGTATTGCCAGACTCACTTTAATATCATCCCACTCCTTAGGAAACATATGAAATAAAAAAAACCTCTGGGGATGATTTTACTTCCTTTTTAACTATTCTCGAAATATGTTCTGCGCACAACCTCCAAAAATGTCTAATTTTTACACATTTCCAGGAAATATATTTTTTTACTTATTTTTAGATGTCCAAATGTGAAAATTAAATGTACTATTTATTTACTGTACTCGGTATGGTAGAGGACTTCTGTCTCCCTTTTGCCTACTATAAGTTAAATGATGTTGTGATTAAGAACCTTACCACAAAATCCATAGCACAAATTTGGGACCAGCCCCAAACTGATTAGATTTGATCGGATGGAATTTGTGGCCTTTGTAGGTAAGTTGGAATTAAATCAACTTCCTGTTAAGGTAACAGAGGGCTCTATTCCATTCATCAGATTTGCAGCTTTATGAGCGAAGTAGACTTGTACTGTAAATAACTACCAACCTAATCCATAACACAAGAAACTAATGCTACCACACTAAATGGTGTAAAGAGATAGCCCGCTTATCCAGAGCACAAGATTGAGGACAAGGGTGTTGTGGATCATCGCTGGAGGGCTTCATAGTGTAGGTAAGTAGATTTTAACCCCGTACTGGTTTATTCTTTTTTTTATTATTATTTTGTTGCTAGTTTTAGTATTTAATTTATCTGTAATTATTTTTTTATTTTATGTAGACTTTTTTTTTTGCACCTATATTTAGTTTAGATGTGGTCCAATAAGGACCTCTATGGTGACAGGTAGTGTATCATATGGATTAATGTTTGGTGCCATATTGACCCCCATGACACATAAGGATTAATGCTTGTGCCATACGGATCCATATGGCCTCATGCCACATATCATAGGTGCCATGGGTACGTGAGGACCCCCAATGGTATGGGGTAAACTTTCGGTTCCTCCTGCTCATAGCAGCTATTGGGGCGAATCCTCGGGATTCCAGGACTCATTGGGGGTAGCGGGCTATAGGCAGATGGCATTAGTTTTTTATTATTATTTAACCCCTTCCCTGCCATGGTAATTGATTTATATCGACAGATAGGGGAAAGGGAGGATGCTAAGGCTTGTGCACCACTCTGCAGCATTGCTATGGAGACTACAGAGTTTCAGACTCCTGTGAGTAGGCTGCGTGTACACTATGTTGTGCTGAGAGTTTCTCCTGTTCAAGGTAGAATTGCCTGTTAATTTGGGGCTGGGTCACTCTTTTGTGGGAGACCAGACTGATATACTACAGGATATTTATCCCTGCAAAGGGCTTGTGAGCTAAAAGAGGCTGCTCTCAGAGAAGGTAACTAGTCCTATAGAACAAACCTACTAAGGTATTACTTGTTCTCAGATTAAGCACCTCTAACTCTTTTGGTTGAGTGCGGACAGTAACTGAAAAAAAGCACCCACAGTTACAAGGAGCTCAGTGTCCCTTTAAAACGTATTCCCCATTATCAGGCTTAGCTATTTAAAAAGAGCTCACTGTAAACATGTCACTGGTCAATAATAACCTAGCTTCTGTTTGCTCCTATAAACTGTCATATTTCAGATTACTGAATTTTTTTTTAACTATACGTATAATACAAGATAATGCTCAGCATGCTAATTAAGTGGTGTCGTGAGAGAATTGGAGAGATTTGGGAGGTTTGTCGTACGGTAGATATATATAGCATTGTTAGTCCATGTTAGTTAGTTCTATACTACCTGGCCGGCATGGGATCAAGACATGCGAGCAGATTCATGAATTCTCCGATTATGGGAATAGCTAGGAACCCCGGAAGATATAACAATAATTATTATTAATTTACTTTATATAAAGAAAGGACTCAAAGCACTTTGAAGGAGAGAAACAAAAAGAGAAATAATTATACCTTTTTTGAAAAACTGTCTGAACAGAAAGGTTTGGTGTCTCGACAGACATTGGGGTGTCAGCCGAGAAACCTCCAAGAAAAAATACACTGCAACCATTGTTGGAAGAACACAAGCTGGAGTTATGGTCTGGGGAATGTTATCTTGCATTGTCTGTGTCCACGCATACCTCTGGAAGGCACGGTCAACAGATTGAGATATCTATCCATCCTTGCAGATTAAGTACACCCATACATGCTGTCCTCCCTGGAGTGGATAGGATCTTCCAGCAGGACAGTGCAAACATGTCATACTGTCAGAATTGTCCAGGAATAGTTGGAGGAGCGCAACAAAGACTTCCAAGTACTTCCCTGGCATTTAAATTCCCCCGACATGAACTCCATTGAGCACCTATGGGAATACCTCATTCACCATGTTCGCCCTATGGATCTTTTACCACACACTCTTGAGCAGCTGTCGGATGCACTGCAGTTTGTATGGCTCCAGATACCCTCAACAATGTTCCAGTGTCTTATTGACTCACTATGCTGTCTAGATGCTGGACATGCTGCACATGGTGGTTATTCTAGATAATGTGACTTGACTGTGTATATGTGTATATGTGTGTGTGTGTGTGGGTGTGTATATATATATATATATATATATATATATATATACACATATACATACACACACACATACATACATACATACATATATACACACACACACACATACATACATTGCATCCAGCTAAACCTGGATGGAGCATAAACAAAACAATCAGTCCAATACTGTGTATTCAATTACTGGTCTGTTTCCTTTAGAGTACCTGTGGTTGTAGCTAATCAATATGCTCTATGAGTTAACTCTTTCACACCTCCTGGGGGAATGGGAGCTTTGTAATATCTGTAGCATATACATATTCCTGGACTCATTCTGTCATATAACACAGAGTCTGATCACAAGCAAAATTCAGGCAGGCAAAAGATCATAAAGCTTGCTTTTAAATTAAGAAAAAATCCTCCACTAATAAAGAACACATCCATCTCTTTGGTACTCATATTACGAAGACTAGATGAAATTCTCTATTCATAAACATTCTTCTTATGGATTTACTCTAAACATGCTTTTGTTTTCTTGGCTTACAAACCTGCTAATGCGAAGTCCCATTTTTCTTCTACTTTGTGGTTCTTTATGAAAACGTCTAGAGAGTTGATGGATGGGTAACTAGACTGTTTTACATGGAATTCAGTAAAATAGTAATGTATGTATAATATGCATCCTGACATATTGATATTACACTTTCTGCTATGTATTACTTTATGTACAATTTCATAAATACCTGCTAAAAAATATAAAGCAAAACCCCCAATAAAAATAGATTTTAAAATAAATTACTGGTGTAATGTATAAATTGTTTTTAGTTCTCTATAAAAAATATCCAAGAATTACCAACACAACAGGTCCACTTCAGTTATATTCTTTGAGGAATTATCTTATTCTCTGTTATTTACCCAGCATTTGTGCACTTCACAACACTTAAATTTATTTTATGTTGTGCGTATATATAAAAAATGTGCATTTACAAATCCCAGGAACCGTATAGGTAAATTTATACATATAGATACAATAATACAATCAAAATATTTCTACACTCATTTACCCGATTTATGTTGTTATAGTGTCGTATGCAACAATCAAGATTCATTACGGAAAAAAAAGGAACAAAAAAGAAAAA
This sequence comes from Discoglossus pictus, assembly GCA_027410445.1. Lineage (NCBI taxonomy): Eukaryota > Metazoa > Chordata > Amphibia > Anura > Alytidae > Discoglossus > Discoglossus pictus. Next base: position 25,735,594 of record CM050173.1, on the reverse strand, counting down.
AATATACAAATAAATATTTAGATACAAATCAAAAGAAATATAAAATACAACATATCATCTAATAATCTTATAAGTATATCCGAATGTGGCTAAGATCAATTATAGTATCTTATCAGTTTACTTGCTTTATATTATTGTACTACAACATTCCAAAATGTGTGTTCAAAAGATTATGATTCATTAATATCCCTATAAATAATAACCTAAATGATGAGTTGATAAAAAGTATCATGTGGTGCAACACATGGTAAACCACAACATGGGGCATAAAGTTGCCAAAAAACATATTCGGTTCATCTATTTAATTTCTGAAACAAAAAATAAAATGGTCTTAAACTGCATGATAATGTAAGAAAAATAAATTTCTATTAGTGAAGTAAACTGACATACCAAACTGTAAGATTACCGCAAATTCTATTCATTTACGTGCTAACATTTTAATATATATTCATGATTACGCTGGCACTGTACGTAATCAATGCTGGAAAGAATCTCACTTCCATCTGGTAGCAATAAACTTAAAATTGTTTAATCCTGTGACTTCTTACTGTGATATAAATTAAGGGTTGCAACTGCCTTGTCATATCACATTGCTATCGAATTAGCTCTGATGAATCTAGTAGTCCATTTATGACAATATAATGATGTTTAAAATGCAAGATGGTTTTCGTTTGAGTAACATCACCTGTACCTTATGATTACAAGATAAAAATAATTTAGAATATATGTATTTTTCTGTAAAGAGTAATTATCATGTATTCAATGTGTTGCAGAGGTGTAATATAAACTTATAAGATTGTGCAGTAATATATACACTGTTTAGGTTTATGATTAATAGCATGGCTTATATACAACACCTTCTTCACCCTTCAGCAATATGACAAAAAACAATAAAAACAGCAAATAGGAACTAGAATTGTTCTCCTACTTCCAATTATAGTAGTAAACAAATATAGAGCAACTAGTCACTTTGCCGTCATAAATGCTGGTATAATTTTATTTTATTTTCAGTCTGTCTCTGTGTGCATTCTCTCGCTATGCACACGCTCTCTGTGTCTCTATCTCTGTCTTGCTATCCTCTCTCTCTCTCTCCAATCTCTCCTCTTCTTCTCTCTAAGCCCTGTGTCGGTCTCTTTTTCCTGCCTCTCCCTCCATGTCTCTCCTATGCTCGGTATAATTACAATTCTGGGATGAAACATTAATTAATATCCCATAATCAATATATTACGTTAAAGTTTTATATTTAAAAATTGCTTTGTTGAAGAACAACACAAATGTTTTGTAGAATCTAAATGGAATAAATCTAGTGAGGGTATCCAAGATAGATAAGGTTTTTGAAGAGCTTGTGAACAGTCCTCAATGCCAGGAAGCAGCTGCAAAGGTAAATAAGAAGCCATGGAATCAAATATATTTCTACCATTGTGTAAATCCCTGGTAAGACCTCACATATTATATGTGCGTGTATAGGTATCCAACCTGTAACTGGGGCATTTTTAGCTTTCTTTATCTGCCTCAGTTATTTAAAGGGGATTAGAAATATTTGTTTTCTTTGTTATGTCAGAAAGCGGGTACTAATGTGTTACAGTGTTTTCCTTTTTCAAATAAATGTCTCACAACATGAAAAACTTATTCAGACGTTTAACTGCTCTTGGGGAATTGCCATCAGCCAGCCAATGAGATCTATAAACTTATGTATGCTCTCTAGTGTCAATGAAGTTTAAACATATTTTACTTAATATTCTTTCATGCAAAACATAACTTTTGTAATCTATAAAAAAAGCTCTTTTAAAGGTTTGAAGGAAAAAAAACTTGCGTTCCATGTACTTTTAGTAAGAGGAATAGAGGTTTCAGGCTTTATAAACTTGTAAATGTTTGTAAGAACTCTGATAACCATATAAATATATCCAAGGCCCATACAATGTGTTGTCATTACAACAGGCAAGTTCTCACTTCTTTGAGGTTGTAAGAAATGAGATTTCATCTTCAGGAAAAGAAAGGAGCATTAACAGTAATTAAAACATTAATTTGTAGAATTCACAAGTAATACATTTTAAGTACAGAACAAATAGATAATTTTAAAAAAGGAATTATATTTATTTTTAGTTATGAAGAAGTGAGGTAGCTGTGAGTGTTCAGTAATCTAGATGAATAATCAACTCATTGCAGTATGTAGTGATATATATTGGACTAAAATGTTAGTTAGAGTGACAAACCCTCTTTACCAAAAATGGTTGCGGAACATAAAACTTATGACTTAAAAAAAGAGAGGTACAACCCTCTAAAGCTTGTCATTGTAAATAAAATGATTGTCCAATACAAAAAGTTATCATTATATACTGCAATACTCTGATTATTTATCTACTTTGAGACATAAACGAATGGCATTTACTTGATTGCCGTTTTGTAAACGTGAGATGAACTGACAAGTGTTTCAATGTAGTTTTTGTTATCTTCTTCTGACCTAATAGAAGAAGAAAAGATGGTAGATAGACATGTTGGACATCATAGATGTGTATTTTCTCAACTTCAGTACAATTTGTGCATTGTTTGGGTTTGCTAATTTGTCTCAGACTTCCAAACATGTTCCAGTCCTCCAGAAAACACATACTGATATGTAGAGGATACTTTTTGGAGTTGATACAGAGTACCATTGATTGTTCCTTTCCAGATAGCTACCTTGTTGTGGTGAAGGGTCTTGTGCACCTCAATGAAGTTGTGAGCTATACCATGTAGGGTCACCCAAGATGGGCAGGTCATAGCAGAGAGGTCAGAAAAATTGTGGTCCACTGGAGAAAGAACTGGCAACCCACTCCAGTATCTTTAACAAGAAATCCGTATGGAGCACAAGCACAACGAAATACAAGATGTGCCTGGTCTGCGGAGGTCCAAACAGCTGGACACAACTGAATGACTAAACAACAACCATTGATTGGAAACTTAAAAAAACACTCAGATCAGTTCAGCCAGCAAGGTGCCCGATTAGTTTCTCATTTAGCTGTGATGCAGGCTGCCATGATTTAACATGAATAGAGCTTTTACTTGCACAGCTCAGAGATATACAGTAGGTGGTCCCGCAAGCTAACTTATGTAGGAGCTCCATCTTTGAAAGAACCTTTTAACTTTAAGTAAACCTTGTTCTTTGTAACAACTATAATCTATTGACTGCACTTTTTATAGTTCAGATATATCCATTCCTACTGCCATTCCTTAGTCTTAGTTGAGTGTTGGTTTACAAGACTCCATCATTCACATAAATACCATGATAAAGTTACAATTACGGTAACATATCCAATAGTGTTAAAATACCACTGTGGTCTTATATTTACTAGATAATATATATTAAATAACTAAGATACATAACTGGCGAAATATTTTTAGAAAGAAAAATATATATATTTATATTCAATTATTATTTACTGTGGGGTTCCATTTTTTTTCCAGAGCTCAAGCTTTCCATTGATCTTATCCAAAGCAAAAAACTAAAACATTCCCATTGTGCATTCAAAGCATCCTCCCACCTCAGGAAGTCCATCAGAAATTTAAATACATTCATTTATAGCTAAATGGCTTATAAACAATTATACATTAAAGGTTGTAATTCCTTTGTTTGCATTCTAAAACATTTTGCCTATTTTAAAAATGTAGTTCTTCAAAATAGTATATTTTAAATATAGGATTACAGGGGCTCATTAATAGATCAGTTGTATTACTGTATACACTCAATGATAAATGGGCTCCAGTAAGACGCAAGGATTGTCTAATTAAAGTACAATGTTACCCCAACTGATAGTTGGTTTAATTTTAAAGAGCATAAATAACAGACTATGCTTTTCACTAATCTTTTGGAGTAAATCATTCCTGAGAAATACAGCATTATTATTGCAGCGAATATGTGGCTCAATATGGCCATTTGCAGTTTGGAGTACTTGATAATGGTGGAAGAGGTATTCTAACTAAATGGCAACATTAAGAGTCATCGTTATTGTCATAGTCAAGGACATATGAGCAGACTGTAAATCCAATTAGCACATCAGAGCAGCTAAGTAATATTCAGGAGTCGCTAATTTGCAGAAATATGCAGAACAAAAATAATGAATTTCTCAGGAATTATCATCTTTACAAAAAATAACTAATACAACGTATAACCAGGGTTTCATGCTATACCAGAATTATAACAAAAAAAACAACCTGATTTCGGGATGTCCTTTTAACTTTAAATTAGTTGTTGGGGGTTATGCACTGTATATCAGGGCAGAATTAAAATTGTGATCACTATCTTATTGTGGTGAAGGGCTTGTGTACTTCAATGAAGCTGTGAGCTACACCATGTAGGGGTCATCTAAGATGGGCAGGTCAAAGCAGAAAGGTCAGACAAATTGTGGTCCATTGGAGAAGGAAATGGCAACTCACTCCAGTATTTTTGCTAAGAAACCTTATGGATCAGCACAACCAGAAACACTAATTTTGCCAGGCATGCTGCGGTCCATAGGGTCACGGAGAGTCGGACACAGCTGAGCGACTGAACAACAACAAAAGTGCTTTATACTATGTGTTGGTCCTTGCACTCCTTAAGTCCAGGAATGTACCGGCAATTCCCTCCTCCCATCCCTGAATGCCTTCCTAAATCCTACTCAGAACAACATGCATGTCTCTGTAAGACCGTTTCAATAGCAACCTTTTCTCCCCACTTGGTTAGACCAATGTAAGACCTGAACTAGCCAGTGCAAATAATAGATAATAAATTAAAGGTTATTTTTCTATATATTTTTTTATTTCTAAAATATTTTTTTGATTATCAATTGTAGCGCTATAAAAAAAAGCATATAAAAAGACTCCAGTGGTACTTTAAGTCTTAATTATAATTTTGATTCTGAATATGTATTTACCTAATCTAAGTATCCTCTTCTGGATCGCTACCTTGGTGTGGTGAAGGGGCTTGTGTACCTGAAGCTGTGAGGGTTACCCAAGATGGGCAGGTCATAGCAGCAAGGTCACTGGAGAAGGAACTGGCAACCCACTCAAGTTATTCATTAAAATGCATTAGTTTATGTATAATTTGACATTTCTGCACATTTGAGTTTAATAAATAACTTAAGGCGTGAAAACAAATCAACATGAAAGAAACAATGTTTTACCTTTTTATTTAACATCCCTAACCAAGACAGTTTAGCAATTTGCCTTAAAAAGACTAATTTTACCATTTATGGAAATATTTTTGTGTAATTTGTAGTCTCCAAAAAAAAAAAAAAAAAAAACAGTTTTCTACACCTGCATCTCTCTAAAAAAAAAGAAAAAGAAAAAAAAAGAAAATCAAAGCATTTCACAGTTAGGTGAGTGGGATGGAAAAGTGAAAAGATAAATTTTAAATAGAACTAAATATTTAAACTCCCGTTGACACCGAGCTTGCAGTAGTGTGCAGTACAGTTTTTTATTTGTTAAATTTAATAAAACCCTCCGGTGAGACCTGTTCTCTGAAAAGCATGTTTAAGGCATATTTTAGCCTATTAACAATCAAACAGTAGATTTCCATTTTAATATTTGTGTATTCGAAATACTGCTGCCTCTTCGATGCTGGTTTTACACAGCGTGTGGTATATGCAAACAGAATTTAATATTCTTAATTATTAAGAGATTAGATTAGTAATTCTACATTAAAATACGCTGCGTACCCCCATTGCTACTGCAACATAAATCACTGCATAAAATATACTGCTGGAGATTTATCAGTATGGCTTATTTTTCATGCAGTAATAAAAAAAAAAAACAGGCAAAATTGCAAGGACAATTAGCGTCAAGCAGATAAATCCCACTCTAATCCTGTTTACGGTCTAAATCAGACAGATGTGCTAAGATTGATTTAGACAAGACCTCGGCTTACAGTAATATTCCTTTTTAAGTGCTGAACAATATTCTATTTTTTAAAAATCTCTGCTAAATAGTTTTGGCCACTGGCTGGTTCTTCTACGATGTCCGTCATTATTCATGTCCTCTCTCCGATAATGATGACTCGAACACCCGGACAAAGAGATTATCTCACAGCTTTGCAATTAAATTGACTTCCCGGTTGAAGATTCAACAGTTTGGTACTGAATTAAATAAATAGCATTATATCCAACAGAATAGCTAAATCTCTAACAAGAACAGATGGTACCTAGTGTCTTATTACATAATGTGCGATGGGAGATATAGTTTTCAGTTACAAAATATAACCATTACTTTTTCTGCTCATTTATAAAGGAACTTATGTCATAAAATATTCCAACTTAAAATTACTTTTACGGATTACTCTATGGGAGGCTCACAGATGTGTATTATCGTAATAGTATTTAGTAAAGAAAGCATATGGCAAATACAAATTAAATTATTTTAAAATAAAGACATACCTGATATTTCCAATATATTCTTGTTTTGAGTTGGATTTTTACTGTAGATATATTTCTAGTTTTAGATGAGATTTAGCTTTATATTTGGTTAGAGAATGGACACATGAGCGATATCAAGAAAAAGTACAACTGGCTAGGAGCTGGTGGGGTTACTCACAAAAGGTGCGTCGCAATCAGTAGGAGAGTATAAAATTAAATGTTTTTTTAACGGTGGGTAAAATATCAAATAAAATTACAAATAAATAGAATGAATTGTGGAAAAAAGTTGCTAAATATTTGTATACTAGCGACTTGCCTGTCAAAAATGACAAGGCAATAACATTTGAAACAATGGGAATGCTGTTTGCCACACAATGTAAGGCTTTTGCTCCTCTGAGGACCTTGGGCACTCATTGCGATCCCTGCGCCGAGCACCTTTGGCGCTCATTGCGAGCCTCTCCCCTCGTGTACTTCAAGTTTCCTGCTTTGCAACGATCACCTTCGGCGCTCATTGGGAAGACAGATATATAAGTACAGTGTAAAATATAATTTTTTTTTTAGTACAGTGAATTAATAAATTAATATACTTTACCTATTTATATGTAATATGAAGAAATCAATATCCTGAAGAGCTAACAATCTCTTTGGATTTTCCTGCATCTGAAAATGTACAGTTGGACTGGTGATCATCTGTGGAGAAAGTGTCAGCAATGTGCCAAGTGTGCAGTGTAAATAGGCGCGCAAGGCCAAACCATTTGTTTAGGCGGGTAATGCGCTATTTTAAAATCGGAATGTTATTATTTGCAAGTTAGTGTTGTCAAATGGTGGCTTTTTCTATGGGTTTCTTGGCACGCAAACATTTTCTGTCCGTTGTAATGTTATATTTTGTATCTTCTACGTTCCTGGCTAACTTTTTGTCTGCCATTTTTTTTCTCGCTTAGCCGATTTTCGAGTGACAAAACTCTGCAAATTCAGCTTAAATTTGCCTGCAACCTCACTCCCAGGCATCCTGGCGTTCCCACAGTGCTGTGTGTGAGTGTTTTTTATTTATTTTGAGGTGTTTTTTTTCTTGATTTCTGCAGTTTGGCCGTTAAAGTCGTATTTTTGAAGGTCAGTTTCTTTGCCCTTAAGATTCAGAGGTCGGATTTTTTTTTCAAAGTCCCGCATTCAACTGCTTGCAGCCTAAGTAAGTCCTGCGTTTGTTAACTGCTTGCAAGTCCCGCGTGTTTCAATGTCTCAATGGCTCGCCTCGCCCGGCGAGGCTAGGAGGAGCAACTAAGTGCTCCAACCTCGGAAGGATCCTATGCCTCGCAAGCGTGACGACAACTTGCATTTTGACAACTATTATATGTGACTTGCGACTTGCCCGTCAAAAATGATGGGGCAATAAAATTTGAAGCCATGGCAATGCTGTTTGCCACACAATGTAAAGCTTTTTGTACTCTGAGGATCTTCGGAACTCATTGCAAGCTTTGAGCTGAGCGCCTTTGGCGCTCGTTGCGAGCCTCTCCTCTCGTGTACTTTTGCTCCTCTGAGCACCTTCGGCAGTCATCACAAAGAAGGTATATATTTATCTATATTTTGTTAGCTAATAATGAATTAATTAGTTACTTACTAAATTAATATACTTTACCTATTTGTAAGTAATATATCCCGCAATCAATAGCCTGAAGAGCTAACAATCTGTTTTTATTTTCCGGCAACATACAATGTACAGTTTGAGTGTTGCTGCCCGGAGGAGAAAGTGTAATGAATGTCCCAAGTGTGCATTAGAAATAGGCTGCGTGCGCGAGGGCAAACCGTTGTTTTAGTTGTGTAAAGCGCCATTGTACAGTAGATTCGTAATGTTATTAGTTGCAAGTTAGGATTGTAAAGTTGCATCGTTTGTCTATGTGTTACGTGGTTCGTGAGCATTTTCCGTCATTTGTAATAGTGTATTTTGTACCTCCTATGTTCCTGTGTGAAAGTGCTACGCGGTTGGCATTGTTTTTGCAAGGTCCGGGTCATTTTTTTTTTGCAGCCATTTTTTTGTTTGTTTAGGCGATTTTCGAGTGACGAAACTCGTCCAAATCAACTTAAATTTGCGTTCCACCTCACTCCCGGACATCCTGGCTGTTCCCCCATGCTGTGTGTGATGATTTTGTTGTATTGTTTTTGCTTTGCGCGGTCCGGTCGTTAACCTCATATTTTTCCTATCTCATGTTTTTCCTGCCTCGTATTTTTTTTTTCGAAGTCCCGCTTTGGTCAACTGCCTGCAGCCTAAAGCGATCCCGCTTTTACTAAGTGTTTGGTGGCTAAGTCCTGCGTGTTTCATTGCCTTCACTGCTCGCCTTGCTTCAAGAGGCGAGCAGGCAATGAGAGCCTTTGGCGCTCATCGCCTTTGTACTGAGAGTTTTAGTACTTTAACGGCTCGCAGGCGATGAGCGCCTTCTGATCTGCTGTAAAGCTGTTTTTGCCTGACACATCCCCAATGGGATAGAACACAGTTTTTGGCAGACGCAACCCTGAGTAACACTGATTTGATGCTTGTGTATCAAACAGCCATGGAAGGAATATTAAAATTGAGTTTACCCTATGTTAAAATTGTCCCTTTTAACACTTCATTGAACACTTGGTCTTCTAGGAACAGAGAGTTAAAAAAAAGGGTATGCCCGTATTTATATACAGGTATACTCTGCCTAACGCTACCCTTTTTAGCGTTGTTTTACTATAACGCTATTTTGACTCGTAATTCCCTGTTTAATGCACTGCCATACCCCTTTTAATGCTCTGATTCTCAAAAAAAAAAAAATCCAGGATGAGCAGAAAGCTTCAAAATCACAAATTTTAAGTTTATATTTCTGCTAGTGTTCAGTTTGTGTTATTGTTATGTTTACTGTTTGTTTGAAGTTCAGAAAAAACTAAAAAAGTTTACATTTCAATTGCGAATTTTGTTCATGAGTTCCCCTAACCTATTCTGACCCCGTTTAGAGCTGTTTGACTTAACTTCCTATTGCTTGGAACCTATCTACAGCGTAAAATGAGGTATAGCTGTATATACTAATTAAAAAAATGTTTACTGAGAATTGTGATACACTACTATTTTTCATTAATACATTTATTGAAGGTATATTTTAAGTTTAATAATTTTCCAGATCTAAATCACCAAGTGAAGCTCCAGGATCTAGTCTCGTAGACTCAAAACCCTTAGAAGTGGTGTATTATTTTTATTAAGCATCAATATTTTAAAATATTCTCTCACTCTCTCTATATGTATATACATATAAAAAGCATTTACACATCTTAAATTAGAGAAAAATATAAGATCTGAAGGCCAAAATCAATTCAATGATTGGTTAATTAAAATTGGTGAAGGCAAAACAGAAGTAATGATAAATTTACCACAGGATACAGTTAAAATTCCATATTCAATGATTTGTGAGGATTCCATAATATCAGCTATGTTCCAAAATGGAATAATTATAAATGATTATTCAGAGCTTGCACACAAAGTGATATTAACATTCAAAAATAAAGATGCATTGCTTCTAAATAATGACATTTTGGAATCAATAGATGGAACAAAAAAAAAAAAAACAATTATTACAGTGCAGATTGTGTACTAGCTGATGACAAACTTTTCAACTTAATTTATAAATTCATTTTTCAACACTACATAATTTGCAGCTAAAAAAAGGGGCAATAGTTATCTTACTGCAAAATATGAACCCAAAAAAAGGACTTTGTAATGGTACCAGATTAAATGTTCAGGATTTAAAAGATAATTTCATACATGCTGAAATTCTGAATGGTACACACAAAGGTGAAAGAGTTTTTATTCCAAGGATAGATTTGGCTCCAAGTAAAAGTAGTTTGCCGTTTGTACTTCAAAGAAGACAATTCCCAATTATTATGGCATTTACCATGACTATAAATAAATTTACTAAGTCAAACTTTTAATTCTGTTAGTCTGTTTTTGGAGGAACCAGTGTTTGCACATGGTCAACTATATGTGGCATTTTCTAGATGTAAAAATCCTTTAGAAATTAAAGTGATTGTGAAAAAAAAAACAGAAACCCAAGGTTTTGTAATTTTCCAAATATAAAAATGTAATACAATGCTCTATACATTTAGAAAATATATGGAATGTAAAAAATAAGAGACCTTGGGCCTCATTCTATTAGCGGCCGTAAATCGGCCATAAGGCTGCGATTCCTTGCGTGGGTTCTGTTAACTCGCGATTCTATTATACGGCCCCGCAAGGATCTCCTCTTACGGCCGGCCGCATATTTTGGAACCGGCCGTAAGCTGAGAAATATAAAAACGCAAAAATAAATTCAAGCCTGCACTGTACAGCTCTGTAAATGCTAGGGATCATATTGGGGGACATGAGGATTAAAAGAAACCCACTCTCAAGCTTGCACATCTGCCCAAACCCGAGTTCAAATTAACTCTTTATTTTCCGGCTGCGGCGTGGGCGGGTCTGAAGTGCTCCAAGCACTCTGGACTTTTTACATGGATATTTTACGGATATTAAAAATAAAATATTTTACGGATTTGAGTATAGGATAATTATGTGCTATTTTTTCTAACACCTAAAATCCCTTTATAGTCTTCTCAAAGTGCAGGATGGCTTTATTTGAGCTATTTTATGTGCTTAATTGGTGCTAGCGGGACCTCTTTCCTGCAAGTAAGCTGCGGTTAGTTTTTAGCCCTGCAGAGAGGGTTCCCGGAGCAATTGAATTGCAAATAGGAATTTCTTACGGCCAAAACTCTTGCGGCCGTTTTAGATCAAAGGCTTTCCTCTGGCGCGAGCGGCTGCAAGAGATAGCAAGGCACCGGCCGCAAGCCTGCCGGAGCCCCCGGCCGTAAGGGAATAGAATAGCCGAATAGCTTGCGGCCGGTCCTTGCGGCCCCGCAACGGCTGCGGCCGCTAATAGAATGAGGCCCTATGTATATAAAAATATGATGGAATGTTAATGAAAATAATAAAACAAAAAATATGTAGTCCTTTAAGATAACAATATAGAAAATCAACAAACAAAAATTAAGATGGGTTACTATTAGATTTGTGATTTCATGCCATTTATTTATGTCTAAATTATATTTTATTGGTTTTGCATATACAAATTGTTTATTCTTATATATATGTATATATATATATATATATATATATATATATATATATATATAAATATAAATATATATATATATATATATATATATAAATAATTGTAAAATTACATGCAAGAAAATTGGTTGTACATTATGATGATTTTCATGTATATTATAAAAAATTACACGTTTACAGTATAATAATATGAAGATATTGTTCATTATTTGTTTAGAGATAAAATTATACAAACTGGATGTAATAAAAAATATTGTATTTTTATTGATTTACTGAATTATTCCATATATTTGAAAAAGTCTGAAAAGACTTGGGGCCTCATTCAATTGCAATCTGCCCAATTGAATCGGACCCTAAATAAGCACATAACATATATTTTTTAAAGAAGTTTTTAGTTAGTGAAAACCTTTCTTTTGGATAGATGCTTGCTAACAAAAAACTTATTTCAAAAATATATGTAATGTGGTTATTTAGGGCCCTATTCAATTGGGCAAATTGCAATTGAATGAGGGCCATGGGGTGTAGAGAGAGAAATGCATGGTACACAGAGAGACTGTGCATAAACCGACAAAAAACACAATGTATAAACACTTTGTCATGCCGTCATTTTTGACGGGCAAGTCGCTAGTAAAATAATATTAATAGAACAAAAGGTTAAGATTTAACATTGGATGAAAAAAGATCCAGGGAGACTGTTGTGAATAATATCTAGTTACATAGTTACATAGTTACATAGTAATTAAGGTTGAAAAAAGACTTTCAGTCCATCAAGTTCAACCTGTTAAGATCTCCTCTGATCTGCAATATGCGGATTAGTTATTAATTAAATTATTGATTAAATAATTATTAATAGTATAGTATTGGAGAATGAATAAAGAGTTAGTCCATCAAGTTCAACCTTTTTAGATCTCTATTGATCTTTTTAATTTGGACTATTTATTATTATTGTTAATTGTTAATTATTGTTAATTGATCCAGAGGAAGGCAAACATAAAAAAAACCCCATTGAAACTTTGCCAATTGTCTCATAAGGGGGAAAAAAAGCAAAATTCCTTCCTGACCCCAGAAACTGGCGATCAAATTTCTCCCTGGATCAATATTCCTTCGCTAGTTATCTAGGATAGCCTTGAATGCCCTCTTTATTCAGAAATATATCTAACCCCTTTTTGAAGTTGTCTATCGAATTCGCTGTCACCACCTCCTTTGGTAGAGAATTCCACAGTTTAACCACCCTAACTGTGAAGAACCCTTTTCTTTGTTTAAGGTGAAATCTTTTTTCCTCTAACCTCAACGGATGTCCTCTTGTCAGTTGAAAATCTCTTGCTACAAAAAGCTCACTTGACAAAGCCTTATATGGACCCTGGATGTATTTAAATAACGTAATCATATCTCCTCTTAGACGCCTTTTTTCTAGCGAAAATAAGTTTAATTTTGCTAGTCTTTCTTCATAACTTAGCCCCTCCATTCCCCTTATTAGTTTTGTAGCCCTTCTCTGTACTTTTTCCAGCTCTAAGATGTCTTTTTTGTGAGGTGGTGCCCAAAATTGTACTCCATATTCCAAATGAGGGCGTACTAGAGATTTGTATAGTGGCAGAATTATATCTTCTTCCCTGGCTTCTATACCCTTCCTAATACATGCTAATATTTTATTTGCCTTTGCAGCCGCTGCTTGGCTTTGAGCGCTGTTACCTAGGTGGTTGTCCACTAGTACTCCCAAATCCCTTTCAATATCTGATACCCCTAGATTTGCTCCATTAAGATTATAGATTGCTTGGCTATTTTTCCTTCCCAAATGCATAACCTTACATTTATTTGTATTAAATCTCATCTGCCATTTAGCCGCCCATTTCTCTAATTTATGCAAATCCTTTTGTAGGGAAAGTACATCATTATCTGATTTTATTACCTTGCACAACTTAGTGTCATCAGCAAAAATGGAGACACTACATTCGAGTCCTACTTCAATGTCATTAATAAATATGTTAAAAAGGAGAGGACCCAATACTGAGCCCTGAGGAACCCCACTTATCACATTAGACCAATCGGAGTATGTTCCATTTACAACAACCCTTTGCTTCCTGTCTTTTAGCCAGCTCTCGATCCATGAGCAGATATTTACTGCAATTCCTGTATCCCTTAGTTTGCTCACTAGTCTTCCATGTGGCACTGTATCAAATGCCTTTGAAAAATCTAAAAAGACTACATCCACTGAGTTGCCCTGATCCAAGTTCCTACTAACCTCCTCATAAAAACTAATTAGATTGGTCTGACACGACCTTTCCTTCATAAATCCATGTTGACTGCTACCTATGATCCTGTTCAAATAGACATATTCTTGTATTCTGTCCCTTATTAACCCTTCTAAAAGCTTCCCAACTACAGAAGTGAGGCTCACTGGTCTATAATTCCCCGGATTTGCTCTAGATCCCTTCTTAAATATAGGTATCACCTCTGCTTTTCTCCAGTCATCTGGTAGAGACCCTGTAGTGAGCGAGTCTTTAAAGATTCTGTTATAATGATTGCTAGAAACAGCTACTTCTAAACAATACATAGTTTAATCATGGCGGTCTCAAGCTGATTTTGTGTTTGTAAGTGTAAGGGCTGTAGATGTGATGGCTATGGGTTATAGGCTTCTATGTAAAGCTTTGAAAGTTAGGGAAAGGGAGTGCTGGCGATAGTGGGAGGAGGTAATTAGGAAGAATGGGGCAGATCCTGAATAGGAGGGGCAGTTTGTGGTATAATTGAAAGCAGAGAATTGTTATACAGTTTCTTTAATATGGAAACACACTGCGGTAGAATTTACTATTTTGCCTTTTATCTTTCTGCTTCCACTCACTAATGAGAAAATATTAAATGCAGACAATATTCGGTCGGCACAATGGAAAAAATGACTAATCTCACTCTGAGACCTTACTTGTGAGGAGTGAAGTCAACAGCAAACACAGTAAGGAAAGCATAGAGGGATCATTTTCAACTTCCATATATTATACCTTCAATATAAAAGAATAGTAAGTAATAATAACAAAAATAAAGACAAAAACATTAAAGTTGTACTCAATAGACCCTACTAATATTCTTGATATAATAGATTTCCATTATTGGAATGCCAGGGCTTAAGTAAGTTTAAAGGATGATGGAAGCGCCATATTTCTAGTATACAATTTTGAAGAACCTGAGTTGATAAGCTGCAAACTGGATTTATAACGCTTAAAATAATTAAATAAAATAGACACATTGGATACCTACCTACAAATAATGGTGTTTTCCATATAGGTAACAAAATGGCACTACAATGTGCCAGCCATTTATGGCCAGCTAAAACAGATATTCATTTGTGCATATATTCAAACTGTATAGATACTACCACTAAATGGACAATCTTTTCATCATATGGACAGGAGGAAAAAAAAAAACTTTCACCCATATATTAAATGTAGAGAAGATTTCATTGTGGAACCGCTGAACTTTCTGGACATACCATAACCATCACGAATGGCAAACTCCACTCATTGACATATAGGAAACCCACAAACAGATACAGTTACCTTCACAGCTCATTTCCATCTATTTCACAATAAGCAAGGGGTACCAGGAGGTATCGCCATATAAGATCCAACATTGGGACTTTGACATATTTTCAAAAACAATGAATGTTTCAGACAAAAGGTTTATAAATCCTGCATCATTACCCAACTTCTACCCTAGCCCACCCTGTGAACACCTATTACGGTACAAAACAGATGCAACCACTTTACACCTTATGTATACTGCATGGAGCCACATTCCATCAGGTTTTAGAGAAAATATGCAAAATAATGAAAGACATACAACTACTTCTTACAGAGGACAAAGAAGTATAAAGCATTTTCCCCAAACCTCCCAGTGGAAGAATGGCCAATGAACAACTAAACAGAGAAAATGGAACCAATGCTTGCAGCAGAATGCCCTATAAACTCTGCGGCATCTATAAAGATGATGAATGTGAAATGGGCTGTTATGTTGGGGAAACCAGCCAAAAACTGCACCTAAGGGTTATTCTGCACAGTTTATTAAACAGTCACTGTATCCTAGTTGTACCTCATTTTATCTAAAAAGATCACTCCATCCAAAATCTAAAAATCAAAAGGGAATTTCCAAAACATGGGAAAGGAAAGCATGTCAAACGATGATGATGACATTCTTCAAACACCAAATATACAGGACTTATTATATCTAGTGCAATACCACAATTTAATGTAATTCTTTCTTTGTTTTTCCAATGTTTATCTATTTAATTTTTGACCCATTTATAAGTCTAGTTATTTTTTACACTGGTTCAGGGCTACATTTATATAATGTTTGCAAGGATAGATCCGTTATTCTCTTATCTCTCTGACATGGCAACCATTGCAGAACCTTCACATATCTTTGTTTTAAGACGCCCCATGTCATGCTTCTTCTTTTCACACACACACACACACACTCAGGCCAGATTATCATGACAAGCGCCTAATATTGACGCAGCCAATGAAATGTGTCGTGAGCTGGCTTGGTGGATATATAAGGTGACATGTAGGCATTCTGCAAACATATCAGCCACCGCAGTCTCGGGTAAAACATGCAATTTATCTGACTTTGAAAATGGGATGATCATTGGCTTTTGGGCCAAGGGTGGCAGTATTTCTGAAACAGAACAGTTTGTGAATTGTTCTTGTGCTGCTGTAGTTAAAGTATGCTGTGATTGGACAAACAGCAGCATTGCGAAATAAACGGCGTGGAAACTGTGGGGCACCACGTGCCATTGAGGTGAACATCAGCTGCAAAGGTGTGTGAGGGCCAACTGGCATGCTACCGTTGAGAAACTCACCGTTCAAAAGAACAAGGGGGCTACCAGACATGTCTAAAAAGGCAGTAAACCCTGTTACATATGGGGTTCTGAAGCAAATGGCTGGTCACCGCACTCATGCTGGTGAGGCTTCAATTTGAACAACAGTACTGAACTTGAACCTGTTCTTATTGGCAAAGGGTTGCCTTCTCTGATGAGTCATGTTTTCTGCTCCATCGACTAGTTAGCGTGTCAGGAGAGAAACCTCAGAGGACAAACACTCTGCAGTCATTGAACACAAACTGGTGGCAGAAGCGTTATGGTTATGGTCTGGGGAATGTTTTCTTGCCATTGTCCAGGTCTACTCATACCTCTGGAAGGCACTTTCAACTGATTGGGTTATCTATCATTCTTGCAGATTAAGTAGACCCAAACATGTTGTCTGTCTTCCCTGAAGCCGATGGGATCCTCCAGCAGGACAATGCAACTTTTCATACAACCAGAATTGTCAGGGAGTGGTTGGAGGAGAACAACAAAGACCTCCAAGTACTTCCCTGGCCTCCAAATTCCCAGACTTTAACCCCATTGACCATTTATGGGACCACCTCGATCACCATGTTTGCTGTATAGATCCTCCACCACGCACTCTTCAGCACTGTAGTATGCATGGTTACAGTCTGCATGACTCCAGATACCCTTGGCAACCTTCCAGCATCTTATTTACTCATTACCACGCTGTCTAGCTGATATCCATACTTTACACAGTGGTTATTCAGGATATTAGCTGGTGGTCATAATAATGTGAATTCGCTATATATATATATATATACACATATACATATATATATACATATACATACACACACATATACATATACAGTAAAACCCAGGTTATCCGGCACCTAACCAAGCGGCACTCTCAAGCAACCGGCACCAATTACGCATTCTACAGAAACTCCTGCTAAACCAGCACTATACGGCAGTTTGAGACTAGCAAAAAAAAATACTCACTTTTTTCTAAATGTTTTTTCTGGGCGTAAATATCAAATTTTAGGTGCTAATGCCCTTTTAAAGGCATTTTTAGGGGTTTTGGGGGATTTAAGGGTCGTTTAGTTCCTTTTATTTTCGGACTCCCGATTAACCGGCAACTACACTTATCCGGAATCAGGGAGTCCCCATGGGTGCCGGATAACGGGGAGTTTACTGAATAAATATATATAATTAACAACACAATTATTTTCAAGCAACACCGAGCACAAATTACTTATTTCCAAAACTGTGGTCCACAGAGCCCTTGGGTTCCATTTTGTGTGACCATTGTTTTCTCATGAAAATTTACATACATGGTTTCTTTTTTTTTTTTTTTTTATCATTGTGCAAGAAGAAGGTCAGGAAAATAAGATTATATGGGACCTTGTAAATGTTTACAGGGTCTTGATGATCAACTATGTGATCCTAGAGCATTTTTGGTTCCTCTTGGCTGCCATTTCAGATCCAGGATCATCACTGGGACACATTGCACAATATGCAGTGAAATAATATAGATATTCCATATACCTCTGATCATTAAAATACATCAAATTATATTTAAACTAGCTACTTTTGGCAAATTACAATGAATTAAATACAGGTTCACCTGTGTGTACCATAATAAAGTACTCTGGTTTCACAAAAAGAAAACTCAGTTGCAGCTATTTAATGCTGATGTCAGGGACTTTATGCATGTTGATTGCCAATTCTTGTTTTTCTAAGAATCAGCTTGTACTCAGTAAAAATTAGTTTCTAGGAGACATGAAATTGTGAAGAGTGGAACATCTGCTGCTGTCTATGTCCCAAGCTACCTTGTGCATACATTCCTATATCTGCACGCTCTAAAAGGATCATTTGGCCAGTTAGATCCTGTTAAGCTAATATTTAAAAAAAGGCAGAAAATGTAATAAATATTAAATAATTTTCTCTTTTTTTTTATGCTCATATTATATCAAATCTTGGCTGCAGGCACATGGAGAGATGAACAGTCAATTAAGGACCACTGTAGCACATTTACAAGTGAAACTCGTGTTTGTTTGCTGGGAATAGGCTATTAAATACAGTTTGCAGTTTAGCCACCCTTTGCCTTCAGGCAAAAAAAAAAAAAAAAGTCTGACCAGTCAGACTATGGTTCAGACAAATCATGCAGAGAAAAGGGGTGGGGCTATAGCAGCTCCTGCACGGTCACTGACTGTGACCAATTGGGCAGCTACAAGAAGGTTACAATAGAACTGTTAGCTTAAAAACCTCTGTGCAGGCGATTGGGAGAGGCCAATGATGTCATGGGGTGGGGCCAATTACATCATTGCCCAGCCTGCTACCAAGATCCATGATAGTTCAGCCCACAGGCAGAGCTGACCATGCTCCCTAAAAAGGCAAAGGAAGGTAGAGAAAGACAACTCTACTTAGAGAGAAAACAGACAATTTAAAAAAATAAGAACAATTCTAACTTTTATTTATTTTAAACTACATATTACAGATATACTTATTTAGAAATTATACTATACTTCCCAAGTATCCCTCTTTTGGAGGGACATCCCCTCTTTTCAAGGGAAATCATGTTGTCCATCTTAGCTTCCCAAAAGAGTCCCACATTTAAAGGGCAATGTTAATGTTATTACATCCAGAGATCGATGTTTTAATTGGATTGTAGTAAAATTCCCATTCAGTTACCGTATGTAGAAAACAAAATTTTATATTAAACTTACTTTTGAACATCAATGCTAAACCTCCAGTTGTGTTGCTTGTCTCCACCCTTATGAGGTTATCAAGAGCTGATAACAATTCTAACTGGGAGGCATCTAAACAGGGGTTGATGGTATTAATTGGCTGGACAAGTTAAGTGTTAAATTGGTTTACTTCGGCATGAACAAAAGCTTGTGTTTGACCATATACAGGGAGTGCAGAATTATTAGGCAAGTTGTATTTTTGAGGATTAATTTTATTATTGAACAACAACCATGTTCTCAATGAACCCAAAAAACTCATTAATATCAAAGCTGAATATTTTTGGAAGTAGTTTTTAGTTTGTTTTTAGTTTTAGCTATTTTAGGGGGATATCTGTGTGTGCAGGTGACTATTACTGTGCATAATTATTAGGCAACTTAACAAAAAACAAATATATACCCATTTCAATTATTTATTTTTACCAGTGAAACCAATATAACATCTCAACATTCACAAATATACATTTCTGACATTCAAAAACAAAACAAAAACAAATCAGTGACCAATATAGCCACGTTTCTTTGCAAGGACACTCAAAAGCCTGCCATCCATGGATTCTGTCAGTGTTTTGATCTGTTCACCATCAACATTGCGTGCAGCAGCAACCACAGCCTCCCAGACACTGTTCAGAGAGGTGTACTGTTTTCCCTCCTTGTAAATCTCACATTTGATGATGGACCACAGGTTCTCAATGGGGTTCAGATCAGGTGAACAAGGAGGCCATGTCATTAGATTTTCTTCTTTTATACCCTTTCTTGCCAGCCACGCTGTGGAGTACTTGGACACGTGTGATGGAGCATTGTCCTGCATGAAAATCATGTTTTTCTTGAAGGATGCAGACTTTTTCCTGTACCACTGCTTGAAGAAGGTGTCTTCCAGGAACTGACAGTAGGACTGGGAGTTGAGCTTGACTCCATCCTCAACCCGAAAAGGCCCCACAAGCTCATCTTTGATGATACCAGCCCAAACCAGTACTCCACCTCCACCTTGCTGGCGTCTGAGTCGGACTGGAGCTCTCTGCCCTTTACCAATCCAGTCACGGGCCTATCCATCTGGCCCATCAAGACTCACTCTCATTTCATCAGTCCATAAAACCTTAGAAAAATCAGTCTTGAGATATTTCTTGGCCCAGTCTTGACGTTTCAGCTTGTGTGTCTTGTTCAGTGGTGGTCGTCTTTCAGCCTTTCTTACCTTGGCCATGTCTCTGAGTATTGCACACCTTGTGCTTTTGGGCACTCCAGTGATGTTGCAGCTCTGAAATATGGCCAAACTGGTGGCAAGTGGCATCATGGCAGCTGCACGCTTGACTTTTCTCAGTTCATGGGCAGTTATTTTGCGCCTTGGTTTTTCCACACGCTTCTTGCGACCCTGTTGACTATTTTGAATGAAACTCTTGATTGTTCGATGATCACGCTTCAGAAGCTTTGCAATTTTAAGAGTGCTGCATCCCTCTTCAAGATATCTCACTATTTTTGACTTTTCTGAGCCTGTCAAGTCCTTCTTTTGACCCATTTTGCCAAAGGAAAGGAAGTTGCCTAATAATTATGCACACCTGATATAGGGTGTTGATGTCATTAGACCACACCCCTTCTCATTACAGAGATGCACATCACCTAATATGCTTAATTGGTAGTAGGCTTTCGAGCCTATACAGCTTGGAGTAAGACAACATGCATAAAGAAGATGATGTGGTCAAAATACTCATTTGCCTAATAATTCTGCACTCCCTGTAGGATTGCTTCCACCTCTTGATGATCTTGTGTGGTGATGACAGGAAGCTTAAGGGGAGATATAGTGGAAGTTGATGTTTGAAAGTAAAGTTATTGAATATTGTTTTTCTAAATCACTGAATAAGAATGTTAGGACCTTTTCTGTTTTGCCCCTGCCATCAGTGATGTGCAGTGGCCAGTAGGGGGCGCAATGGTGGCTAAGACTTTGTTTAATGTGTTAATATGGTTAGGTTTTAGGATCATTGTTAGGGTTTAGAGCTAGGGTTCAGGATTAGGGTAATGGCAGATTATGAAGTAGCCCTAGACCATAACCTAACCCTAAACAAAGCCCTCACTCCAAGAACAACTGAACAAAGCACGCCACTGCCGGGACAAAACAGGAAGATCAATGTCTAAATAAAATATCTAGCTCCCTATTTCCTACTATTAGCCCTGACCATGTGACTCTTTCACTTATTAATTTTATACATATATTAGTTTTCATACCGTACCTAATATCACATGCATTTTTAACATTTAAGCTAAATTACTTTTCCCTTCGGCAACAGCTGCTACGTTTGCTGTGTCCCTTTATTATGTCCCTTTATTATGCTGTGCTTTTTTTTTTTTTTTGCTGAAATAAGAAAAATACAGAAAAACATTTTCCTCTAATGTTGGGTATTGACTACCCCACCCACAAATTGTATTGATAGGTTCTGGCAAATGACAGCATACGATACAATTGGAGTAACATATATGGTATTTACACACACAAGGACAGGTTAACATTTATAGAGTCAGGGTTCGGTTTGAGGTAGCTAGTCACACAAGATTATTGAACTGCAATTTTTGAGCATTCCCTGGTAGTGATATTAATTTTGCAGATTCTGCCAAAATCTGCTTTTATATATGTATCTGAAAATACGCATTCAGCTAAAACAACTTAGAAATGAAGAAAAGAAAAAGAAAAAGACCAGGAGGAGTGTGGAGGAAGAAATAAAAAAAGGATAATATGAAAGAAAGGAAAAAATTAAAACAAAAAAAAGGAAATATAAGTCTCCTGTCTTAGGATGTGTTAACGGTATCGATCTGTGTAGGGGTGAACACACCTGAGTCCGTCCTCCCTTGGCCGTCCCCTTACTCTCAGTCTAGGAATCTTCAAGAATATTAACTTGAAAATTGTGGGGGATTTGAGATTACGTTAAGGAAATGCTGTAGGTTGAATCTAGCCATGGGCTCCATGTTTGCATAAATAAAGGAATAGAATCTTCTATAAAAGGTGGGAGAGCGTTTCGTTTAAAAGTAAATAATTTAGTCTGTTTACAATCATTTGTAAGCTAAGGGTGCAGGTCTTCCATTGTTTGGCAAGGTGGCTCTTTGATGCCAGCATTAGGTGTTGTTTGTTTTGAGATGTGGAGAGCAGATTATACTTGTGTCCTAATAGGCAGGTTTCTGCTTGTGGATGTAGTTTTATATTAAAGATGTCTGAAGCTAATTAAAAAAAAACCTTCCTCCACTGGTGGGCCATCCGAGGGCAGGACCACCAAATATGGAGACAAGATCCTATCTCTGGACAATCTCCGAAGCAAGGGGCAAGCTTCCATTTATGAAGTTTGTTGGCAGTGATATATATCCTGTGAAGGACTTTAATAGAAGTCTCCAAAATGCTGCTATTGAGAGAGCCATGAGTTTTGCCAAGTTTCCAGGTCCCAAGTAACATTCAGGTCATGTTCTCAAGAGGTTACATATTTAAAATTTTGTGTCGCAGAGCCTTCAATTGAAAGCGCCATATAAAAGACATATGATGCCCTTGGTAAGTGGAGCCTTATGGAAGAATCTAGTGAGCCAATTTGAAGTTTATATCTTAGAACGCACGTTAGGTAAACAAAGTGTTTGATCCAACAAAATGTACAATGTTGTTGTAGAGGAATATTACAATGATCTCTCAGATGATTGAATGATAAAACAGTGCTATAAAATATACCATGAGCCGACTCTTAGAAGATCATGGGATTTCCACCATGTTAGAAAGTTGGTGGAAACCTCAATAGGAAGTTGTGGGTGGGGGATAATTGGTGTGCGAGAAGAATATTTAGGTGTAAGGTCATGCCTTTGACTGACACAATTCGAATGGGTAAGGGATTTTTTTATACATGGGTTCTGTACATTCCTAAGAAGGAGGTGTGGTTTCGGGAGCCAAATTTTAGAATCACATGTACAAGTATCCATCATAAGGTTTTTCATTAATATTCATAAGGGTTGGTAGTACAGTGCCTTGTAAAAGTATTCACCCCCCTTGGCATGTTTTGTGTTTTGTTGCCTCACAAACTGGAATTGACATGGATTGTTTGAGGATTTGCATCATTTAATTTACAGAACATGCCCACAACTTTGCTTCACAATTTAAAAAAAAAACATCAAACAACAAACAGGACAAAATAACAGAAAAAGTCAATGTGCATAACTATTCACCTCCCTAAAGTCAATACTTTGCAGAGACACCTTTTTGCAGCATCCAAAGCGACTTCCAGCTGTGATTAAGTCTCTATGAGCTTGCCATATCTTACCACTGGGATTTTTGCCCATTCCTCCTTGCAAAACTGCTTTAGCTCCTCCAAGTTGGATGGTTTGCGCTTGTGAACAGCAATCTTTAAGTCTGACCACAGATTTTCTATTGGATTAAGGTCTGGATTGACTAGGCCATTCCAACACATTTACATGTTTCCCCTTAAACCACTCAAGTGTTGCTTTAGCAGTGTGTTTGGGGTCATTGTCCTGCTGAAAGGTGAACCTCCGTCCTAGCCTCAAATCACACACAGAGTGGTACAGGTTTTGCTCAAAAATATCCCTGTGTTTAGCACCATCCATCTTTCCCTCAACTCTGACCAGTTTCCCAGTCCTGGCTGCTGAAAAACATCCGACAGCATGATGCTGCCACCACCATGTTTCAGTGTTCTTTGGGCGATGTGATGTCTTGGGTTTGCGCCAGACATAGCGTTTTCTTTGATGGCCGAAAAGTTACATTTTAGTATCATCAGACCAGAGGACCTTTCTCCATACATTTTGGGAGTCTCCCACATGCCTTTTGGCAAACTCAAAACGTGCAATTTTGTTTTTTGTAATTGTTTTCTTCTGGCCACTCTGCCATAAAGCCCAACTCTATGGAGCTTACGGCTTATTGTCGTCCTATGTACAGATACTCCAGTCTCTGCTGTGGGACTATGCAGCTTCTCCAGGGTTACCTTAGGTCTCTGTGATGCCTCTCTGATTAATGCCCTCCATGCCCGGTCTGTGAGTTTTGGTGGGCGGCCGTCTCTTGGCAGGTTTGCTGTAGTGCCAGGTTCTTTCCATTTGGTTATGATAGATTTGATGGTGCTCCTGGGGATCATCAAAAATGTGGATATTTTTTTTTAAAACCTAACCCTGACTTGTACTTCTCAACAACATTGTCCCTTACTTGTTTGGAGAGTTCCTTGGTCTTCATGGCAGTATTTGGTTAGTGGTGCCTCTTGCTTAGGTGTTGCAGCCTTTGGGGCCTTTCAAATAAAGGTGTGTATATGTAATGACAGATCATGTGACACTTAGATTGCACACAGGTGGACATAATTTCATTAATTATGTGACTTCTGAAGGTAATTGGCTGAACCAGAGCTTTTTATGGGCTTCATAATAAAGGGGGTGAATACATACACCGATGCCAATTTTCTGTTTTGTATTTCTAAAAAACAGATTTATATTTTTTTTTTCTCATTTCACTTTACCAACTTCAACTATTTTGTTCTGATCCATCACATAAGATTCAGATTAACAAAACATTGAACTTAAGGCTGTAATGCAATAAAATAGGTAAAAAGTCAAGGGGGTTAATACTTTTGCAATGCACTGTAGATGTGAACAATATGTGAATTGATGAAAAATGCACTTTTATATTGCAAACTGGTATCCCAAGACCGTAAAGGGATGTGTAAGGGAGCTGGATTATGAATGCATCTGATAGAGGGGAATTAGTAGTGTATGAAAAAAAATTGCATTAAAACATCCCAAAATAAACATTAATTAGCTTACCTTGAAGTTAGCAACATTTCCTATGTTTTTTGGCATTGGATTTTATTGTGTACACCCCTAGATAACTCGACCTCAATTAGCATAAAATTCAAATTCAGAATCAGGATAATACATTGTATCATTATTCACCTCAGTGGCTTCTGGCATGTGTCCAGTACAAGAACTGTAACAGTTACTTCCTGTGCTCTGTACCAGAAAGGTCAAAATATGTATCTTGCTGTATTCCCTGTGGGTACACTGCTGTGTTTCTTGTGAGTACCCGGCTTATGTAAGCGTCCTGTCGGTGTAAACCACTAGATTTGAGTTTTGTGAAAATAGCTTTGTAATTAAACTGAAAACTACTAAGTCTCCTCTATCAGATGCATTCATAACCCAGCTCACTTGCATATACCTTTAATTTTTCTTTTTAACCCCTTCCCTGCAGTTTTGACTTAGTGAAAGAAAAATGTTTACTCATCCCCAACCTTCTTCCAAAGTAGGCAAGGCAGTGGGTCAAAAGATCCCTTGTATATATATTTTTCCTGTTTTGCAGACAGTACCCCTGATACCCAGTTTGGTACTAAAAGGCTGAATAAAGCATCAGTTTCTTATTGTTTTTTCCCCGCAAGTCTTCTCTAAAGAATCATGTCTTCTCATAAAATTACCAAAATAAAGTCATGATCAAACCTTCCAGTGGACAGTATTGCTCGATTCCCTGTAGCATTGATTGATTGGATCTTCTTGCAGTCCAAGGAACTCTAAGTAGTTTTCACCAACACCATCAATTCTATGGTGCTCAACCTTTAAGGTCCAGTGTAATGATCAGAAGGGCCCACTGGACTGTTTGGGGTTAATCCGTTATTATATATGTGTAGTTAGAAGGTACGAACAACTTGCTTAACAGTTATATCATGTATGTAATAAGTGCATATAGTACGGTCATTGATTAACATTGAAATACTGTATCTGTATTAGAAGTAGGATAGTAGGCTATGCTTAGATAATAAAGTTAATGCAGTCATATCTGGGATATACAAAGGGTTAAAGGTTTTAAAGAATTTATATGGCCCTGTGATCGGCCACTTGTTACTGCTCTGGCTTTAGTCTGGAAGGGGGAAGTTTAGTTTTATAACCCTGTAAGTTGGATCTGGCAACTAAGAGATGGGGGATGTATCATGGGATAGACATCTCCCAGGTGGTGAGAGTGTAACAAGCTATTGCCCAGAGGTTAGGCATGTGGGGGGAGTGAGATCTTTCTGTGTTTTTATATATCTCTGGAACAATAACGAAGTGAGAGTCTGATTTTTGGACAACCTAAATAAAGGCTGTGCCAGAGTCTACTTCTACTAATCAAAGGTTCATGGTGTATGATTCTGAGATGCTAAGAAAAGGGGTCTGGCGGTGCCTGACTTTTTAGAAATGATGCTGTCATCTGAAGTGTCTGCTGGTGTTGAGATGAGACAGAGAGAGAGACAGAGACAGAGAGAGAGAGAGAGACAGAGACAGAGACAGACAGAGAGACAGAGAGAGAGACACAGAGAGACAGAGAGAGACACAGAGAGAGAGAGAGAGAGAGAGAGAGAGATCCCCCAAATCTGGCAGGCGTAACATCCAGCTCTCACATCATTATGTTACTACTACTAGGAATACCATAGTTCTAACTATAGGGACCTGTGTTGTCCAGACTTGCCATAGCTTTCCTCCCTAGAAGCAAACTTCTGTTAATGTCATAGCTGCCATCACCATCTGAAGAGATCTAAGATCCCAGGTCACTGCCTCCACTTCTTCCCCATCTATTTGCCATGATCTTCACTTTATATTTCTATAGTAGAGAAATCCACTGAAACTCCCTCATGCTTTATAATGGAGCTAAGGGGCTACAGAACAGCTTAGCTTCTAATTACAGTGTAACATACAGTCAGGTCCATAAATATTGGGACATGGACACAATTCTAACCTTTTTGGCTCTATACACCACCAATGGTATTGAGGGTATTTACATCCAAATCAGGTGAACGGTGTAGGAATTACAACAGTTTGTATATGTGCCTCCCACTTTTTAAGGGACCAAAAGTAATGGGACAATTGTCTGCTCAGCTGTTCCATGGCCAGGTGTTTGTTATTCCCTCATTATCCCATTTACAGTGAAGCAAGCCATCATTTGGCTGAAAAAACAAAACAAACCTATCAGAGAGATAGCAAAAACATTAGGTGTGACCAAATCAACTGCTTGGAACATCCTAAAAAAGAAAGAATGCACCAAGAAGCTCAGCAACACCAAAAGACCCGGAAGACCACGGAAAACAACTGTGGTGGATGACCGAATAATTCTTTCCCTGGTGAAGAAAACACCCTTCACAACAGTTGGCCAGATCAAGAACACTCTCCAGGAGGTAGGTGTATGTGTGTCAAAGTCAACAATCAAGAGAAGACTTCACCAGAGTGAATACAGAAGGTTCACCACAAGATGTAAACCATTGGTGAGCCTCAAAAACAGGAAGGCCAGATTAGAGTTTGCCAAACAACATCTAAAAAAGCCTTCACAGTTCTGGAACATCCTATGGACAGATGAGACTAAGATCAACTTGTACCAGAGTGATGGGAAGAGAAGAGTATGGAGAAGGAAAGGAACTGCTCATGATCCAAAGCATACCACCTCATCAGTGAAGCATGGTGGTGGTAGTGTCATGGCGTGGGCATGTATGGCTGCCAATGGAACTGGTTCTCTTGTATTTATTGATGATGTGACTGCTGACAAAAGCAGCAGGATGAATTCTGAAGTGTTTTGGGCAATATTATCTGCTCATATTCAGCCAAATGCTTCAGAACTCATTGGACGGCGCTTCACAGTGCAGATGGACAATGACCCGAAGCATACTGCAATAGCTACCAAAGAGTTTTTTAAGGGAAAGAAGTGGAATATTATGCAATGGCCAAGTCAATCACCTGATCTGAATCCGATTGAGCATGCATTTCACTTGCTGAAGACAAAACTGAAGGGAAAATGCCCCAAGAACAAGCAGGAACTGAAGACCGTTGCAATACAGGTCTGGCAGAGCATCACCAGGGATGAAACCCAGCATCTGGTGATGTCTATGCGTTCCAGACTTCAGGCTGTAATTGACTGCAAAGGATTTGCAACCAAGTATTAAAAAGTGAAAGTTTGTTTTATGACTGTTAATCTGTCCCATTGCTTTTGGTCCCTTAAAAAGTGGGAGGCACATATACAAACTGTTGTAATTCCTACACCGTTCACCTGATTTGGATGTAAATACCCTCAAATTAAAGCTGAAAGTCTGCAGTTAAAGCACGTCTTGTTCGTTTCATTTCAAATCCACTGTGGTGGTGTATAGAGCCAAAAAGGTTAGAATTGTGTCCATGTCCCAATATTTATGGACCTGACTGTATATCATCACATTATCACTGGATTCTTTCTAGGACAGTTATAGGATATTTGGTACCCAATTAAAATGCCCTTCCAAACGAAGTATTACTTATGCCTCCGTGCCTTACAGCAACACACCACATTTAAGCCATACACTTAATTGATATTTATTGCAATTATGTAATTATAATGAGGAATTGCACAGTGGGTTCTCATTAGGTAGGAATTACACTCTGTTTGGAGACAGATAACACATTCTAATATGTATTTCATCAGATAACTAAATATCTATATACGTGTAAGTATTTATAGTTAACAGTTCATAAAATCCTTGATGGCTCAGTGTAAGCCACAATTTTTTTTACTTGCTTTAGACATTCAAATGGGAACACAGATGTACTTTGTATTTACTATATATATATATATATATATATATATATATATATATATATATATATATATATATACACACACACACAAAATAAACAAATAATACATTTGTAAGTCCATCTGCAAGTCTAAAAATAAGTTGAACTGGCTAGGGATTCCCAGAAATACAGTTATTGTACTAAATTCTGAGCAACTGGGAAGCATGCAAATTAGCAGACAATGCATTCTTGCTCTTAAATCCAAAATTCTACTTTATACATAGCTCTTTCAATAGAAGAAGAAGGAAAGAACACCTTCAGCCTTAACATGTACAACTGAACATTCCACAGCTTAATAAAACTCCCACCCCCAATCTACAGTACAACACACAGACACCTCCACTTTACTGAACCTATTGCTTTCAATTGCATTTGTCACCCTCTTGTATCACACATAAACCCTTAGATTATACGTTTGCGAGTTTTCAATCTTGTGTCAGTGCCTTGGAAACAAGCTCTGTGTACATTTGATTTTATGCTCAAAAACAGGGCCCTCCATTCTTTACAAGGTGTTTAATTTGTTTTCTGCTATGTACTCAACCCCTGTACAGCGCTACGGAATATGTTGGCGCGATATAAATAAAGATAATAATAATAATAATAATAATAATAATAATAATGAGGAGGATTGAATATGAAGGATCGCTGTGGTCATATGTTTAAAATGAACTATTTTGAGAATTACACTTTAAAAAATACATGTTTTTAGAAAGTAAAACAATGCTAATTTATCATCTTTTATATGCATTTATGTGCTCTGGAAGCTGCCATTTTGGCTTCAGCTGATCAGTTTCCTGAGGTGGGAGGCCGTTTTGAATACTCAGAAAATGTGTACAAAATTTGCACAATGTGAATGTGGTAGTAATAATCTCAGCAGGACTACAGGTAAGTCCATTAGTTTAGAAAAACACAATCTCCTGAGAAAGTAACAGGTAGGTCCTTTAAAGGTATATGGAAGTTTCCCTGTTTTTACCTTTTTCTTATCTATCACCTGCTGCTTATATCAGACACATACATTACATTGAGTTGTTCTATACACATACAGAATTATTTTATTTCAAAAATAAATTTTGTTTGTCTAAATCCTGGGAAATTCTATGTTGTCATGCTGTATTTATATGCAGCTGAGTGGCCAGTATAACCAGTTTTCATTGCTCTTTATAATTAGATCAACTCCCTGTTATTGTGGCAGAGCCCCTTTAAGCAAATCTAGTTTACACTGCTTTTAGTTAAAGTGCAAAAACACAAAGATAATGAAATGTCTTACTAACTTCTTGTCTTACTTACTGAATGATCATTTAAAGGACCACTGCAGTTCAAGAAAAAAAAGACACTTGTTTGTAAGGTATATAATAAACAAAAATTATTAGCAGCTGTGTAAGCCGTGAACATAAAGCATTTTTATGTGGAAATGTGACATTTTGAAGATTCTGTTTATAAGAACAAGAATCCATTTTGTGTTTATCACATCACTTCTTCAGAGATGAATCATGAGGGTATCAAACAAGAGAAGTGGAGAAGGAGGGAACAGAGTCGTTGTAAAGATAATTGGATAATATTGAAATTAACACAAAGCCCCTTCCCTATCACTGACCTAGAAGCAGATACCTTGCATCATTCACTGCAAGCAGATCGCCACAGAAATATAAATGCCTCTCTCTCACACACACAACTTCCACCAATGTATCATGGATCCTTCCATACAGAGGCATCAACATTTATTTTTTTCTTAATAGGTGACTTTTTTCCTCAATTAAGCTCTGGGTCATTGTCCGCCGGTCCTTTAATGTGAGCACTTTTCTGAACAGCTATTGATTTTTGATGATTAACGTCCGACTTGTCCATGTATCTGCTGGCCAGGTTTCATATGACAAAGAGCTGAATCAAGATATTGACAATATTTACCAGAAACAGAAATGATGAACCGATAGTTAAGAAGAAGTATAAGAAGAAGTAGCTTTTCATAATATAGTGTAAGGTCGGCTAGTCAGATGGAAGCCCGGATACCACCACAAACCAACAGATGCCGCAGGGGTCATCTGTGCAAAAACACGGACATATGTGTAGGAAACCTGACCCTATCATGGAATCAGCTCTGTCTATAATAAGAGCACTTCCTTATGGCAATATGTGTATCAGATGCACAACACATTCTGGCTTAGCTTTTTGTGAATGAGAAAAAGGAACTTAAAGGGACATCGATGCTGCTCTAAATCATCATGCAGAGACCTGAGAAATAAGTGAACTTTCTTTTTCCTTTTTGCATTTTTAAAAGGCAAATTTAAGTTTCCTGGATTATGAGTGCATCTTATGGAGGAGAATCAGTAGTGTATGTTAACATTTTTTGCATGAAAAAAATACCAAAATAAACATAATTATACTTATCCTAAGGTTTGCTAACTCTCGAGTGTGCAATTAGTTGATTTTGAGAGTTAATACCCTTAGAAATACTTGCTTAAGGAAGCATTGAATTCATAATTTGTTTTGGCCAATCACAGGCAGCTAATACATTGTATCAATCAGTGATGGCAGTTTGTGCTGGAAGGCATCATGGAATGTGTAGTCCAGTGCACAAGGAAGAAAGAAGGAGCTCAAACATTGCTCTGTAGATCTCTGCATTGTGCTGCTGTTGGCTTGAAGATTATTAAAAGTTTAAAATCTGTTTCTATTGGTAGGTACACTGTGTTTATGTCATCAGATATGGGGGTGTGGAAAACATATTTTATTTTTAACAAAACTTAGACATACCTTTTAAAATGGAAGCATATTTTGTTACAGTCTTTAATATAACTTAAATAATAATTAAACATTTCTAGCTAACTGCTGTGTAGAGCTTCGTGGCAGATTCTGCAAGGACCATATATCACAAGCAGACACAAACTGCAATACAGTGTGTTTGCAGTTAAAAATTCCTTTGGGTTCTTTGGTCATTGCATGGAAAAATGTGGAATTTATTATTGGATTATTTCTGGAATGCGGGTCCGAGCAAAACTAGTAATTGAAACCCGTAAGGCTTTGAAATCTAACCCCCATTTTTCAGTGACGTAATGATAAAGATCTAATTTGCTATTGGCTCCCTCTAAACCTGTAACTACGGGTTTGACTAATTGATCATGTTCACAGGCGCACATGCAACATGCGTCTACGGCCCGTAACTTGTGGGATGGTTCATTTTAATAGCTCTGTAACGCAGCCGAATTCCAAGCCCGCAGCCTATGCAGGTGTGCTGATGACGCTACGAGCTTCAAATTTAATGGGGCTGTAAGAGTATAATCAAAACAGGAAAAAAAGTCAAAAAGCTAGTTATTAATTAGCAAAAAAAACCAAAAACTATTTTGATGAATCTGCAGGTCTCTGGAGGGATCCATGATATATATGGAGAAGTTGAGTGTGTGGAGGGGCATTTACATTTCTGGAGAGCTGGTTAACAAGGAACTTAAGGAGGAGGGTTATTATTTGATTTTCAATTCATATAAAATAAGTCAACCAAGGTAGGGCAAATATTATAAAATTATTTTATTGTTTTTAACAAGCGATAGTGCAGCACCGTATAAAAAACCTTCTAACAGTTCATATTAACTGCCTGGCTTTCAACTACATTTCTAGTTACCGTACTTCCTTGTATAACCTATTTATACAAGCCTGATGTGGCTTAATCTCTTTAATCATTAACTTAAATATATTCTCTATTATAATCCCTTTAGCCGGTGTAGGTGCTTCCCCCCTATTGATGTAAAGCTAATATAGCATGTCCTGGTTGGGCTTCATTTAAATAACGTTTTCCTTTCAACAATCCTTCTGTTGGAAAAATATATGTACAGTCATACATTTTGATGTCTTAGACAAGGGAGTTTCAACCAAAAAAAATAAAACTTTGCTGGTGGAGTCGGAATAAGTAAAATCTTTTTTTTGTTGTTTAATCATTAACTTTTATTGCAAGTTTAATTTAATTTAAAGCTCTTTGTTTTGAATTTTGAGTAGATTTTCTCTGGATATCAGGACGGAAATCCCTATTTGAGCATTTACTTTATTATCTAGTAATAGGAGTATATTTTTACATTTTATGCTGCCATAGGCCCAGGCAGATTTCTGTACTGGCCCAAGCCCTTGTTACTACTAACACTGTCCCCTTGCTACGTCCCTATACTATAACTATTTCCCATGTATATACTTGCATTTGCACACATTATTCTGCATATTCAATGCAAAGGACCACTGTATACAAGTATTTGTTTTAGAAGGAATACTGACCATGTAGGCAGTATGACAGAGACTGAGGACTGAGCATATTATTTAAGAAATGCCTTCAAAATTATTATTTTTAAAACATTTTCTTTGTGACTCCATTTGCAGCTCTGATCAAGCAGTACATTCCTCCTTTGCTGCAGAGTTACTATTGGAGGCTTTTATGTAAATTGTGGGGGGCTTATGATAGTGTTGTCACTGATCCTCCAGGCTCTGTGATTGAGCTCAGAAGTAGCTCCGTGTACAGCCATCCCCCACCATAATTTACATGGAAGCCTCTTAGAGTGACTTCGTAACAAAGAAGGAATGTAATGCTTGATCAGAGCTGCAAATGGAGTGAAAAAAGAAATAATATACTTTTCTAATAATATGCTTGATTCTCATTCTTCGGCATACTATCTACATGACCAGGGCCAGGGTGTCTTCAGGAAGAAAAAAAAAATATACAGAGGCACAGCAATGGTACCACCACCCACCTTTTCCTTAGTACTTTTCCACTGTTCCCCTGCACTTCCCCATTTCCATCTGCCTCATCATTATTTTCATTTCCATTTTTGTTAAGACTTGCTAAATGCTCTTTTTCATATTTGTATATGGTCTGAAGTTTTTCCAAGCTATTTTAATAAAATACATAAAAAGAACAGATGTGCAGAAAACTTAATTACTGTAGACAAATTTCCAAAGTACACAGACACAATAATAAATGTTGAGTGGGAGGAAACTTGATAGAACAGACTGCTCTATAAAGATGGCAGGTGCGCGGAGAACAACATGTACCAATCATATATGTCCGCTCGGCCACACAGTCCGTTACTTTGCTATCTCGGCCATAAAACATATCTATATAATCTCTATCCGATTATTAATAGGGGGATTATAAAGCACACTGGATTGATCTGATTATTATTATTATTTACCATGATATGTCAGTTGTCACAAAGATAAATTAATGTCGCTTATGATAATTATAGTATTTTAATGCATTTTATTGAACAATAAACATAGCAGGATCATGTCTAATAAAGCATATGTACTCGAAGCAAAAAAGAGAGGAATAAATACCACTCTATAGATCCTTAGTTAGATCGCATCTAAAAGTCTGTTCTGGAAACTGTATCACCAAAATGTGAAAAACTCAAAGGAGGACGACTAAAATGGGTTATGATTTTACAGGACAAACTTATAAGGAAAACGTTGTTACTTTATTATGTAAAGCATAGAGGATAAAAGGGTAATATGGCAGAAACATTCAAATATACCAAAAGAATTGAATAAAGTTTAGGAGAGACGTGTCTTTAGAGAAGAACTCAGAGGACAGGCTTTGGAGATAGAAGATTTAAAGGTTATGTGTGAGTACTATTTTACAGAAATTGTAGTAGATAAACCGAACAACCTTCTAGTAGGGTCGAAAACAGTAAAGGAATTCAAGTATTCCTGTAACAAGCATAAAGCTAGTCTAAGATTTAATTGAGCCAAGCTTTTGCATGAAAAGAGTGGACTAGATGGGCCGTTTGGTTCTTATCTGCACATTGGAGAACTGTGGGAGATGTCAGATCTTAGTACCATAGGATACCAAAGGAATGGAGAGGATTACTAGAGGATGACAATTCATCATTTAGAATATCTGCAAATCATCATATCTACGAAAAGGAAAGTAGGTTGTAGTTAATCAAGAATTATGGAATTGGCAAAAGTCTGTGGATCTTATAGTGTAGTAATTTGAGGAAATAGAATTCCTTTTATGACAAATTGAGTTGGCTTTAAAATATATTGAACAAACAATAAACTAAAAAAAAAAACAACAACAAAAAAAAAACGGTCATATGTACTAAAAGATTAAATCTGGATGATGGTAGATCTAAGTACATATGCCCTATAGCAGTGTTTCTCAATAGCTGGTCCAGAGGCTTTTGCAGGTCCTTAAGACTATATCTGCTAGTCCTTCAAGAAAAGGTAAAGGCATGTGGGTGAGAAAGATCCAAGAATGGGGTGAGAAAGATTGATATTGAGGAGAGTGTGACCCCTTAGATATGTAATTGATGTAATGGTAAATTGAATTATCATTGAACTGTCAATAATCCCGATTTTCCAATAGTAGCCTGAATACATTTATGCTACCTTGAGTCTTTAAATCAAAATTCTCAATCACCAGTCCGCAATAGACCATAACTAGCTAGGTTTTAAGATAGGGCATAAAAAAAATCCAGTAACTTATGAGTAAGGGATGTCCAACCTGAAGACCACAGGGTGCATCTAACCCACCACAACCAATTATGCATTCCACAAACAGCCAGTGTCTTGCTTTGTAGATATTTTGTCGTTGTTTGTAAAGAAGATGGCCTTAAATGTAAGTGTTGATAAGTGGCATTAAAAGATTAAATGGTACCACATTCCATTATTTTATGGAGCTTTTTTCAATCTGGGATATGTTTAATTCTGTTTGCTACATAGGCACCAATATTTTTACACTACATATCCATATTTGGAAACTTCACAGAGATT